>OY856409.1:21380900-21900900 GCA_963693085.1 Alisma plantago-aquatica | reverse complement strand
ATATTAACCTATTGTTAATGAAAAGGATGTTTCTAATCTAAAAATATGATCCATGTGCTTAATTGGTTAATTTAGGGTTTCATATGAATAAGGTGCAATAATGGGATTAAAACACCTAATTTAGGTGTTAGTGACTTTTAATGAGTTATATTCCAAAATCCTTTATATGAGATGAAATCAAATTGACCCTAGGTCAAATTAGTAATAAAGAGGCTTTAATATGAATAGTTGAGTAATTAGGATTTTGAACATAGAAATGTTGTTTTAAGGTTTTGTTGACATAAAAGGCAAAGTTTAGAAATAGATCTAAAGAACCCTAAGGAAACCCTAATTCGGATTAGAAACTTTAGAAAGGTGTCATAAGTCAATAAGGAGTTGTTTGGGATATGATGGTAACAATTAGGTGTTACACATATTTTTAGGATCAAGATTGCTTGATTGGTTGCTTGCCTTGCTTGATTGGACATCTTGATTGGATTGGATTATGCTTATTTCCTGTGAGATCTTCAAATCAGCTATGTGGTTAATTATGAGTACTCTCTTTAGTTTCCTGACATTTTGACGTTTTAGTAATTGCATGAAAATAACTGCTTGGATGACTTTATTTTCTGCAGTCTATAAAGTGACTATGAGTATCACAGTGTAAATTTATGTATAACTTGCCCGAACCTACATACCATCTCTGGATGTAAGATGAGAGACCAAGCCCCAGAGGGAAGGTCAGAGGTGGTCAAGCCCAGGAGGGAAGACCACCAGGCACCCAGAGAGGTGACCCCAGGTACCAAGTTCAGGATGGAGAAGGTAGCCTTAAGTCCCTTGAAAGGACTAAACCCTAAGAGAGGGTATCACATAGTATGAGTAAAAGCAGTTTGGAAGTCATATTGGAAAACATAATCTTGCATTGTTAAGAATTATTTGATGTGATTAGGTTGTTAGAATATATGTGCAATATTTTGGTTGTCACCACATACCAGTATAATCATTTATATTGACCGACATTTTGTTTGTCTGCGTTTTAGGAATATCTAAAATTGGACAAATAGTAAAGTGGAATTTGTGAAGAATAAAGTTAGTCTATTAATGGAGGATTTAGTTAGATATAAATCTACAGTGGGTAGAAGTTCCAAATTACTTTTTTTGAAAGGTATGTGAAAAGTAAATTTTTATCCTGTTTTAAGCATAGCCTTTGGTAGAATTTATTAATTATTTTTTATTATTTGCAAAACCATTGATCCTGTTTTGGGATAGCAGCTATGACTTCTTGGTCTTCCTTAATTGGGGGTTACTAGGAAGTGGGTCATTACAATTGGTATCAGAGTATGGTTTTCCATTTAATCTCTAATAATTATTAAATTTTACAAACACTTTAGAACTCAAGGGAGTTATTAGAGGATTTTCCAATGCTCGAGGTGTCTTGGAAAAGGAGAACAATCCGAGGGCTGGCAAGATTTTCCTCCACCCCACTAGTCGGTCTATGAGGACTCCTGGATTTGTTGTGACTACCTAGCCAAAATCAGAGGATCTGACTCAAAATAAGATACTTCTAGGTCTTCTCTCATCTATCTTTGTCCCTTCTCTACCGCATTCATTAAATACTTTAAGAGATTAGGGTTTCTCTCTCTCCACCACCCTCCTGAGTTTAGGGTATGTATTATAAGGATTAAGGAATCCTCCACCAAATAATAAAAAGCATGTAAGATAGATGTCATGGACATAATTTTTTATAATTAGAAATAATAAAAAGCATGTAAGATAGATGCCATAGACATAAGTTTTGATAATTAGAAACTCAGACCGAATTTAGTTACATGCTTAGGTGGCATGACCTCTGTTGCCGTGCTCTCGGGAGAACGGTGAGATTAGACTTTCTCATAGGATGAGGAGGATATGGATAGCCTTGGAGGAAGAAGCCTCTTGGAAGAGGAAGAGACCTGACACATCCTCCGAGGATGATATTGGATCATTCCTCCACCTTAAGTGGTGGATAGAGAAAGAGAAGACACGATGAGTTGGGTATCATATTGGATCATGCATTCATGTATTTGGGTTTGGAAAGCATGCTTTACGTAAAGGTTTTGGAGTACATATGAGAAACATGAACTATGGGTGGTTTTCTGACCTCTAGTGCCTTGTGGCGACCCGACTTTGGGAGGGTCGTGCATGTTAGGGTGAGGGATAGCTCCCTCACTGAGAATGTTAGTGGTGACCGTATAGGAACCCTAACGAGCATATATGAATAGGAAGAGGTATACATCACACAAAAGAGGATGGAAGCAAGGGTGGCAGTAGGTTTTAGACCTAATCTAGAAGGGTTATGTCTGATAGTTTTGAGATAGGCATGCAGAGCTTTGGATGATCTTGGCTGGACATAAGTTTTGATAGTATGTTTCACCTAGATAGGGATAGATGTGTATCCTTAAGATCTTGACCCATGTTCTGAGAGAGAACCTCCAGTGGTAGGACTAGTAGTAGGGATTAGCTCTAGAGAGAGAGCGAGACTAGATGAAGAAGGTTGGAAACATAGACTCTAAGACATGAGGAATCATACGGAGGTTCGGTATGATATGGCCTAGAATAGACAAACCTAAGCGAATGTATGTGGTTGCCTCATGGATGATCCTTGGAGGCTTATCGTACATTGGATTCCTTTAGAGGAACCAAACCCTAGAAAAGAGAAAGAGGCTTATGAACAAACGTACAGATGATATGAGTGTCTACCTTTGAGGTGTAGGAAAGAGAGTCGCATAGACCCGAAATAGGTATGGTAACAAGTTGTGAGGTATCGCATTGTCCTTGTATAGGACTCTACGGGTTGTTCACATGGAAGAGTGTTAGGGTGTATGTGTCATATCTTGTATAGGTTTGGTTCATGGTTGAACAGCTGAGCATGCAGTTAGATATCTGATGCATAAAGGTGAACTTGGGGTTCCTAGACCAAAGAGTAGAAGTAGAAGTACTTGGTGCACATGATACTTACGAGGATGATTGAGTTCATAGGATTTAAGCATGGCACCCCTTCTCATGTGTTAGAGTAAAAGGAAACCTCACTCAAGATGAGATATATGTTTGATGAACCAATCACACAAGTTGGTGACATATGCATATATGATATCAGTCCAACCTTGAGGAACGATGAATAAGTATGGCATACCAAGGAACTTAGAATGGTTTAATGAGTTGTATTCTTGCTAGCCATGAGCATAAGTAGTATGATAGGGCTAAGCATATACATGATGATTTAAACCTTGGAGATAAGAATGTTTTGTGACCTCAGTTACTACCAAGTGGTATTTTTATCCCGTCCTGGGGAGGGACCCTTCATGTTAGGGTGAGCACCAACTTTTGATTATGTTTGAGGTAACCTGAAGAGGTCACTTATAAGATCTTAATGAGCTAAGTGTAAGAGCTTGTAGTATGATAATGAATCCATAGAGACATGTATGAGGATTCAAGGGGCTACAAACTATGATAGAATCCTAAGTCAATACTAAGGTCAAGTAGGGATAACATCGATGGGAGTAGGAGTTGTCTTTTCTTAAATGGACAAGACCATTGGGTCAGGAGGTAATAGTTACCTTTTATCGAGGCCCATGGGTTAGGATGTTGTCCACCTTCATGAGTCCATGGTGCCTAAGGGGTAAATGTGAGAGGAACTCCCTAGATGCATAAGGGTCAGATCACCCTAAAAGTACCAACACCCTAGAGACCTTGAGAGAATGACTAAGGATTAGGTATATATGAATAATATGAAGACCCAAGAGTGTTTGGGAACAACCTTTCCATGGATTTAAACCTAGAATAAAAGTATTTATGGCATGGAGTCATGAGAGGTAAGTTTCAATTTAGATCGAAAAGTGTAATGGTGATGTGTGATGCACCATCTCTACTCTTGGAACGGGATAAACTCTGTATTTGGATTGCAGCTAAATGCTTATTTCATCTTGTTATGGGTGTGAGAGACAGGACAAAACACATGCCATATACTAAGAATAAAGGTGATAAGAGTTGAAACCCTTCTACAATGATTAAGGATGGAAGAAAGTACCACACCTTTTGAAAGTACGTTGGAAGGATGGTTGAAAACATGAAGAGAACAAAGGTACTATGAGGACATACCTATCTGGAAGTAGTTTAGAATCTATGAGTTATAAGTTTGGGTTTGATAATCGAGATAATGAGCTTGAAGTTTTCTTGACTCAGTTAGACCTAAACCTAAGATGAGGATGATGAGTAGAGTATATGAAGGTTTATGTTTTCACCACCACCTAGAACATAAGGAAATTGATGTGGTAACATACACTCTAAGTCAAAACACATCTCAGGTATATAGTTGTCTTATTTACTGATAAATGTATATTTATCCCTTTTATTTATATATTTTTGATATTTGTTTAGGATTATTTTGTTATTTATTCTCTTAGTTTCATAATTAATTATTTTATTTTAGATTTTTATCTTTGATTGGAGTTTTAATTCTATTTTCTTGGGTTTTGTAGGAAAATTATACAATTTGCAGCAGTCCTGAAATTCATATATACCCTCCACCAAAAGTGACATAACTCTTGCATTCGAATTCCAAATTGAGTGCACAAGTATTCATTGGAAAGGGAATTTAATTTCCTAAAATAAAATCCTATTATTTGGACTGCTTTTGTGCTTTTAACGGGACACAAATATGTTCGAAATCTCTACTGCGAGAATCTGCATTTAAGGGAGTTACATGGTCAAGATAATTAAAGACAATCAACTTTCGATTTGACCAGATCCAGAAAATTCAAAAATTGGTCTCGCTCTCATTTTTTCCCCTCTTTTGAGGGAAGCCTACCCCCTCCCCTCCTATAAAAGGAGGGACTCTTCACTTGTAAAAGCATTCCATTCTTCATTCTATTTCATCCAATTTTTAGTTGTAGACCACATCTTGTATAATGTTGGATCTCATTTTAGTTTGCATTTCTTCTGGTCTTGTTATGTCTGAGTAAATCTCTCTGGGGAATGGAAGTATCCCCTTAGTCCGGTTCTATTTAATATAATCAATTATATTCCTCCATCAAACAAATGTCTTCTCTCTGTTTCTTTGTGGTTATTTGGATGATCTGATATATTCTTATGAAGTGATATGACCCTGGATCTCTGTAAGAATGAAACAATAGTCCCTTAATTGTGATTATCATCTTTTCGTCTATTTAATCTTATTCTTGTTATAATCTGTGGTGACGCGACCAACTGATCCTTGGGTTTGAACGCCGGTTTGAATTCACATGCTTTTTGATATGACTGTGGATAATGGCGTGTTGGACGGTTGGGCAATGATCCGTGAATGCCGGGACCAACGGGTTCACGAGAAGTCTGACCCTTGTGAGTTTGTCCATAAGGAAATGTAAACACAAGGTCCTAATTTGATTCTTGGAGTTTAGAATTTGATTAGTTGAATAGGAACGTGGTTTTGGTGGTGATCTTCCGGACCCCAGATCTTTATTTCTTGATTAGTTAAATTTTATTTCAGTACTTTTATTTTTTTTCTTAGTATTAACAACTCTCTCAAATCGGGATTTAATTCTTGTACTTGCGATCATATTTGGATTTTGACTTTTCTTTTCTGCTGTCCCTTGGATCGATACCTATCTATACTAAGTTGACTTGTTATTCGCAACAAGTTGACAACCGGGTTAGAAGGTTAAACTCTAGGACTCTTCCTAGTGATTGTTGTGTGTACAACGACTCACATCAATTTGCGCCGTTTCCTGGGATGGCACAGTTGTTTTTCAGATACGGTTGCTTGTATATCTTGTATAATCCTTATTCATATTCTCTAACTTTCATAACTTTAGTCTTTTTTTATAATTTCTTTTAGATTTTTGTAATTTCTTTTTACCTTCCGAGCACAATTCCGGAAGTGTATCTCCTCTTTCTGCTGAGTTTCCATTCCAGTAGTACTGCTTTCTAGTTACTTTTTTTTAGATTTATAATTTTTAATTCTCTTTGTAATTTTTGACTAACTTCTTACCTCATAATCTTTCTTCTCTCATTCATTGATTGCCATATTTTTCAGGAACTTTTCTTTTCAAATGGAGTGGGCATCCCAATATCCCCCACAATGTTATTATTGTGGTCTCTACCACCATGCATCTCTTGCCTGTCTGACTCTACCCACATGCTTATAATAGCACCACTTTTAATTGCGAGCCCTTTCATCCTGGTGGGTACAATGTGAATCCACATTTTTCTGAGAACCATTATGGGGAACCTTGCTATCCATATTCTAATGGGGGATATGATCAACAAAATTTTGTGGGGTGTAACCAACAAAACCTTGGGGGTTATGAACATGTTTATCAAACCCAATGTAATCCTCAACAAGAAGAGAGACTTAGGGCCTTAGAGAAGATAGTAGTAGAAGTAGAAACAAAACTAAAAGCCAGCCAAGCCTTCTTAACCACCCTGCTACAAGCCCAAAACCAAAATATAGATTGTTCAAATATGTTTCCTCATGAATTGGTGACACCTTATAATATTGAATCTTCCTACCAAGATGGACGCAATGGAAATTACAATCCACCATCTTCTGGAGATTATTATGAGGAGCAATGCCACCCAAAACAATATGAGGAGTACTATGGCCAAGGACACTATGGGGAGTGTGGCGAGGATGACCAAAATTTTGGGGTGTATAAATCCTATGGTGAAATGCAAATTGATCTTGAACTGGAAGAGAGATTTAAGACCCTAGAAAAGATGGTAGCAGAAGTACAAGCAAAACTTGAATCCAATCAAGCCATGTTAGCTACCTTTCTAGAGGATCAATCACAAACTCCCCCTATAGAGCTTGAGTAACCCAAGATGGTTCTTCCTGATGATGACGATGATGATCCTTATTTTGTGTCATATATGTCAGATCCTGAAGAAATAGAACAAACCATGGAGACATATTTTGTGTGTGATGAGGGCGTTGGTATCCCTATCTTTCCTTTAGAGACTCTATTACTTGAATATGAAATGTCAAAGCAGGAGAGTCATTCTGAAGATCCAACAACTCCTCCCATCCTCAACATAATTCTGAATGATACCATAGACCAGTACCCTTCTTTTGAGTCTATTTTGGATAATGAGAATCTAACCCCCTTTATGATTCTTCCCGAGCCGTCACAGCCAATTTCCATCCCACACATGGCTGATCTAGAAGGGGAGATACCACCATTGGAAGAAGCCCACACACCCCCTTCTATTGTTTGCAAGGAAGGCATCATCATCCCTCCTAAATACTTGGGGAACCCTTGTACAAAAAAATTAGAGACATATGTTACATCAACAATGAAACTTACCAAACCCAATGTTGATGGCATTAATTTTAAGGAGAAACAAAACACTTTTGTAAATGATTTTAAATTTTATGTATTAGCATCAATTCTCCCATATGCAGGTCATCATGATGGTGGAAAACCTGAACCATATCCTCCACCCGACTCAGTTCATCATGCTCTACTGGCATTACTAGTCGGGTACTCGTCAACCTCCCCTTATCCACATCCATCTTCAACACTTCCCTTGCTATAGAAGGAAGATCTATGGATATTATTGGAGGAAATGTGAGGTGAAAGAAAATATGAGCACCCCACTGAGCTTCTAAAATTAAACTATCATAGGGTACATTATGAAGCTCCTCATATAAAGGTCCCAGCCCTCATACACATCCCCTTCAGCTGGACATTTTTTGAGCAACCTGGGCCACCTGGAAATCCTCACTCTTCTCTTCCCTCCATCTCGGGTTTTGATTTTGCTCGGGACGAGCAACAATCTAAGTCTGGGGTGGAGGTGGGTGGTATATTTCTATTCCACCCCCTTATCTTTTTTTTATTCTTGCATTATTTCTACCTTTTTTTGTTTTGCATATAGTTACTTTGTTCATGGCCATTATCTAGTCGGCCATGTTTTTATTTCTTTTGTTGCAAAATGACCTTTATCTAGTCAGTCAATATGAATAAATGTTTATCATTGTACCCCTTTGAATTTATTAAATCTTTTGCAAAAATTGTTACAAATTTCCATGTCTGAAACCACCATGTCACCTAGGATCCCAAAATAGCATCACTCCTTGGAAAAGTTGGCAAGATGTATGGAATCAATCAAAACCAAACACAATTTTTCTCTATTTTTAAATTGTTGATTAACTTGATTTAAATCTTGTATAATGTGATTGACATGAATGTTCTTTCTGATGTAATGACACTTTAAAAAAAAATATAAAGTTATAAGAACAAGGACACCTTTTGTTTCCCCCTTATTTTCTTTCTAAAAAAAGAGAAGCAAAGAATCACCACCAGACAAAAATCAAGTCCGGGGTGGCATGCTTCTCATATAAAAAGTTCCATACCCCACAAAGGGGCATACCATCAAAAGATGCCAAAAGTGCACATTAAAAAAAATGTGACCAATGTAGCCACAACTCCACAAATTTAAATCCCAAGTCGAATAGAGGAGGGATAAAAAAAATTCATCACTTCCTTCTTTGTTTTCACACCCCCTAATTTCATCTTGTTCTTGTGCAACAACTCACAAAAAAATACATTTATAAAAATGAGAGTGTCAAAGAAAAAGTAAGATGAAATATGTTTTTCTACAAAATCTTGATTTAGAACCAAGATATGATATTTGTTTTTAATAGGGAATATATAATTTTGTGTTTTGTGGTTTTAAGAAATTGAGTTGCTTTGCCAAATTTGGAGGTAAGGAATAAAGTGATGTTACAAGGGTGATGATAGACATGTTGTTAGTATAAATTGGAATAATTTGTGATTTTATTTGTTTGAGGACAAACAAAGATTTAAGTCCGGGGTATTTTGATAAATGTATATTTATCCCTTTTATTTATATATTTTTGATATTTGTTTAGGATTATTTTGTTATTTATTCTCTTATTTTCATAATTAATTGTTTTATTTTAGATTTTTATCTTTAATTGGAGTTTTAATTCTATTTTCTTGGGTTTTGTAGGAAAATTATACAATTTGCAGCAGTCCTGAAATTCATATATACCCTCCACCAAAAGTGACATAACTCTTGCATTCGAACTCCAAATTGAGTGCACAAGTATTCATTGGAAAGGGAATTTAATTTTCTAAAATAAAATCCTATTATTTGGACAGCTTTTGTGCTTTTAATGGGAGAGAAATACATTCGAAATCGCTGCTTCGAGAATCTGCATTTAAGGGAGTTACATGGTCAAGATAATTAAAGACAATCAACTTTCGATTTGACCAGATCTAGAAAATTCCAAAATTGGTCTCCCTCTCATTTTTTCCCCCTCTTTTGAGGGAAGCCTACCCCCTCCCCTCCTATAAAAGGAGGGACTCTTCACTTGTACAAGCATTCCATTCTTCATTCTATTTCATCCAATTTTTAGTTGTAGACCACATCTTGTATAATATTGGATCTCATTTTAGTTTGCATTTCTTCTGGTCTTGTTATATCTGAGTAAATCTCTCTAGGGAATGAAAGTAGCCCATTAGCCCGGTTCTATTCAATATAATCAATTATATTCCTCCATCGAACAAATGTCTTCTCTCTGTTTCTTTGTGGTTATTTAGATGATCTGATATATTCTTATGGAGTGATATGACCGTGGATCTCTGTAAGAATGAAACAATAGTCCCTTAATTGCGATTATCATCTTTTCGTCTATTTAATCTTATTCTTGTTATAATCCTTGGTGACGCGACCACCTGATCCTTGGGTTTGAACGTCGGTTTGAATTCACATGCTTTTTGATATGACCGTGGATAATGGCATGTTGGACAGTTGGGCAATGATCCGTGAATGCCGGGACCAACGGATTCTCGAGAAGTATGACCCTTGTGAGTTAGTCTGTAAGGACATGTAAACACAAGGTCCTGATTTGATTCTTGGAGTTTAGACTTTGATTAGTTGAATAGAAACGTGGTTTTGGTGGTGATCTTCCGGACCCCAGATCTTTATTTCTTGATTAGTTAAATTCTATTTCAGCACTTTTATGTTTTTGCTTAGTAGTAACAACTCTCTCAAATCAGGATTTAATTCTTGTACTTGCGATTAGATTTGGATTTTGACTTTTCTTTTCTGCCGTCCGTTGGATTGATACCTATCTATACTAAGTTGACTTGTTATTCGCAACAAGTTGACAACCGGGTTAGAAGGTTAAACTCTAGGACTTTTCCTAGAGATTGTTGTGTGTACAACGACTCGCATCATTTACCAGTATAGAGGTTGGAAGGGGTTTCTAGGTGAACCCTACGATCATTAGAAGAGGAGACCTATATGGCTAACATCCTGATACAACCAGACATGTTGGTCGAGTTAGTGGTTGTTCAATTAGTTAGCCAAGATCTTGGCGAGGTAAAAAGGGTTGCTATAAGAACCTCAGATACATCTTTCAGGAAAAGAGGGTGGTGAAACCTGCTACTAGAGTGTTTTAGGATTTCTGAGGAGTAACCCTTGAGGAATCATGTTATGCAAGAAGTTCATGATTTTACATACACTGTACACTGTGGTAATACCAGGATGGTTAAGGTCTACAGTAATACCTTGATGACATGGGATGAAGAAGGATATAGAGTTGCATGTGGCCAGCTACCATATGATCTAGAGGGTGAAGGCTGAATACCAGTAACCCAGTGAGTTTCTACAGATAATGAGGAGTCCCCAAGAGGGAATGGGAGTGTAACATACGGAATCTTAGATATTTTGCCTTTTGGCCCTCTTTCCCATCTTTTCCTTTCATTTCTATCCTCTTTGTCCTTTCTATTTAATTTGTGGAGAATATAATGGTTTAGTGAACATTTGTTCACCTTTTATACTAATAAAGGGGTTTAATGCACAATTACCTCAGTAGAAATCTAAGTAATGGACCTGATGTGCAACTGTCCACTTAAGTAATAAAACCAATAATGGAATTTGTGCTATAACTTTCTAGGACATTTTATAATGTGAAAAAAGAAAAGAAATCCCAAAATATACATTAAGGAGATGATAAATGTAATAATTGGATAAAAGGTAATAATCTGAAACATATGGATCAAAAATCACAAAGATGAAAACCCACGAGATAATTTGATATACAATTTTGTTTTATTGGACTAGAAGTTACTTAAGGGCCAAGTATCACCCATTGTGGAAAATATAAAAATATATAGAAGCATTTATTAAAGGACAATAGGAAATAAGTCAAGAAAGAGAAATAAAATATCTAATGTTCTCAATTTAGAAAACTAATTCCAAATTCATAATCTAAATATGAAAATAAGCCTTTGGGCAAATTTTCAACTAATTTGGATGATATTTGAATAATGAGTAAAAGTAGGAGAGAAAGTGTATAGAACCTTCTATATATTAAATAAATGAACAAATAATCTCAAGATGTGAAATTATTGACAAATTCATATCCAAGGCACTTAAAGTGGCTTGTGGGTGAAGTTTTATCAAATTTGGAGAGTCTTATGACCATTAATAAAAGAGGAAAGTGAAAATAAGTTTTGATTCATTTAACACATAAAAAGTTCTCAAAAGGCAAATCTAATTGCATATTTGGATTTATCATATCGAAAATAGGCTAGATGTCAAATTTAATTTAATTTGGGTTTTGTTTGCACCCTTATATGAGGAGAGAGAAAATGAGAAATAATTTAGTGTTCCACTTTATTTGGATTCTGATTTGGATAAGAATTTTAATTTAATGTGTCACGTGCACCTTCCACCATTAGATCTTGATCTGACAGTTCATGGGTCATCATCAAGCTCCATCCAAAGAAGGAAACAGGTCGCCGATTTGGTTGTTTTTATTTTGTGAATTTCTTCCTCGTCTCTCGATCTTTTTGTGAGATTTTTCATCCTATAGTTTCTATATCAAATTCTGCATTCAATGATCCCCTACTTGGAAACTATGGTCGAGTATTATGCAAACGCCCAAACTCAGTTCTTCATGGCCCTCGCGGCTATCCCGCATACGCACTCATACCCCACCTTATATATACCCACCTACTCCCATGCCTTCTCCGACCTTATTAGGTTCTTTCTCTTCGATCAATTTCCTCAGAGTTGTTGCTCCCTGCTACTTCCAAGACACTCCTTTCCTTAGGCTAATCTCCTCACTGTTGGATTTTCTCGGTAGCCAAGTTCAAAATTGGTTTTAGGGTAAGATCATGTAACCCTCATGCTTCATTTCTGTGAGCTCGTTTTGTGGTCTTGTCGGCTGGTTGGGTTTTCTCCAAATTCTCACGTGAACCATCCTACTGCTAGTGCAACTATGGCATTGGATGGAGGAAGGGGATATCCCCTTGTTATTTCTTAGTTTTAACCTCACTCGCCTACTTTTCTTTCTCTTTTTCTCCGAGGGTAGCCTGGTAATGTCGATGTTTGGTTTGTGTTGCTCTGCACTGACTCAAGCGCCAGGCTATTTGAGGGCCCCATGCCACTTGGCCCAGAGCCATTGGGCCAAGTCACATGCAGACCCTCTCTCGCTGATTCGAATGACCATGCCTACCTGGCATTTTCTCATTGGCTCATTTTAAAAAATCCGTATTTTTTATTCCATGGTCCAAAAATAAAAATAAGATATGTTCTGAACTCAAAAAAATCCCCTCTATCCATTAAAAATAATTTCGACACTTGATTCTGACTTTTTGGTAATGATGTAATTAATTAAAAATCACTAAAAATAACCTAAAAGTCCATATATTTAAAATATATTAAATTATATGTTATTTTGATCAAAAAACCCTAACTAAGATAGTAGTGACGATTTCATGACCTAAATTGATGGTTTGCACAAAAAGTTGGTGACTTTGGAGTTTTAAGTCTTTAATGAATGTACATAGTTCTAATACATGGATATGATAATGATATTAGGACATGTGGACTCTGATCTTGCTTAGGGATCTAAAAAGTGGTTTCTAGGACTCTAATGAAGATGTATGTGCACTAAGGAAGAGGTATGTGCATCTAACACCTTATTTGGGAAATTTTATGCCTTAACCTATTCTTCCATAATGAGGCTTAATTGAATCTAATTCTCTTTTCTTGAAATCGTAATTTCTTGTGCCTCAAACTAGATTATTGTTTCATATTGTTTTGGTCTTATATCCCACTGCCATTCTTATTGATTCATTACTCTTTCCATGACTACTTTTCTAGCATGTAGCTTTATGTTCTATTTAATTTAAAGTAGCGGTACTTATGTACAACCACCCACAGAGGGCATGCATTTAATCGCCACATGGAATGTTTTTATTCTCTCCATATTATTGTGTAGGTGACTAGGAATGCCTTATTCTCCCCTCACCTACAGTTTAGAGGTCCGGTAGGTGCCTTAACCCTACTCATCTAGGTAGACATACTTATCTTGCATGCAAATCCTTTTTAATATAATTGTTAATGGAAAGATTCTTTTGAATATAGCCTCATTCTCTTGTTATCTTCATCTTATGATGAAATCTAGTCTATTTTTATTTACTTTACTTATCTTGTTATCCTATACTAGTTTTGTGATGAATACTTTCCTTCACTTTCCTTTTTTGCTGGGTGCCTTCCCAACCACCCAGGTGCTGAGCAAGGTGATGGATAAGACGAGAAGATATTCACTTTTGGCTTGGACTTGGTTTATGCAGATGTTGCTTTGGGGACAAGATTGTAGTAGTTAGACTTCCCTATATATAGATCATGTTTTTGTATCATGATGTAAACCCTAGAGGTAGAATGATGTATTCTTGTATAATGTTTTATGAAATTGAGTATAGTCAGTTATTCTTTATTCCCCTGCTTTCTAATGGTCTTTTGTATACCATATAAATAAAGATTTGAAAATTGTACACCCTTTTCAACATGCCTTTTGAATATGTTGGGAATGGAGGTTTATATTTCAAATTTTTAGTAAAGGGGTGATTTCACTCTTTTAGTGCATGGTATCAGATCCCATGGTAGTCGGAATTTGACTATTTCAATTTTGTCTCCCTAGTTAGAATCCTTGCCTTACATAGTTTCCCATTAAGTTACATGCTTACCCTAGATTTGATATATGTTGATGAAAGGTTGATTTATGATCTTATAGTTACACATTAGCATCACGTTGAGTAAAAACCTAACATGTTTACAATTGAAAGATCCTTAAGTAATCACAATAACTTGATGTTGTTTAGGTTTTCCTTTAGGCAACTATTAGGGCATGAAGTTGAAGTAAAGATGTCTAGAAAGGACCAGGTTCTGGGGGATGGAAGTATTTTCCTCTGTGCCACTTGCTTGGTTTACGAGAACTCCTAGATCCATATGATACCGGCCTGGCCTGAGCTGATGGATGGTTCAAAATAGTTTTCTTTTAGGCAATAGTAACCTTAGACTTCTATGTTGTATATCTTTGGGGAACCCTAGAGTGATGATGACTTGTTTAGGAATGGATACCTTATATAGTTACCTTATGTCCCTTAGGACCACATGTTTGTATAGTTTATTCCTAGAACCTAGACTTTGAAGTTTGAGGTTAAGTGAGCTACCAAAGTGCGTAGTAGAAGTGTGATGGATCTTGTACATGGTGTAGTAGACTCAACCTTTAACCCTAGTGTAGTTTGGCTTGATAGGTCGAACCCTTTAAGGGGTGGAGTATAGTTAGTTTGATGATGTTTGGGTAGTTAGATTTTGAGGACGAAATCCTCTTTAAGCCCTGTGACATCTTGAAATCTATCAACTCTATCTTTAGAAATGATAACTCCATGAATAGGAGTTTTGTATGCTTGGATCCTTAGTTTTTATAAAAAAAGTTATAGTTGTAACCCTAACATGATTGTTAAAATGTTAATGAACATGTAATGATCATCTGAGGAATAATTTATATGTTCAAACCCTAATGAATATCCAATGCACATAATATGGGTCACTCACATATTAATACTAATTTTGGATACACATGATGCTAATAATGTCATGAATCGATAAACCTTAATGATATGATGAGAAAGAAAAGTGTAACCCAATCTTGGCATTAATGCATGATATAATGAAATATAATGATCAAGGTGATCCTAAACCCTAAGTTGTAATCATATAACCTTAACCTATGCACCCTTCATTTCATTGATGATACATTAGTGACATTAGGTGGCATAATCAGAGAACATACATTGATACACAAATGATTTATATTCATGTAATCATAGATTACTCAAGTCATAAATATGAAATGCATATCACCTTATTACCTAGTACACACCTAATTAATCATCTAATCATGACTTGGAATGTGAATCAATTCATTAATATGTAATATGTCTAACTTGGTTCATGAAAATCCAGATAATGATTTCAATATGGATAAGAAGTAACTGGATTCACATAAATGTGCATAATCAATAATAAGAAGTGAATACATATGAGAAAATGAATAATGATGATATTAATGTGAATAAGAAAGGTAATGTGACAATGTTTAATATACATACAAGTAATCAGTATGACATAATTTGGATGAATTGTAGACTTAATAACAAATTGAATAAAATGTCCTATCACATGCAAGATAATTTTTTATAATTAATATAATGATAATATGAGGATAATGAAGTGTAAATCCAAATTATTAATGATCAAATATATTGAGATAACTGAGTAACCTCTAATTGTGCATAATAATGAATATAATTCTTTTTGGAAACCAAGTGAATATGACATGATATAATTAAAAAGAATAATAATGATAATATGATATCCTAATATATATAATGCTAATGAGACAAAAAAATATTAATAATGATTAAGTCTCCTAAAAAGAATATCTTAATAATGGAACCTAGGTGATCCTTGAGAACTTGACCTATGTTGAGGTACATGTGAAGTATGTTGGTGAAAGTTTTGGTGGAAGTTTTATGGTTGGTGGAACAATAGAATTTTGGTGATGAGATGTTGCACCTTCACCTTCCCTCCTTGCTTATGATTTCGGGGAAGAAATCTTCTTAAAGGGGTGGAGTGTTGTAACATACCGAATCCTGGATATTTTTCTTTTTGGGCCTCTTTCCCATCTTTTCCTTTCATTTCTATCCTCTTTGGCCTTTCTATTTAATTTGTGGAGAATATAATGGTTTATTGAACATGTGTTCACCTTTTATGCCAATAAAGGGGTTTAATGCACAATTACCTCAGTAGAAATCTAAGTAATGGGCCTGATATGCAATTGTCTACTTAAGTACTAAAAATAATGATAAAATTTGTGCTAGAACTTTGTAGGACTTTTTAGAATGTGAAAAAAAGAAAAGAAATCCCAAAATATACATAAAGGAGATGATAAATGTAATAATTGGATAAAAGGTGATAATGTGAAACAAATGGCTCAAAAATCACAAAGTGGAAAACTGACGAGATAATTTGATATACAATTTCATTTTCTTGAACCAAAAGTTACGTAAGGGCCAAGTATCACCCAATGTGGAAAATATAAAAATATATAAAAGACTTTATCAAAGGGAAATAGAAACAAGTCAAGAAAGAGAAATAAAATATCTAATGTTCTCAAATTAGAAAAGTAATTCCAAATTCATAATCTAAATATGAAAATAAGCCTTTGGGAAAATTTTCAACTAATTTGGATGATATTTGAATAATGAGTAAAAGTAGGAGAGAGAAAGTGTGTAGAACCTTCTATATTAAATAAATGAACAAATGATCTCAACATGTGAAATTAATGACAAATTTGTATCCAAGGAACTAGAAGTGACTTGTGGGTGAAGTTTCATCAAATTAGGAGAGTCTTATGACCATTAATGAAATAGAAAAGAGTAAATAAGTTTTGATTTATTTAACATATAAAAAGTTCTCAAAAGGAAAATCTAATTGCATATTCGGATTCCACATATCTAAAATAGGCTAGGTGTCAAATTTGACTTAATTTGGGTTTCGTTTCAACCCTCAAATGAGGAGAGCGAAAAAGAGAAATAATTTAATGTCCCACTTTATTTGGATTCCGATTTGGATAAGGATTTTAATATAATGTGTCGCGTGAGCCTTCAGATGTTGGATCTTTATCTAATCGTTTGTGGGTCATCATCAAGCTCGGTCCAAAAAAGGAAACACACTGCCGATTTGGTTGTTTTTATTTTGTGAATTTCTTCCTCGTCTCTCGATCTTTTGGCGAGATTTTTCATCCTACAGTTTCTATATCAAATTCCACATCCAATAATCCCCTACTTGGAAACTATGGTCGAGTATTTTGCATACGCCCAAACTCAATTCTTTATTGCCCTCACGGCTATTTCACATATGCCCTCATACCCCACTTTATATATACCCACCTACTCACGTACCTCTATCGACCTTATTAGGTTTTTCCTCTTTGGTCAATTTCCTCAAAGCTATTTCTCCCTGCTACCACCAAGACACTCCTTTCCTTAGGCTAATCTCCTCACCATTGGGTTTTCTCAGTAGCCAAGTTCAAAATTGGTTTTAGGGTAAGATCATGTAACCCTCATGCTTCATTTCCGTGCACTCGTTTTGTGGTCTTGTCGGCTAGTTGGGTTTTCCCCAATTTCTCACGTGAACCAGCATGTTGCTTGTACAACTATGGTGTTGGATGGAGGAAGGGGATAACCCTTTGTTATTTCTCATATTTACCCTTGCTCACCTACTTTTCTTTATCTTTATTTGAGGGTATCCTGGTAATGTCATCGTTTGGTTTGTGTTGCTCCGCACTGACTCGAGCGCTAGGCTGTTTGAGGGCCCCAAACCACTTGACCGAGAGCCATTGGGCCAAGTCACATGTAGCCCATCTCTCACTCTCTCTGATTTGAACGGCCATGCCTACGTAGCATTTTCTCATTGGCTCATTTTATAAAATTCATATCTTTTTATTCCATGGTCAAAAAAAAAATAAGACATCTTCTTAACTCAGAAAAATCCCCTCTATCCATTAAAAATAATTTCGATGCTTAATTCTGAGTTTTTTTTGAAAAATTGTTTTTGGGAATGATTGAATTAATTAAAAATCACAAAAATACCCTAAAAGTCCATATCTCTAAAATATACAAAATTATAAGTTATTTTGATCAAAAAATCCTAAATAAGATAGTAGTGATGGTTTCATGACCTAAATCGATGGTTTGTAGAAAAAGTTGGGAACTTTGGGGTTTTAAGTCTTTAATGAATGTACATAGTTCTAATACATGGATATGATAATGATATTAGGACAAGTGGACTCTGATCTTGCTTAGGGATATGAAAAGTGGTTTCTAGGACTCTAAGGAAGAGGTATGTGCATCTAACACCTTATTTGGGAAATTTTATTCCTTAACCTATACTTCCCTAATGAAGCTTAATTGAATCTAATTATCTTTTCTTGAAACCTTAATTTCTTGTGCCTCAAATCAGATTATTGTTTGATATTGTTTGGGTCTTATACCCCATTGCCATGCTTATTGATTCATATGATTCCTCTTTCCATGACTACTTTTCTAGCTTGTAGATTTACGTTCTATTTAATTTAAAGTAGCGGTACTTATGTACAACCACCCATAGAGGACATGTATTTAATGACCTTGGGGAATGCTTTTATTCTCCCCATATTATTTTGTAGGTGACTGGGAATGTCCTATTCTCCCCTCACCTATAGGTTAGAGGCTGGTAGGTGCCTCAACCCTACTTAGTTAGGTAGACATAATTATCTTACATGCAAATACATTTTAATAAAAACTTTAATGGCAAGTTTCTTTTGAATATAGACTCGCTCTTGTTATCTTCATATTATCATGAACTCTAGCCTATTTTTATTTGTTTTACTTATCTTGTTATCCTAGACTAGTTTTGTGATACATACTTTCCTTCCCTTTCCCTTTTTGCTGGGTGTCTTCCCAACCACCCAGGTGTTGAGCAAGGTGATGGATAAGACAAGAGGATCTTAGCTTTTTGCTTGGACTTGGTTGATGGAGATGTTGCTTTGGAGACAAGATTGTAGTAGTTAGACTTCCCTCCATCTAGATCCTATTTGTGTATCTTGATGTAAACCCTAAAGGGAGAATGATGTATTCTTATATAATCTTTTATGAAATTTATTATAGTTAGTTATTCTTTATTATGCTTCTTTTCAATGGTCTTTTGTATACCATATAAATAAAGATTTGAAAATTTTACACCCTTTTCAACATACCTTTTGAATATGTTGAGAATGGAGGTTTGCTATTTCAAATTTTTAGTAAAGGGGTGATTTCACTCTTTTATAGGGAGCAGATCAGCATAGACGTTGTGCTGGGTCTCCCCTGGACTGGGAGAGGTCATGATGCAATATGGGTTACGGTGGATCACCTTACTAAGTTGACCTAATACCTTGCCTAAGAGAGAGCATTGTCGGTGTGATAGATTTGGTTGAACTATACATATGAGAGAGAGATAGTTCAACTACACAGTGACTCGAGTTCAATATCTTGAGCATGACCTTTAGTTCACTTCCATGTTATGGAAGTAGGGCATGAAGAACTCGATACAAGACTAAAGTTTCATGCAAAATATCACTTCCTAACTGATGGATAGTCAAGAGAGTATGATCCAAACTCTAGAAGGTCTGATGAGAGCATATGTGCCCGTTCAGGGTGATATATGGGAGCAGTTGCTGCCCCTACGAGAGTTTGCTGGTTATGATAGCCACTAGAGTTAGTATTAGGATGTAAGAAGCTCTGTAAGGGAGGCCATGTCGGACACCACTTCACTAGGATGATGTCAGTGAGAGGACCTGGTGAAGGTCAGAGGAACCACAATGTATGCAGATGAAGTCATTTTGATCGAACAATGGCTGAGAAAGCCCAAGATCGATAGGAGTCTCTTGCTGATGTGAAGTAGACAGACATGCAGTTTACTGTGGGTGAACATGTGTTATAAAGACCTAACCCCTATGAGCTATAGATAATAAATATGAGTCCCCGATACATGAGTCCATTTGAGATGGATTTGTGGAGTTTATTATGTTTAGCCTTACCCCTCAGGATAATATAATGTATGATGTGTTCCATGTGTCTGATCTAGAGCACTATGTGATGTACCCGAGTCATGTGCTGGGCAATGAACCTATTGATCTTCAAGGGAATTTGACATACCCTAAGTCACCTATGAGGAATCTAGATACCAAGGTGAAAGAACTCAGATGTAAGGATATAAGATGATAATGGTTCTTTGAAAGCACCTTGGAGAGGATGAAGCCACATGGGATCCAGTGATGGACTTGGGAAAGTCTTATCGTGATTATTTGTTTGCTTGGTGAAATTTTAAGGGAAAAATTCCTATAAGAGGGGAAGGATGTTACAACCCCAATTTTGGGCTTGAATGGTTTGAAATGTAATTTATCCATTAAAGATATATGATTATGAAAATTTTGTGATATAAGCTCTTTGTGTGAATTTTTTTACTAAATGTCCTTTTCATGAATGTCTTCGTGGGCCTTGTTGAATAATAAGCCCAATATAATTAAAAGAGAATAATGAGGAAAAGGGAATCTA
Organism: Alisma plantago-aquatica; assembly: GCA_963693085.1. NCBI lineage: Eukaryota > Viridiplantae > Streptophyta > Magnoliopsida > Alismatales > Alismataceae > Alisma > Alisma plantago-aquatica. The sequence continues at coordinate 21,880,420 of OY856409.1, read as the reverse complement.
ATAATAAGAGAAATTGAGATAATGTTAAGAATAATGTGGACTTCTCTAGAAGGCTACGAGTTTGTTCATAATGGAGTGGATTTCGAAGCCTTATGATTTCTTGTGATAAAAGAAATCCAAGTGAAGGAGACAGAAGTAAAAGAGAGAGAAATTGTGAACAAACTATGCCTAAATAACTGTTAACTTGCATATGAATAAAATTCCTTTACCCTTTGGATTTTGGGACTCAAACATGGTACACGAGTAGATAAGGTTAACACAAGGTTTCCCTTAAAATTTGGATGGAAAATGATAAATGAGGAGAGAGTTATGGATTTTTTAAGTTTCCTAAAGTGAAAGGATAATCATTAGAATTCATTAAATATCTATTTAAGAATAAGGATTTGATTATCTTTGACACGGGCTATCTGTACAGCTGATCTCACAATCTGAATTGCAGATCTATTATTCTGACAGTGTTGGGTCATCGTCTAGATCCTAGCCTGAGAAGGACTCCTGAAGATCTTGTCCTTTGAAATATCTGTGACTCTGTGCATTAGAGGACCTACAGATAGGTTTTTTAGATTCAGGAAGTCCTAAGGATCCCAACCATGCTAGGTTTCATAACCTGGTATAGTGTGTGTGGGATTTCCCCAAGTTTGGGAGGATTACAGGCGACCCTGCCCTATATATATATATATCGGGCTACACACGCTCTACGAAAGCCCAGAGCATCTCTTTGAGATCGTATGATGAGGATGAGTGTGTTCACGGGTTCGATTATGAGAAGGATCATGACCTTCACCTTCGACCTGAAGCTGCTTCCCGTTGGAGAAGAGTGGAGTTGTCCCGACGACTGAGATGAGCCATGAAGCAATTAAGGAGCACTTTGAGATTAGGAAGATGAAGAAAAGTTGTGGGTGATCTCACCTTAGACCTAGGGGAATCACTGTGTGAAGTCAACTCATGAATTGACTGCCGACGAACAACTCTAGGTAGAAGAAGATTGCATGGTGAAAGACCATTCTGCCCCCGAGCACACATGTAGAGGTAGGGGTCAGTATCGTCTTTTGATTGGTTTTGTTTTGCGAGCGGGTCGGGTTAGCTAAGACGTGCTCTGTCGATATGGCAAGAGCTGGTTGGGCGGCCCAACTGGATTGGCTTGGGCGGGACCACTGATGCTTTGCCCATGTGGCAAGCTCCCATTGGTCAATAAATGATTCACTTGCTAAAATCGTAATTAATTATTAGTAAATTGGATGGAAACAATTTATATATGAAAACGTATCTGAAAAATATGTCGATTACAATAAAAATGATTTTGAATCCTGAGTCTGTTCATATTTCAAAAAGTACATAAAGTTGCCATCTTTAATGCTTTCTTAAATAAGAAACCCTAATTTGATGATTAATGAAAATGGAAAAGGTCATATGGATATTTTATGTGAATATTAACCTATTTTTAATAAAAAGGATGTTTTGAATATAAAAAGATGATCCATGTGCCTAATTGGTTAATTTAGGATTTCATATGAATAAGGTAAATTAATGGGCTTAAAACCCTAATTTAGGTGTTAATGACTTTTAATGAGTTATATTCTAAAATACTTTGTATGATATGAAATTAGGTTGACCCTAAGACAAATTAGTAATAACGAAGCTTTAATATGAATAGTTGAATAATTAGGGTTTGGAACATAGAAATGTTGTTTTAGGGTTTTGTTGACATAAAAGGCAAAGTTGAGAAATCAATCTAAAGAACCCTAAGGAAACCCTAATTAGGATTAGAAACCTTAGAAAGGTGTCCCAACTCAATAAGGAGTTGTTTGGGATGTGATGGTAATAATTAGGTGTTACACATATTTTCAGGATCAAGATTGCTTGATTGGTTGCTTCTCTTGCTTGATTGGACATCTTGATTGGATTGCATTATGCTTATAACCTGTGAGATCTTCAAATCAGGCATGCGGTTAATTATGAGTACTCACTTTAGTTTCCTGGTGTTTTCCTATGTTTTATCGATTGCATGAAAATAACTGATTGGATGAATTTATTTTCTACAATCTATAAAGTGACTATGAGTATCACAATGTAAATATATGTATGACTTGCCCAAACTACATACCATCTTTGGATGTAAGATGAGAGACCAAGCCCCAGAGGGAAGGTCAGAAGTGGTCAAGCCCAAGAGGGAAGACCATCAAACACCTATAGAGATGACCCCAAGTACCAAGTTCAGGATGGAGAAGGTAGCCTTAAGTCCCTTGCAAGGACTAAACCCTAAGAGAGGGTATCCCAGAGTATGAGTAAAAGAGGTTGGGAATTTATATTGAAAAATGTAATCTTGCATTGTTAACAACTATTTGATGTGATTAGGTTGGTAGAACATATGTGCAATATTTTAGTTGTCACCACATACTGGTATATTTATTTATACTGACCGATGTTTTGTTTGTCGGTATTTTAGGAATATCTGAAATTGGACAAACAGTAAAGTGGAATTTGTGAAGAATAAAGTTAATATATTAATGGAGGATTTAGTTAGATAGAACTCTACAGTGGGTAGAAGTTCCAGATTCCTTTTTTTGAAAGGTATGTGAAAAGTAAAATTTTATCCTGTTTTAAGCGTATCCTTTGGTAGAATTTATTAATTATTTTTTATTATTTGCAAAACTATTGATCCTATTTTGGGATAGCGGCTCTGACTTCTTGGTCTTCCTTAATTGGGGGTTGTCGAGAAGTGGGGTCATTATAGAAACACAAATGAATGACTTATCAAGTTTGTGCATAAATCAAATGAATGAAAGATGTGCACAAGACCAAACCAACCAACCCACAGACAGGTGTGTTTGAGGTTTTGATAGGAGAGAGGAGAGCTCTACAAGATCAGGGCTAGCTTTTTTTGCCTCAATAAGTTCAGACTGAAGACCATACATAATAGAGATGTTGTTGACCTGGAGACGATCAGATAAAAACTATGGCTTCTAGTGCACCAGATCCTCCATATTCCTCCATTTAGGAACAGATAAAGATGCACAAACTGCCCTTTTTCTGCTAAGAGCATCAACGACTACATTAGCTTTGCTTGGATGGTAGCCGATAGTAAAATTGTAGTCCTTCAGGTACTCGATCCATTGACGTTGAAGCATGTTCAGATCCTTCTGAGTCAGGATATACTTCAAGCTTTTGTGGTCGGTGAAGATATCACATGTTGCCCCGTACAGATAGTGCCTCTAGATTTTGAGAGCATGAATGATTGCAACTAGTTCCAAATCATGTGTTTGATAATTAAGTTCATTGGGTTTTAGCTGTCTGGATGCAAAGGCCACCAATTTTCTTTGTTGTTGCAGGACACATCCTAACCCATTTCTTGAAGCATCACTGAAGAAAACGAACCCTTCATTGCCAGATGGTGGGACTAGAATGGGAGCCGACATCAACTTCTACTTTAATTCTTGAAAATTGGACTCACAAGCAGTTGACCAAATGAAGTGCTCATCCTTCTGATTTAGCTTAGTCAGAGGAAGTGCCACTTTGGAGAAGTTTGGGATAAAGCGACGATAATATCCGGCTAGACCCAAGAAGCTCTGGATTTCAGAAGGATTTCAAGGAGCTTGCCAATCAAGTAGGATGAACAAATATGTTACACCCAAAAATTACATGTCCAAGAAACATGACTTTATTAACCCATAATTCACATTTAGAAAACTTGCCATATAATTTCTAAGATCGAAGGATTTCAAGAACTATCACTAAGTGCTCTCGATGTTTCTCCATAAAATTAGAATGAATCAGGATATCATCAATGAAGACGACCACAAACTCATCAAGATAAGGTTGGAAGACTTAGTCCATTAGGTTCATGAATACACCAGGTGCTTTGGTCAACCCGAATGGCATCACTAGAAATTTGTAATTCCCATAACGAGTTCAAAAAGTAGTTTTAGAAATATCAAAATTTTTGACTTTACGTTGATGGTATCCATAGCGAAGATCAATTTTTTAGAAAACTTTGGCAGTGCGAAGATGATCAAAGAGGTCATCAATGCAAGGGAGAGGGTACTTGTTTTTAATAGTGGCTTGGTTCAACATGCGATAGTCAATACACATTTGCATAGAACCGTCTTTTTTTTTGACAAAGAGAATGGGCGCATCCCAAGGGGAAACACTAGGACATATAAGACTTTTGTTGAGAAGTTCTTGCAACTATTTTTTTAACTCCATAAGCTCAGCATGAGCCATCCTATAAAATGCCCTAGAAATCAGAGTGCTTCAAGGAAGGAGGTCTATGGAGAACTCAATGTCTCTATTTGGAGGTAGCCCAGGAAGCTCCTCTAGAGAAATGTCAAGGAAGTCATGTACCACCTCCAGTCTTTCTACAGGACCGCTACTAGGACTGGTCTTTGAGACTAATGCGAGGAAGACTTTACATCCTTTGTAAATGAGATTTTTGGCTTTAAGAGAGGAAATTATAATATTATTACAGAATCCGCTTCCCCTAGGGATCACCATGGGACAAGAATGAGGCTAAGAGAGAACTACCATCTTGTTTCTATAGTCAATGGGATCACAATACGTGTATAGCCAATCCATACAAAGTATAATATCAAAGTCTTCCATAGTTAAGAGAATGAACTTGAAGGGAATATCATGATTTTCGAATTTTAGAGGTAGGACACCCATTTTCTGCAAAGTAGTGAGTATTTTGCCACTAGGAGTAGACCATCAAGGATATATCCCAAGTCCCTTATATGTAGGTGTAGCATAGATGCCAGATTTTGAGAAATAAATGTATTTGTGGATCCAGAGTCAAATAAAGATTTAACAGGATGATCATTTAACAATACAATGCCTACATAGGATAATTATATTATGAATAATTTGAAGGCATTTGAATATATATTAGATATATGAAAAGAGTTTTGGTTACCTTCAACAAGATGGTTGGGATTTTCCTTTGCTTCTTCTGTCATCACTACAAATACTCTAGCATTGTGGTGTCCCTAAGGGGGTGGAGCACCTAGTGTAGGATTGCCAAAGATAGAGGGAGTCGCACACTTGCCAATGAAATACCCTCCTTCTTGTAGTTATAGAAGACCGGCTTGGTATGGCGACATACCCCACCATTGAAATGCCCACAAGTCTTGCACTTGGGATGAGTCATTCTTTACTGATTCTAGTGGCTCTTATGTCCTCCCTTAACTGAATCTCCTCCTTTTCCTAATCCCTTGTTATTATGGACAGGGTGAAACTTTCTATACTTATCCTCCATAGTGGTGGTTAACCCTAAGTATCCCATGTTGGAAGGCTTCTGCAAACCCTATTCCCTTTCCTGCTTGAGGGCCATGTCTAGGGCTTCATCTATGCTTCAGGGATGGGAGGCTATAACTAGGGTTTTTAGATGGGCGGAAAGGCGGTCGACATAATGTTCCATGAGGCATTCTTCAGTCTTAATAGGTGCATAACGCTCCAGAAGTCTAAACTTCTAGGTGTAGTCAGCCACAAAGAGACTACCCTTCTTAAGCTCAATATACATCTTCTCCTTCCTCTTCCTCTCAACTATAGGCATAAAAAGGTCAGTGAAGATGGTTTTGAAGGTTCCCATCCCATGTTATCTACTTCTTCTCTCCTATTCCTGTCATAGTTTTCCTACCAAATTTTTACCCCTCCCTTTAGCAGATGGGTGGAAAATTTGACTTTCTTCTCACTGGGTACTTCTAGGGCATGGAAGGTGTTCTCCACTGACAAGAACCAAGCTTCAACCTTATCCATGACCTTAGGAAGGTCCTCCCCCCAAAAGGTATCATGATTGAGCTCAATGAAATTTAACACAATCACCTCCTTCTTCCTAGATGAACTGGGTTCATGGGTTCCTTTTAGGGCAAGGGTCTCCATGAAGTCTAGAAGGATTTTCTTTTGTTCTTCCCACCTCTCTCTAGCCACACTATCAGGATCAGGTACCTCAGAGGTTTTGGGTTCCTTCCTCTTCTTAGAGGATGACTCTTCATAAGTCTTGGAGTTATGGGTCTTGAGAGGATTCCTAAAATTAGGTGGAACATATTAGATTTATCATCATTAATCATTTTTTTAATCATATGATATTTCATTATGTTCCTTTATTGATCATTAATGATTTTTAATGTTATTATTTTTGGAGGATACCCTAAAATCCTTATTAGTTGGTCCTTAGGACTTTCTAAATAGAGTGACTCTTTTCCTAACCTTATATCATAAAGGTAAGAGGGAAATATTTATAAACGAAGATGAGGGGGAAATTTTTCCTATAGAAGAGATGAGAGGGAATATATATATATATATGAGAAGGTTCCTAATTAAGGTATGCCTAAGAAGTAGGGACATTTAGGATATCATCCAAGTAGACTTATACTACCATATAAGTAGCCTCGTGATTGACAAGCTAAGTGGATAAGAGACTTTAACCAGACCCATGGCAGATGTTATCCTAGACACCTACACCCTTCACATCCCTAACTCAAGGACTACCTTAGACTCATAATAGGGTGAATGAAGTTCATGTGACCATGATGTGTAAACATTGGCTATGATACCAAGTGTGATGACCCCAATTTCTATATACTTTCCTTAATGACATTTCCAGATATGCGTGCACTCATATCTAAAGATGTCTAAAGGGAAACTATAAGAGATTGTGGTAGTCAACTATATCATAAGAAGGAGCCAGATCATGTTCACAAGCATCATTGATCATCCACACAAGCAACATCCATTGAAGATAATAAGTCATACATATTATTTAGGGAAATGGAAGAAAATTGTTCTTTGGAATGAAAGTACATAGGATATAGAGAATCTTATACATCATCTAGTAGAATAAAAAACTATCTAATTGAAAAAGAGATAAGAAATAGTCATCTATCTAGCTATCCTCCAATAACATTATTTAGCATATTCAGGTACTTTGCAAAGCTTTACTTGTTCCATGAACCTAGAAAATAAGAGAAACAATGATCAACATAATGTTGGTACATGGTAGAAAAATACTATACTATGTTGGAACACTAAAAATACTTGAGAAAGAAGAATAAAAAGAAAACATTATTAAGGTGGAAAATTTGGTAAACCCAGTTCATTATTCACATTTCAATGGACATGCATTACTATGGTGGACTTAGCACAAACATATATTATTTGGCCCTATCCCTGTGTACCTTGTACCATTAGGGATCTCCCTACATACCTTGTACCATTAGGGAGGTGCTAGTCATCATTAATATTGTCCCTCTCTAATAGGGATATTAATGAACCATTAGTAACTACATTCCATTTTCTTTCCAATAGTGTTTTTAATGTTCATGGTGAAAAAGGGAAAATATTTTGTATATATGCATCCAATCAAGATAATACAACTACATGCAAGAAGTTACTCATAAATAGATCATCCAAAAAAACTAGTCTTATACTTAAATCCAAGTACCTTGGATCTCAAATCTTTATTTCAGTATGCCTAGATTAAGAGAGGGTAGATCACCCTAAAAGAGAAAATAAGACCTAATGTCATAATGTGTTTGTAACACCTAATATTAGGGTTTTGTATTACTAGGGTTTTCATTTTAGATTCACATGATCCAATGTGTTCAGGGTTAGATCTAGGGTTTCTGGGTCGACCTGAACATAAGGGGGTCATGACATAGCTAGGGTTTGGCAAGTAAAAGCATGAAAATATACATAGGGAGAGAGAGGAACTAGAAATTAGGGTTTCTAGATAATCATTCATACATGATTAGGGTTTCATAAAGAAAGAGGATCCAAGACCTTACTAGGGTTTGATTTACACCATACTTCAGGTTGTAACACTTAATGTTCATTATTGCATTTTAAAGGGTCTAAAAGTATAAACTAAACTATAGGCTAATATTTTGGATTAGGATTATGAATTAGACTATGATAACTTTTTATCAGGTTCCTCATATTTTTCTAATAATTTTGATATATAATTTTTCTATTATCCGATATTCCCACTAATTTCTATGTTTTTCCTAAGATAATCTATTTTCTATTGATTAATGTAAAAAGTGAGGGATATTACCTTGATCAATGATCATATCTGACTAGATCTATTGCTCAAGTTGATCCAAGATCTCATGGGCTCAACCTAGCTTGCTGAGATGGGGCTCAGTGACTGGTCTAATAGTGCGAGTGGCCCCTCTTCAGTCTGCGTTGACCCGCGACTCCTTGTCTGATGTGGTGACTTGCAAGTGGTCCACCTCGGTCCACACTGCCACCATGTGGGCCTCTCCTTTTCTAATTTGTCTCTTTCTTTAGCCCGAGTAGCTTGATTAATATCCGACGAGGTCCTATCTTGCGGAGAGAGGGGTTTGTGATGTCGTGATGGCCCAGTCGACTTTGATGGACCACATCGTGCCCAGGCATCTAGATACCACCCCAAATCTCCCTCTAGAGTTCCCTTCCACCGCAAGAATGGTGAAGGTCACCGGTGTGCAAGGGTTTTAGGAGTGTAGGGTGTTTAGGATTGTTTGAGTTAATCGCAGAGCACCCCTAGGTTGAGGTGAAGTTGATGGCGAGGAGTATTTGGTGTGGGAAGGTATATGGAGGCGCCACCAAGGTAGTGCAGGAGCAGAGAGGAGGTGGGATTGGTGGTGGTGCTCAGAGGTTAGTTGCTTCGAATTAGAGTTTGGGGGCTACTAAGGGAGGTCAAGCAGATCTATTAATGGTCTTATATAGGCCTGAGGAGGTGTAGAGGGGTAAGCCCTAATACCCGCCGCCCTCGCCAAGAGAGGAGGAGAAAAGTGGGAGTCTATTCTCCCTGATCTTAGAGCGAGGGGGCTTGAGATAAGGGTGGTTGAGTCTGGTTTGATGAGGGGAGGAAGAATATCCCGCTCCGTTCGTGAGGTAGCGGTGAGATAAGGAGAAAGGGGTCGAGGTTAGGTAGCTTAGCTATTGGGGTCAGGGCCGAAATATGCGGGAGATTAGGGACGAGGTCAGAGTCATCAGATCCTCACTTGATCCGCAATTCACCTCATCCAACGGCTCATATAGGGGTCAGGTAAGTGGATTATCTAGATAGCTATGTGACATATTAAATTCCACATGTTCGCTCAATAAATTCGCAAACTTAGGTCCCCTGTATGATAAATTGGTATAAAGTGCATCAAATTCAAATGATTATAACTCCTAAATAGCTTATCCAAATCAAATGAAATTTTAAACCAAGCTAAAAGAGGACATTATCTAGCCATGGTAGAAAATTGAGAGTCAAACTCATATGTTAGTTGTATAATATGACTAGATACCCTAATACATGGATTTTCTTTACTATAAAATTAGGTTTTGATTTCTTATGAAATTGATAATCACTTTTTAATCAATTTAGCAAGGGAAAGGTTTTATGGTATTATTGGGAATAATAAAATCATAAGAGAGAGAAAATATAAGTAAAACCTCACTCTATAACACAAATCCTTCTTGCTGCTAAATGAGGATGACCTAGAAATCATCCATTCTCTTGCCCACCATCTGCCTTGGTGACCAAACACTACTTGTAAAGTCTTGGTACATTTTCCACCTGCATAACAAGTTGATTCACAATTGCAAGATCGTCGTGAAAAATGTATCTGCAAAGTTTATCAAGGAACGGTCCAGTACGGTTAGCAACCTGAAGACCGAAGGATACTACTGTCATCGATGGCAAATCCTAGAACGCCCTTTGCGTCCCTCTAAATGAGATTGGTTCATATTCATGGATGTGGCCTTCCAAAGATCATCCAAGAAAGTTGAACTTGGTATCCATTGTTTTGACACACTCGGATCATGCATCTTGGGGTTAGGGATACCATTGATGGCCTCACCCCTCACCATAGAAATACAAGCTATCATCAAGGCTCTCTGTACCAGTAAGGACAATTCATGGAATAATGTGGTGATTATTTGATGGTTTTGCGATCTCTGAGGCTATGTAGGAGGGAGTCAGGCTCATTGCTTCACGTCGGGTAGGTGATATCAACCTCAATATGGTGTCGTATCTTCTCTGCATTGGCTAGGAGGGCCTTGTGTTGTAGAAGCCAGAAAAAGATGTGAATTCTTTTGGGAACTTTAATTTTCTAGATTCCTAGCCAATGTCCAGCCGTTGGACATTCTTTAGAATCACAAATCCATGTGTAGGTGATTTGGAGATGAGTTCTCCATGGTCTTCAAACGGCCACACCCATGTATCCCGTGATGACTATGGGTCAATGGGTGACCAAATCTGATTCTTAACATTTCTATGAAAGAAGGAACGATTGAAGTCATAGTCCAAATCACCAGAGTCAAGTATCATGCATTGAACATTCATGTCTGCTAGTTCAATAGGAGGTTGGAAAGATTGATTGAACTCACTGATCTTCAACCCTTTAATCCATTTATCTATCCACACATTTGTTGATTACCTATAACTAACTACTTTGGAACACTCTCATGTGACAGTGGCCATGTACTTTTTGATGAAAGTTCAAGTCAGTGAGCTTGGTTTGTTAAATGGGCAGCCTTCGTGCATGTATTTTTCACTCATCACTCAGATCCAAATAAGGTTTGGCTTGTTGATGAAGTTCTATACATTCTTTAACATAAGTTCATGGTTTTGGTCTTGAGCATCCTTCATACCCAAGCCCTCTTTCTCCTTGCACATGGTGAGCTTCTTACAGGAGACCAGAGATAATTTTTTATGTTCTGGTCCTTCTGACAACACAAATTTCTTGACTTGTCGGTTATTGTCATCACATAATCTAGGTGAGAGCTTAACTATAATGACCCCACCTCCCGATAACCCCCAATTGAGGGAGACAAAAAGGTCAGAGCTGTTATCCCAATTAACAAGATCAAAGGTTCAACAATTAATCATTAATAATTATGAAATTCTACCAAACTAAACTGAAATCTAGTATAAAATAAAACTTTGCATACCATTTTTAAGTCCATTATGCTCTTTTACATTAAAACTACCATTTTTATCATTTTAATTCATGACAAGATCATTAGGCCTAATTATCATCTTTGGTTCCTTCCAGATTAACAAATCATAGTTCATTATGATCTAATTCACATATGAACTCTATTTATCATTAATTCCACCTTAATCCATTAGAAAACCCTACTTACCATACTAAGGGTATTTATCCACAATTAGGAACTCTTATACTCGAAATAGCTTAGAACCATCATATCTTAGCTTATTCATGAATTTGAACAATTAAAGCCATTAAGAGTCATAATGATTAACATTAGGGTTTCAAGGCCCATTAAAGATCATTCATGTACATGGAACTCTAAATTAAACCAATTACATGAAAATTTCATCCTTTTTTATCTTAATGTATCTTTTTATGATTAACATGTTAATATCAACTTTAATCATCTATAAAACCCTTCTTAATACATTAATCATCTCAAATTAGGGTTTCTTAATCATTAATACATTAAAGTTGATAACTTCCACTACTTTTCGAATTTCAAGAAGAATTAGCTTCTAAATCTATTTTTATTGGACTCCTCGCATTTTTCTGATCAAGATTCATATTTTATACGCATCCATCTGAGCTACCAATAAAAAGATATGAATTTTGCATTATTTGCTTACTTAGACCAATCACTGAGCGCCACGTGACCTCTTTCATGCAACATAGATGATTAGGAAAACATAATGCAATGACCATTCTGCCCTCACTTAAAAGACCCACTCTTCATACCCTGAAGGGGTATAATCGTCTAACGGCCCTTCGTCTTCTTCAACCTCATGCAACCCTGCTGCGGTCGCCCTAGCCGCGATTTGTGTGGCTCCGCCTCCTCTTCCCTGACCCCGACGACCACCAGGGAGGGTGCCTTTGCCTCCGCCAAGCTCCTGTGCCTAAGGGGCACCTTCTTTTCACAGCCAAGATAGCATGTTCAAGCTTGCTAAGCCCTAGACGTGTGGCCGGTCTTGTTGACCTCCTGTAGGCATTGTGCTGGGGTTAGAGAGGAACAATGGGGGTCACGATCCTTTCTAGCGGTGGGGGTGCGTCGTTCATCCATCATGAACTTCATCATGGCTTCTCGTTGCTCTAGGGGATGGACTACCCCCCTTGGTTAGGGTTTGTGTGCAAGGAACAAGAATAAGGGAGAGAGGGGTGTGTGGGATCTCTCTTGAACTTGAACCAGAGGGTCTACCCCTTATATAGGGGAGGGTATCCATGCCCTAAGGTTTTCATCCATGAGTTAATAAGTTATTTTCCCAATAGGAACCCAAGTTCCTTCATTAAGAAGCAAACTTCTCTCTCCTAATTATCTTATTAATAAACCATATTCATTGGATATTTAGGAATTCAAAAATTCTCTCTCTTATTCTTTTTATGCTTGACTTTTAATCCATTGGCACATAATTATATATTTTTTAGTAGAAAATACCTCCTTTTTAACAATGCCTCAAAATTCATTAATTATGTATCACATTATCCTATTTTTTTTATTATTGGTATTTGCTCTTTCTTTTTCTCCATTGGGGCTCCTTGGACCCCAAGAAACTCTAATATTTTGAAATCCTTTTAGTGGATACTCATTATCCTTCTAGATGCATCTATATCCATTATTTCTCATTATCCTTTTCATTTCTTTATTAAAATATCTCTTTTTGAGGATTTCTCTTTATCTCTCTTTTTATTTTCCTTATTAGAATTCATTTTAATATTAGAAACCTTATGGATATGAAAATTCATCAAGGATGACTCAATCTTACCTCTTTCCACTTATTTCCCATATTTTATCATTGTCTCCAATTTCTTTCTTAATAAGGAAATATTTGATTGATCTTTTCTTTTCTTGTTGCATTATCTTTACAACTTTGGACTCCTTGGAACCCAAGGAACCCAAGAGGCACGAAATCCAACTTTGGATAACATTCCTTTGCCTTCTAGAGGTTTCTACATCTTACTTTTCTCCATGTTCTTATTTACTCATTTAATAATGGAGTTTCCTTTGTTTTTTCCTTGTTATTGGGCCCAATAGCCAATAAGTCCCACAAAACAACCAACAAGGCTATTGTAAACAAAATCATTTTATTCAAAAAAAATTATATCATTATTTGTTCAAATATCTTTAATAGGAGAAATTACATTTCTCACCAAAAGAACCCAAAAATTGGGGTTGTAACATTAACTATCTGCATGGCGTATGCGGAAATGGAAAAAGGGGTAGATTTGGCCAGGGTGATATGGTCTGCAAGGGAAAGATGTTTGGCTGACCAACTAGTCATGTGTTCCTACGTAGTAGTAATAATGCTTTCATGGGTGTACATATTTAATCTATGATGAAGGATGGGAACGCCAAGGTAACAACCAAGTCATTAGTTTTTTGATGCCCAATCTATGAGAGAATGTGTACTTCACTGAACGTGGAGTGTTTGGAGAAAAGAAGTAATGAGATTTTTCAGTAGATATTGATTGACCAGATGCCACTGCAAATCGGCTAAGAATTTGAAGGATAACCTCAGATTGTGTATTGGAAGCTTCTTCCATTAGCATGATATCGTCGGCAAATATGATATGTGATAGAGGTGTGTTGTTGTGGGCAAGCTTGATGAAGATCCAAGCACCGCTAGTGACTTCTTAGGAAATATCTTGACTCAGTCATTCCATACACATGATGAAAACATAAGGGTTGATCGGGTCACCCTACCTCACGCCCTGTGTAGCTCGGAGTGGAGGTAAAGGTGCACCTTCCCATAAGATAGAGGTATTACCACTAAAGATGATATCCATGATTAGAGAGACAATGTTTTCTAAGAGTCCTTCCTATTGCAATGTATCCAAAATGAATGGCCACCACATTCTATCAGGTGCTTTCTAAGGGTCTAACTTTTATAGACCTAGTGTTTTCCCAAAAGCTTTTCTTCATGGAGTGTATCACCTCCTGGACTAGGAGGATGTTGTCAGTTATATGCATTCTCGTTATGAAGCTCGACTGCATCTCAGATATCTAGGAGTTCAAGAGTGGCTTTAGGTGCTCAACAATTACTTTGGATATTACCTTGAAGCAAAAAATATTCACAAATATTGGGCATAGTTCATTGCCTCATTAAGGTTATCGTATTTTAGGTATCAACACCATATATGAATCAGCAAGCTTGAAATCAATCTTCCCAGTGTTAAAGGCTGATTGGACAGTTCTAATAAGTAAAGGTCCAATGTGACTCCATTGTGACTGGATGAAGATGTTGTAGATCCCATCGGGCCCCGATGCCTTAGAAGGGGCCATGAGGAAGGTAGTGTCTCTGACCTCGTCTGGGCCAGGCATCCTGGAGATGAAGTTTTGGGTAATTAGAGTGATGCCAGGAAAGGTGTCGTCAAATGTCGTGATTCCTAAGGTGCTCACTGGTAGTGAAGAGTTCATCATCAACAGCTTCTGAAAGTACTACACATTTTGCTGTGAAATAGAAGCTTTGTCTTCAATCTATACATCATCATCACCATAAATGCCTCATATATTGTTGTTCATACGCCTTGCTTTAACGAAGGTTTGGAAATTTTTTGCATTATAATCTCCGTTTTGAAGCCAATTGTCGTTATATCATTGTTTCCAATCTCCTTCCTCATGCAGGAGGATGGTGTGGTATTTTTCATGTATCTCAACAACCTCTAATCCATTAGAAGGAGATGGATAAGAATTATAGAATCACTAACTCTTGTCAAGTTGTTAGAGGATGGATGTCTTTTCCTTGTGCTGAGCCTGATTTGTTTGCACTCCAAATTATTAGCAACAACTTGAAACTGGGGCAATGTACCAACGAATGACCGCCCCTTGTCACATGTTGGGAGTAACACATTATTGAATGTCTGGTTAATGTATCAATTGGCCTTAGTACGGAAGGGTATCTTCAGTTCGGAGGAGGAGCGGTTGTTGGAGACAAGGATGGGGTCATGTTCATAATACAGATGAGGGAAGATGGCGATGTTGAAGCCTCCCTTGACATATAACCAACCTACATTGGCTATAACATAGTCATATTTATCTTTGAGATGGAGGAGCTTGAAGATGTAGAAATTCCCTTTGGCTTGCATCTCCACAAGCCTGGTGTAGAGGGAGTTTTCCTTGAACATATTGGTAGCCCACCTATCAAAGTAGTGACTACCAGTCTTCTCAGTGGGGTCTAACATGGCGTTGAAGTCACCAAGGACCGCCTAGGCATCATTGATGGTGTGGGAGATCTCCTTCAGGTGTTTCCAAAGGAGAGGCCATTTTTTGGGGTTTGGACTACTGTAGATGAAAGTCAGATGCCAAATACCATTAACCTTGTAGTGACTAAGTTGATGATGATTGCAAATAATTTCAAGCTTGACGTTAACTGGTCCCTGAGAAGACAAATGCCCCCTCGAGAAGCCCAAGGCTTCAACTCTATGAGAGAAAGGAAAACCAAGCTGTTGAATGACATCTAGAGCAACATTACCGTTGGATCTGGTCTCGACCAGGGTGAGCAGGTGAAGTTTGTAGAGATTCTTATATTTTTAAGTAATCTGATTTTGTCTTTGGATTTGGCTCCATGGACATTCGAGCATATGATGCTCCACATTTAAAACACATATAGAAGAAGCGGTGTGGGGTAAGCTAGTTCATGACTGGTCACAGTCCAATAGACTATTGACCATCATCCTGGTTCTCCTCCATTTCATTGCTCATCTCCCTATATTGAATGATCATTTTTTCTTCACAGTTGTTGTTAACACTGCCAATCATTTGGGCAATCTTTCCCTTCTTATGTTCTCTACCTAGGCTGACCTACAATGTTTGGTAGATAACTTTTCCATTCCTTAGCATGATGCCAAATCCACCTCCTCCCTTGTTTTTCCCAGTTGAAGGTTTGAGTGGTGTTGGCATGCCCCCCTCTGTCATGTTGTTCACCGAACCTAAAGGTAGGCCCTATCTAACACCCTTTACCTATCTCATAATGGATGAGTATGACTGAGGTTTCCTTATTAACAACCTCATCTTTGTTGCTCTTAGGGTGAGTACAATCCACTGAGGTTGACTGAGCTGTAGCCTTGGTTGAGGATGTTCGAGACCTTTTCTTCATTTGACGTCGACCATGCACATAGTTCTTGTCATCTTGCTTGCCACCTTGTATATCCTTTTTGGTCTAGTCTTGTGATGGAGCCTCCAGTTGCACTGTGACACCTATAGTCGAGGCTTGGATGCCCTCTTTACACTTGCTTAGAGCTTGGTCACTAGCAGTGGTGTCCTTGATCAGTTTCATAGAAACCACCCTTCAGTCTGGCTTATTAGGGTGGATCGAAGGGGTGTACTGTACCAGTGTAAATAGTGGGGTGGCGACTGATGTGGAGGGGTAAGTGACTAGCCTAAATCGCACGTCCTAAAATTGGAGGTGGATTTGAGGTAGTCGAGCTTTTACATTTATAAACCCGAATCCTTCTAGGCCCCCACAACTTTGTTTACGGGGTCGAAGTAGATATACGGGGTCGAACACAGGGACAAGGGGGTAGTGTTGAGAACACGGAATCGACACGCTACACTCCGGCAGGTAAAAAGAGAGATAAATTCCCAAAAAGGGAAGCAGTAAGATGTCACAAATAAAATAAAGAAAACTATCTCCAAGTGGAGCTACAAGAGAGATATAAGATTTTAGTCATTTAGCAGTTTTTAGGGGTTTTCATGCAACAGAAACAGAAAGATATTGCTCGATCTAAAGTGAGGTACGAAGGATAAAACTCTGGTAAGACAAGCGGCGTTAGAACCAGTCATGCACCCTTCCTCTCGAAGCGGGCACCTCTAACAAGGCATCATCGCCCCTCTCGAGGTCATCAGACTAAAATTAGAGTTGGAAAGGTCACTAAAGCAACTACGTTCTAGGCACTCTCGTACTCCAGAATCGGACCAAACACTAGAGCCACAACACAACTCTCGAAGTTATTGCGACGGGAAAACACGATTCGTTAGCTAAGCGAAACGCGATCCAAACATGCAAGCTAGAGTTCGGATATCAAACATAGCAGTCATCCAACATTGTACACCAAGCATAAAGAAACAAGTAATTAAGCATCTTCTATTTCCATAGACAAATAAAGGGTCTTAATTACAATGCATAAGTAAGGAATTAAATGACAGAAAGTAAAGATAGGTGTCGCCTCCTTGATGTAGAACGACGACAGGGTGTTGTAGCTCTCCTGCCCGATATCGGTCGGAGGCCTAGCCCGATACAGAGGTGTCGGGCGGCACACCCTCTCGGGCGGCACGCATCGACTGTCGACCGTATCGCTCAAGGACCCTGGCCGATACACTCATGTCGGGCGGCACACCCTCTCGGGCGGCATACACGACAATCTAAGCGTATCGATTTGATATCGTGTCGGGCTAAGAGCTACGCATTGCTGATGTCTGGCACTTGTGTCGCTCATCTACGTCGGTCGATATCGGCCCGCAGTGTCGCCCGGGACGATCCTAAGTGAACTGTCCCCTCCCTCTCGGGATGAGGAGAAGCTCACCTAGTGTCGCCCGAGACAAGCACTGGGGCACGACACGTATGCTCTCACAGTCTCCTCAGAAGATAGCTCAACTCCCAATTGTCTGAATTCTAAAAACTCCGAACTGTCTTTTCGGCTCCCTGTAGCTGCTATTTATAGTCAGCTGGCCGGGAGGAGTTATGGTGCTCGAAGCGCCACGTGGCCCCTTAAACTCTGGTCGATGGACGGTCAATGCAGGTGTAGCTCGGCACGGAGGTGTCGGCTATCGGTAACGTGACGGGCGGCGCGCCTGCCGGTGGGTGGTTGTGTCGCCCGACAAGCTGGGTTGTCGGGGCGAGCCGGGCTCCCTATCGGGTAGACGACGTGTCGTCTGTCAGCTTCTTCTCGCGCGACACCTCTTTGTCGAGCGTCTTTGTGTCGCCCAACCCCCGTCGGGTAGGGGTTGTATCGGGCGTCAAGGAGGCCGAGACAGGCTTGGACTTATTCATGGGCCGGAGCGGCCTTATTGCCCAAAAACAAAAACTCTACAAAAGATAGAAAAATTAGATTAAGACCATTGCTTGGCCAATTATTGCGAAAGTGCATACAAAAGAGAGGAAAATAGCTAAAAATGGCAGTTTTGATAATAGAATAAAGGGCAAAAACATCACAAAAATTGGTGTTATCAACTCCCCCAAACTTAGCATTTTGATTGTCCTCAATCAATATTTAAACTATATTTTGTGCTGCTTCTTCTGCTCGGGAAAGCTTCTTTTTCAAAAAGTGAAACAAAGATCGTAATGCCTTAAAGATAATGTTGTCTCAATACGAACAAAAGACTTAGTTTTTCCTGCCTTAATGTTTAAGTAAGATTTTTCTCTACAGCTTCGGCGAGACTTTGTTGTACGATTCTGAAGTTAGCTTACACACCAAATATCTTTATTTTTGGGGCAGCAAGTTGTGTATAGGGTAGGCTAAGGCTTTTTGGGTTTTTCATTCTTGTCTCCCATCAGTCCATCCAGGTAAGGGTTTGTTAGCGGGCAAGTGGTCCCTGCAGTCCAAGCCAGTTGGCTTTAGAGCAATGATTTCACATCCTACGTACCACTGCCCCAGATCTACCATGTCTAAAGATGGGTACTTTTGGAAAACAAGTGGTGTATATATATATATTTTTTTCTTTTTCTTTTTCTTTTATTGGGCACAACTCTCATGCTTTTATTCACACTCATAAGGCTTCTCTCTCTTTTGGGATTTTTGTTGGGTAAGGGGGAACAAAGATTTTCCTGTTGTTTGGGCAGCTTTTTCCTTCTCCATACTTGTCTCTTAGCTGTTTGCGAGATTATTGTATTTTTCGAAATTTTTGACATGACAAAATATATTATTTTGTTCATTTGAAGCAGCATTATCAAAAAGATATAATAAAACTTGTATCTCATTAAGTACAAAGAAAACAAACTTTGTAAGAAGTCGCAACAAGTTTTTACTAATATAGCAACTTTGTACATATGCATGGGAAAAAAATAAGCAAAATTTTTTTTTGAAATTTTTATATGAGGAAAGGTACAAGTACATGATATAGGGGAAAAGCAAAATGGCACAAGAGAATTTTATACCTCCTTCATTGGTACATGGGTACCCCCCCCAAACTTATCCAATACTCTGTCCCAGAGTAGTGAAGAAGAGGGTGAGTTCATGTTAGTCCAGTGAAGGTTATTTAGCGGGTTCTCTTGTGCCTTGTAGAAGCTGCAATATGCTTCTTTGCTACCTCCTCCTTCTTTCTCATTTGGAAACAGCTTCAACAAGTGCAGACACTTGTGGCTGCTTCCTCCTTATTAAGTAGTTGGAACCGGGATGCCCAGGTTCCATCTGGAGGTCGCCGACAAAGCACTTTCCAAGCTCAGCCTCTGCTTTATTTCCCAGCTTAGTCGGAACACGTGCAATAGCTCATGGTAGACATAGAGCTCTTGTGTTGTCCCAGCAGTCACCGGGGCTGTACTCGGATTATCTCTGTAGTTGGCCCCAGGCTACTACAGAAGATATACCATGATAAGGAAATGAGCCTCTTTCGAGGCTACCTAATCAAGGAAATTTCCCCTTGCTCGCTTTTTGGTGATTGGTGGCCCCTTGTGACGTTTCTGTCTGACAGTTGCTGCTTCAGCTGCGGCTGCAACGCTGCCTGTTATCAAGTTCATTAATCATTTAAAATGTTAGATAGGAAAAAGATAAAGAGACTAGATAAAACATGACATATTTCAAAGATCCGGGTATCGTCCATCAAAACAAAAAATCGAGTCGATACAAAATCGGGCAATACGGGGGGGGGGGGGGGGTGCACGACACAACATTCCTCCCGATATGGGTATATCAGGCGATAAGGTCGCCAAAGAGCAACTTCTTGACAGGACGTCACAAAAGAAAAATGTGTCGCCCGACATGGTGTGTCGGGCAGACACCATCGTCCGTTATGTCGCGCTTAACTGCGTCAGGTGATACAAAAATCCACAGCGCGCGATAGGAAAAACCCATGTCAGACGATAAGCCTGTCGGTCGATAAGATTGTCGAGCGATAAGCATGTCGGTCGAGAGGTCTTCCGGTCGATAAGCTTATCGGGCTATACCTTCGCTCATAGGATCCAACGCCCGATACTATGGTGAAGGCAACTGGCCGACACAGGAGAAAAAAGGGCGGACTACTGCATGCGTTACAGGTGGATAAAATGAGTAAAGTGTGACAGCCCGACACGGTAAAACCTTCATTCTTATTTATAGCCAGCTCGGCCGGGGGCGAAACGGACATCTCTGGGGCGCGCGTCGGCCAACGGGTCAGGCGGTTCCTGAGATGATGTTCACATCAGTCTCATTAAGGGCATTTATTCCCATGCACGATAGGGTGCACGCCGCCCAGGAATGCCAACCGTCACGGCCGTTGTGATGCCCGAGAGACCAAAGCCCGGTACGGGCGGTCCTGCGCGCCAGCTGAGTGGCTGCCCGACACGGTTAAAACAGACGGGCGAAAAACTAAAAACCTAAGAGCAGAAACAACAATCAAAGGGTAAAACATCATCGGCCAAGGGTTAAGCCTTGGACCTCAGAGTGCAATACTCTTCAAACCTTCAGAAAATTCGGCGATGACCTATAAAATAGAATAGTCGGCACGCTTGACGCGTGCTCTGACTCGGGCCTTATTTCATACCATCAAGTTTGTTTTTACTTTTTATAATAAACATGCAACCTATTCTATGAAAGAAAGAAGAACTTGGGCTGCCTCTCGAGGAGCGTTGGGGTTTGCGTTGCCAGCTCGACCGGTGTAAGATCATCTTGATCAGCCCTCAATTGTACCCATATCTTGCAGACCGATCTCTGCTCTCCTGAAAAACGTTTCATCTTCATAGAACCTTTTCACCCTGTGCCTGTTCACCTTAAAGGCTTTGGTCGGATCGTCTTTGTCGTAGAGCTCCATCATCCCTGATGGATATATCTTTGACACAGTGAACGGTCCAGATCACCTCGTTTGCAACTTCCCAGGGAAAAGACGAATAGAGGACTTGAATAACAAGACCTTATCCCCTTCGCTTACATATTTTCTCCTGAGATGGGTATCGTGCCACAACTTTGTCCTCTGTTTGTAGATTTTTGCATTTTCGTAGGCATTCATTCTCAGCTCTTCGAGCTCTTGAAGCTGCAAAAACCTTTTTTCTCCTGCTTTGTCGAGGTCCATATTTAGGAACTTGATTGCCCAAAGGGCCTTGTGTTCCACTCCAAAGGCAGGTGGCAGGATTTTCCATAGATGAGTCGGTAGGTGGTGGTTCCAATGGGTGTTTTGTAAGCAGTACGGTAGGCCCAAAGTGCGTCGTCAAGCTTCATGGACCAGTCTTTCCTCGTTCGGTTGACAGTTTTCTCCAAGATTTGCTTGATTTGCCTGTTAGAAACCTCTACCTGCCCTGACGTCTATGGGTGGTAGGGTGTAGCGATCTTGTGCCTCACTCTGTACTTGCACAGAAGTGCTTCAAACTATCTTTCTCCAAAGTGTGACCCTCCGTCACTTATCACAGTGCGTGGTACACTGAAACGAGGGAAGATGGTCTTCTCGAAGAGCTTGATAACTGACTTGGCGTCGCAGGTTTGGATGGCTAACGCTTCCACCCACTTCGATACATAATCTACTGCCACTAGTATGTATTGATACCCCCGAGATGGGGGAAATGGTCCCATGTAGTCGATCCCCCACACATCAAATATTTCTACTTCGATCCAACTTGCCATTAGAATTTCATTCCTCCTCCCTATGTTTCCTATAAACTGACACTCCTTGCAAACCTTCACCAATTGTGCAGCGTCCTTAAACAAGGTGGGCCAGTAGAAACCTGACTGTAACACTTTTGCAGCTGTTCTCTTGCTACCCAGGTGTCCACCGTAGGGGGAGGCGTGGCATTCTTTCAGGATGTATGTGATTTCTTCCTCTGGTATGCACCGCCTGTATAAGTTGTCAGCACATCTTCTGAACAGGAGAGGATCATCCCAGTAGTAGTTTTTGACATCTGCAAATAGCTTCTTTTTCTGATTGTATGTGATGTCAGGAAGCAGTTCTCCGCAGGCAAGGTAATTGCAGATGTCTGCAAACCAGGGTAAACTTTCTTCTTGAGCTTTTGCCAACATCAGAGCCTCGTCGGCATAGTCGCCGTTGATTTGAGGCCCTCTCTCTCTCTCAGTCACGATTCTTGATAGGTGGTCTGCGACCACATTCTCTGCGCCCTTCTTGTCGATAATTTCGTGGTCGAACTCTTGGAGCAGCAAGGCCCACCTCAACAGTCTGGGCTTTGCGTCTTTCTTTTGCATTAAATATTTTATAGCCCCTTGATTTGTGTATACCTTGACCTTGGCTCCAACGAGATACGACCTGAATTTATCAAATGCGAAGACGATCGCGAGCATCTCTTTCTCAGTTGTTGTGTAGTTTACTTGAGCCTCATCCAACATGTGACTAGCGTAGCAAATCACATGGTGCTTTTTGTCTTTCTTTTGCCCCAGGACTGCTCCAACCGCGTAGTCGCTTGCGTTACACATCAACTCAAAAGGTAAACCCCATTCTGGCACTTGAAGGATAGGTGGTGATATTAAAGCATTTTTTAGGGCATGAAAAGCACTTAGACAATCGTTAGAGAAAACAAATTCAGCGTCTTTTATCAGAAGATTGGACAGCAGTTTGGAAATTTTTGAGAAGTCCTTGATGAATCTTCGATAATATCCCGCGTCCCCGAGGAAGCTTCGCACCCCTATCACGGATCTTGGTGGAGGAAGCTTGGATATTTCTTCAACCTTGCTTGCGTCCACTTAGATCCCACGCTTCAAGATCTTATGCCCGAGAACGATGCCCTCCCGCACCATGAAATGACACTTCTCCCAGTTTAGAACTAGATTGTTCTCCTCGCACCTTTGAAGGACCGATGACAAATTCTTCAGACATCTATTGAAGTCCTTCCCATAGACGGAAAAATTGTCCATGAAAACTTCTACGATGTCTTCTAGAAAATCTGAGAACATCGATATCATGCATCGCTGAAAGGTTGCGGGGGCGTTGCAGAGTCCGAAGGGCATCCTTCAGAAGGCATAAGTGTTGTAAAGGTAGGTGAACGTTGTTTTCTCTTGATCGTCGGGCAAGATGGGTACCTGGTAAAAACCTAAAAAGCCATCAAGAAAATAAAAGAAATCGTGATGCGCTAACCTTTCGAGAACATGGTCAATAAAAGGTAGCAGAAAATGATCCTTCTTTGCAGCCTGATTTAGCTTTCGGTAATCTATGTACATCCACCAGCCGGTGACGGTCCTTACCGCCACCTCATCGCCCTTCTCACCCTTAACCAC
The DNA here is from genome assembly GCA_963693085.1 of Alisma plantago-aquatica. Taxonomy (NCBI): domain Eukaryota; kingdom Viridiplantae; phylum Streptophyta; class Magnoliopsida; order Alismatales; family Alismataceae; genus Alisma; species Alisma plantago-aquatica. Next base: position 21,857,120 of record OY856409.1, on the reverse strand, counting down.
CGTCATTCCGTCCTTTTTGGGCAATACGTGGATCAGACTTACCCAATTGCTATCGCTGATTGGGTAAATGATCCCCACATCCCTAAGCTTTATTACCTCTTTCTTGACGACCTCCTTGAGCATCTGGTTCAGCTTCCTCTGGGGTTGAGCCAGAGGCTTGGCAGATTCATCCAAGTTGATGCGATGCATGCACAGGGTGGGGCTAAGGCCTTGGATATCATCTACTGAATATCCTATAGCCCTCCTGTGGAGCCTTAACTGCTCAAGGAGTCGGTCCAGCTGGTTGCTTGAAAGATCAGCGTTTACGATGGCGGGGTTTCTGTGCTCTTCATCTAAGAACTCGTACTTCAGGCCTTCAGGCAACGCTTTTAACTCTGGCTTTGGTCTGGGTGCCTTCTCCTGAGGCTCCTCATCGAGAGAGGCATACTTCGCAGACTCCACCACTGTATCCTCTTCTTGCAAATCTTCGTCAGAAAGGTTGAAAAGGTTGAGGTGCTTCGTGACCTCAGGATCTTCGAGGTTGGGATCTTGACAGTTTATAGCCCTCAAGAGGGGGTCTACTGTCCGAATATCTTCCTCTACTTCCTCACAGAATTTATTGTAGCTATCTGCGAAACATGCTGATTCAGATAGGGACGAGCTCTTCATGATCTCTTTCAGCTTGAAGTCGATATGGTCGTTTCCGACCCTTAAGGTGATCATCCCCTCGGAAACATCAATCAGTGCTCTCCCTGTCGCCAAGAAGGGGCAACCAAAGATGATCAGGCAACGAGGGTCTTCAGCTGTGTCGATGACGACTATATCACAAGGGATGAAGAAGTCACCAACTCTGATCGACACATCTTCGACAATGCCGACGGGTCTCTTAAAGGTGTGGTCCGCCAGTTCAATCCGCATGTTGGTTCGAACCATGTCGGTCAAACCCACCCTTTGCGCAAAACATAGGGGCATGAGGCTGATGCTAGCCCCCAAGTCTGCTAGGCCCTTGCGCTCGACGTTGTCTCCGATGACGAACGAGATCGTGAATGCTTCGGGATCCCTTCTCTTATTTAGTGTGCCGGGCTTCAAGAAGGTGGAGGAGGCGGAAGCTAGATACACTGTCTCTGTCCTTCGTCCCCTTCTCTTCTTTGTGATAAGGTCCTTGAGGAACTTGGCATACATAGGCATCTCTTCCAATGCGTCAAGGAAGGGGACTTCAAGATGCAGTTTCCTGATCGAGTCCATGAACCATTCGTGACACCTTTTCAGATTTTCCTTGATCAGCTTATGCGGGAACGGCAGCCTTGGAGCATAAGAATTCCTCCCACCAAGTAGCTCATCGGAAGGCTTTCGTGCAGGCTCTTGAGCTTTTGCTTGTCCACCTTCGCCCTCTGCTAGAATGATACTCTCCGACCTCAGTTCAGGTTCTGGTTCGGCATCAGCTGTGCGCTCCACCGTCTTTCCAGACCTTAGTACCGCCATTTTGGCAGTTTCCGGATATGAGAGTGTTTTTCCCGTAGAGTTCTTTATCAGAGCCGCCATCTGGGCCAATCGTTGATTGACCTCCCATTGGCGCATCCGCAGACTTGCCATCTAGTATTGCATGGAATTTTGAGCTCCATGGTTGGGAAGTGCACCCTGCATCAACCGGTTGATGATAGAGTCTTGCCTTTTTATGAAAGCATGCAACTGGCCAACCAGGCTGGGCTGGTGTGATATCTCATCTCAGCCTTGGCATTCACCTTCAAACGGAGATTGCTCACAATGAGACATGGCGTCAGATCTCGAAGGAATAGGTCACCGTTCTTTAGGGTTCCTGAGATGGCACGAGAAATCAAGGTTAGAAGATAGATTTATTAATTTCAAGCAAAGAATAATAGTAAAGAAGAAAAAGAGTGATGTCAAGCTCATTGCTAAGCTTGAGGCACAAGAGTGTAGTTAGTGGATTTGGATTCGTCAACAGTACCGTTTTTGCCTTGTCCCCGGCAACGGCGCCAAAAAGTTGACCGGCCTAAATCGTGCGTCCTAAAATTGGAGGCGGATTTGAGGTAGTCGAGCTTTTACATTTATAAACCCGAATCCTTCTAGGCCCCCACAACTTTGTTTACGGGGTCGAAGTAGATATACGGGGTCGAACACAGGGACAAGGGGGTAGTGTTGAGAACACAGAATCGACACACTACACTCCGGCAGGTAAAAAGAGAGATAAATTCCCAAAAAGGAAAGCAGTAAGATGTCACAAATAAAACAAAGAAAACTATCTCCAAGTGGAGCTACAAGAGAGATATAAGATTTTAGTCATTTAGCAGTTTTTAGAGGTTTTCATGCAACAGAAACAGAAAGATATTGCTCAAGCTAAAGCGAGGTACGATGGATAAAACTCCGGTAAGACAAGCGGCGGTAGAACCAGTCCTGCACCCCTCCTCTCGAAGCGGGCACCTCTAACAAGGCATCATCGCCCCTCTCGAGGTCACTGAACTAAAATTAGAGTTGGAAAGGTCACTAAAGCAACTCCATTCCAGGCACTCTCGTACTCCAGAATCGGACCAAACACTAGAGCCACAACACAACTCTCAAAGTTGTTGCGACGGGAAAACACTATTCGTTAGCTAAGCGAAACGCGATCCAAACACGCAAGCTAGAGTTCGGATATCAAACATAGCAGTCATCCAACATTGTGCACCAAGCATAGAGCAACAAGTAATTAAGCATCTTCTATTTCCATAGACAAATAAAGGGTCTTAATTACAATGCATAAGTAAAGAATTAAATGACAGAAAGTAAAGATAGGTGTCGCCTCCTTGATGTAGAAGGACGACAGGGTATTGTAGCTCTCCTGCCCGATATCGGTCGGAGGCCTAGCCCGATACAGAGGTGTCGGGCGGCACACACCGAATGTCGACCGTATCGCTCAAGGACCTTGGCCGATACGCTCATGTCGGGTGGCACACCCTCTCGGGCGGCACGCATGACAATCTAAGCGTATCGGTTTGATATCGTGTCGGGCTAAGAGCTACGCATTGCTGATGTCGAGCACTTGTGTCGCTCATCTACGTCGGTCGATATCGGCCCGCAATATCGCCCGGGACGATCCTAAGTGAACTGTCCCCTCCCTCTCGGGATGAGGAGAAGCTCACCTAGTGTCGCCCGAGACAAGCACTGGGGCATGACACATATGCTCTCGCAGTCTCCTCGGAAAATAGCTCAACTCCCAACTGTCCGAATTCTAAAAACTCCGAACTGTCTTTTCGGCTCCCTGTAGCTGCTATTTATAGTCAGCTGGCCGGGAGGAGTTATGGTGCTCGAAGTGCCACGTGCCCCCCTTAAGCGTCGGTCGATGGACGGCCGATGCAGGTGTAGCTCGGTGCGGAGGTGTCGGCTATCAATCACGTGACGGGCGGCGCGCCTGCCGGTGGGTGGCTGTGTCGCCCGACAAGATTGGTTGTCGGGGCGAGCCGGGCTCCCTGTCGGGTAGACGGCGTGTCGTCCGTCAGCTTCTTCTCGCGCGACACCTCTTTGTCGAGCATCTTTGTGTCGCCCAACCCCCGTCGGGCAGGGGTTGTATCGGGCGTCAGGGAGGCCGAGACAAGCTTGGACTTATTCATGGGCCGGAGCGGCCTTATTGTCCAAAAATGAGGAAAACTCTGCAAAAGATAGGAAAATTGGATTAAGAGCATTGCTTGGCCAATTATTGCGAAAGTGCATACAAAAGAGAGGAAAATAGCTAAAAATGGCAGTTTTGATAACAGAATAAAGGGCAAAAACATCACAAAAATTGGTGTTATCAGTGAGGGGTTGCAATGACGGGCAAAAAATTGCATTCTGTCTCTGAGTGCCCGATCCTCCCACAGTTCATGCAGATGGCTGGCATGTTCTCGTACTCAAGGCAGAATTTCTCATCATTAAGGATAATGGCTGGCAGTAGAGGTTTAGAATTGTCTACCTCCATTGTTACTCTAACAAACCATCCTCGATTGCCTACTGACGTAGTGTGTATATCTTGATTGTCCATCAACCAAATCCTCGATGCTTGAGAGAAGTTGGATTTGGTACAAGAATATTGGGAGATCTGGTACCCTTATCCAAACTACAAGCTTCCAAGGGATTGGGTATGATGGCCTGAAGCTTGGTGACCATGATCGAAATGATAGGTAGTTCCCAAAGATGGTCCAGGGTCCTCATGTCATTGCCTTCATGAAATCGTCATAATTTGCAAGTTGGATGACGTAGAACCCCATCTCCAGATCAATGGCTCAAAATGTATCCGTAGGGCTCCACAGGATGCTGAGACGGTTGACCAGGGTCTAGAAGCTGATGTTGGTGCCAAGGTCCTTAACAACAACAATGAGTTTCCAAGGTTCCAGAAGTGGTTCCAGCAATGCCGGGTCAACTTAGATCACATGTAAAAACCCTGAACGATCATCTCTTATGTCTTTAGATCGTAGTGTGTCTGGTGAAACACACTTTATCACGGACGGAGTGCAACAGAATGCTGGCGCCACCAAGACGTATGCGACCGCCATGATCGTAAACCGCCCTCGTAGTGTGTCCGGTGAAACACACTTTATCACAGACGGAGTGCGAGGGCAGTTTACGATCATGGCAGTCGCATACGTCTTGGTGGCGACAGCGTTCTGTTCAACGTTGGAGGATGAGTCAGTCACTACAAGAAACTGGGGTATTAACGTCAAGCTTCGCGACTACCTTAATATCTTGACGTAATTACTACACAAAAGGCAACAAGAGTTTCTGTTTGCCGCAATAGGTGTACCCAATAACGACGAAAAGTTTATTCTGACGTTAATCATGTAAATTTTGTGTTCATCGCATCAGCGGTCACTGGGATCGTCTATGCCTCCGAGGAAGTTTCTGGTGCAGAGTTGACGTTCGGATGGCGATGAGAATGGAGGGATCCACATCCTCCAATGCGGCCGCCGCGGTCGCGACCACTGACGCCTCTACCACCCCCAACCATGCAGCTAGAAATCCATTTAAAATATTTTTCTAAAGTATGTCATCATTAGTTTTGTTATAAAGTCTTTTGCAAAGAAATTTAATATTTTTTTCAAAATTTTATTACGAATCTAAAGTTATGAAAAAAAAATTTCCTTCTGTTATCTACTTCTCTCCTATATAAAATAATATTTATTATCTCCATGTTGGACTATGTGGCCAGGTGGGTGGGCGGTTGAGTGAGCGGGTTGTCAAGAAATTTTCATTTTGTGCTCTACGTATCTGGGATCTTGGACTTTGTGTGCGGCGAGGTCCCGCTAGCTCTGGAGCTAGCATGTGGCACAAGCCTTGGTCAAAGCTCACTCACTGAGCTAATCCGAACTGAATTGAGATTGCCTTAGTTGAGTCAAAATCCTACTAGCTCTTGAGCTAGCATGCAGCACATGCAATCCTTGGTCAAAGCTCACTCATTGAATTCACCTGAGCTGTTATTAAGATGACCCTTTCTACGTGCACCTTCACAGGGCTAAGCCAAGCTTCACGTGAACTGGCATTCGTTTCCTTTAGTTTCTTTGCAGACTTAGGAGCTGGATGCGGTGACATATGTCCATCAAGGTTAATTCTGCTGGCTAGCATTGCTGCCGGAGACTCTAAATGCAACTCGATGGTGCGATAAACACTCAACACATCACAAAAGAAGATAATACGGTAAAATTATATGATTGTGTTCATTGATTGACACATACATCGGGACTTTCTATAAGAGAACAAAACAAAAGCGTGCATAATTTAACAACATTAACACACTTTGAACAAAACAAAAGAGTATAATTTAAATGAGATTAAGATAGTTTGAACTACTTATTGACCCTCAGGAAACGGGATCAGTGGAATCCCCCGTTTGACTTTTCGAGAAATTGGACGAGTATGACCTCACGATAAATTGTACTCTTGAGCATTCTGCTTTGGGATTAATCATCATTCATCCATTGAGCATATGAATGGAGAATCAGCATGATCGTCACTGCAGTACAGACCAGGTTTCTGCGTCATTTCTTGCCCTTCTAGTATCTCCCTAACGCGAATCACGAGGTCCATGTTGGATACATTGCCGTACTCATTAATGACGGTGTGAATGGCATTGCTAAGCGCACCATATGATTCGGTTGGGTCGCCGCTAGGGGTTAAGTCAGCAGAGGTCTGGAATGTCTGACACCCGCTGATGAGGATGCCCCTGTCCCGAAACCCCTCTTCTGAATCATCAGTCTCTTCTTCAAACTCCTCTTCCTTGAGCTTAGATACGAACCTTTTCACCTTGGCGCTTGCATCGTCACCGAATTGGTCGAAGAGAGTGACCCTCAGCTGACCCACATCAACGTCATCCCTGCCTGACCTTTCCTTCAGAATATTGATGAATTTTGATAGAGGCAGTGACCTACTCTTCACTCTTTGGTCACCGTCGCTGCTGTCTTCTTCCTCCTCAAATTGGGCGTGTTCTTCTCCCTCGTTGCTCTCCCCGATCTGCTCCTTGACCTGCTCAATCAGGCCACCGCTATGGCAAGAGTCGGACACCACAGTGATCCGGCATCCTTCCGGCACCTTGTGGACGAGCTTTCTGAAATCATCATCTGCCAGAACAGAGAAAGACACAAAGACAGTTGTTCAGAGTACCGTTTAAGAGAACAAGAACTTCACAACTAACCGACCAAATTCAGCCTATAAACATTGTCAGAATTTTCCATTATGACTCGTCAGCTAAGTTCTTACCTGTAATGAGGTTCATGTCGCAGGGCACGATGCACTCGTCATAACCGGTGGCGTCATCATCGTCACCTTCAGCTGGGACTCGGGTGCCGTGACCGCTGTAGTGGACGAAGAGACAGTCCCCTGGCTCAGCAGATTCCACTAGATCGGTGAGGGCGCTGCGAATGTTGGCTCCGGTGGGCTGCCTGTAGGAATCATCCGTATCGATGAGCACGGTTATGTCTTCCTCTGCGAAGCCGTAGGTGTTGACAAGGCAGTTATACATATTCCAGACATCGTTGACGCAGCCATTGAGCTGTGAGTCCGTTCCAGGATAGTTGCAACCTATCAGCACGGCTTTCTTTCCGCCAGACATAGCTTCACTCAGCTGCAATCGAAACTGATATAGAAGTGTGGGAGGAGATACTCGATCGATGCAGATTCGCGATCTAGATATGCTTGCTGCAGCTTGGTTTATATAGAAATATGTGGATATGGTATGGGTCCGATGATCCCTTTCGTCTCTTTCCCCCTCTCATTGGTTCTTTCTAAATAAACGATTGATTAGCTGGCTATTATCGTGGTCCAGTCTGGAAGTGACAGGCTGCTGCATGACCATTTCAGGAATGGAAGAAATAAGGAAGGGGTTATCCTTGTTTTTTCTTGAAAAATTATAGCCATAACTACTCACCGGCTGCCCCACTGGATCTCGGAAAAACGCTACCTGCAACGTTTTTGAGAGATACTTTCACCTGCAGTTTTTTTTACATTACTGCCTATGCAAAAACCATGCAGAACCTATATAAAGAGTACATAATATATTTACTCCCCCACAAATATTTAACTCCATTACAAATTACAAAAAGTATTCAAATTCAAATTTTCGTTCATTGCTTGCTCCTTCTATTTTTTTAAAGTATTTAAATTCATAATATATATAGACGTACAATACTAATTGCCTCTTTGTTATTCACACTCAATATTTTGTCACAAATCTGTAAGTATTGTATATTTTATTATTTATATTAATTTTTACATACACTCAGAATGTAGTATTTGATAAAAATTATATATAAGTATAAGGATACACACACATTTTACAAGAAGTACAATACTAACAATCACATTTTATAATAAAAAGTACATTACTAGACGTACATCACTAGATTTGCACTACGAGACGTAACAACAATATATGATTTGATAATCTTATTAGTACAGTACAAGACATGTCATGTATAAAAGAATATCGATATCCACATACAATACCTAAAGCTCGGTGAGTTTGCTGCAGCGGAGCTCAATGGCGGAGAAAGTGAATGGCGGAGGAAGTTAGAATCGGAGTACTGTACGCCCGAGAGAGCTGGATCGGTGAACATACCATACTAGCGTGGGAATGTTTGTGCGATGGAATGGAGCTAGAGAGAGGAGTTGTTTAAGAGAAAATGAATTAGTAAAAATTGGGACTGGAGAGAGGAGTGGAGTGAGAATTTTAGGACTCTTCAGCTAGCTGCTGCATAAAGTTAGTTGGCGTGGAATTAATTTGTATTAGAAAAAACGGTTAAGACCAGACTTTTGCGGGCTCTCGAAAAATTGAATAGATCAGCAAGTGTGTAAGTGACTGTGGGTAGTGTAACTCTTTTTCTTTCTTCTCTATGAATGCACCGGGTACAAAATGTTTGGTAGACTTGGAAGATAATGCTAGCTGTTTCAAGGTAGTTAAATAAAAACAAAGCGTGTCTAATACTTTATCATCAAATACACCTAAATTATGACCACATTCGATAACTGGCATGGGTCTTTTATTTCATGAAGAGTTGTTTGGCCGTATTCTCATTGAGGTACGATTGATATGATTCTTATGTTATTCGCTCCTCCACCTGTTCTTTTTGATATACCACTTCTGCCGGACACAATAACACAAGTCCGAGTGGTTTCGTTTGCTAGTTTAGTTTGTATAAGTTCAAACCTCTTATTCAAGGTGACCTTTTCACAGTTCGTTATTAGTAACTTGCACTTCAGTTCATCTCATACATTTTTTTTTTTATAGGAAATCGATCATTGTATTAAAATTGATTTGATACAATGTTCTCTTCTGCGGTGAAAGGAAAATTACAAGATATCACAATCTCCTGATTGTCACCCAGTCCTGTTTTTGCCAGATTGTGCGCAATGCCATGTCCTTACCGGAAGGTATGGTTGATGGAGAAAGATCTAATGCTATTGCCCAGCTCCTGGATGTCTTTGAAAAGCATCATAGCCGGACTGAAGCCCTGAGAGCCCATTCTCTGGCACACATTGGAAGCGTCTGATTCCAGCACTATATAGGTAGCTTTGAACTTCTTTGCCAGTTGCAAACCGTAAAGGGCTGCATGGCCTTCTGGTATGAACGGACTCCAGCAGCATTTAGAGGTCTTGACACCCATCAACACAAAATCCCCCTCGTGGTTTCTAATAACAGCAGCCAACCTGATTTTTTTATCAGCAGTAAACGCAGCATCGACATTAATTTTTAACTGGTCTTTTAGGGGTGGCTTCCATATACAGCTGCTTCTATCGCGGCTCGAGTTCTTTCTGCTGGCTGAACCTCTGACGGTTGTGTAGCTTTTGGCCCAATGCAAGATACTATGATAGACAACCTCCGGAACCACCACCTTCTGTGTGAATATTTTTTCATTGCGGCACAGCCAGACTGCAAGGCAAGTAGCAGAGAACTCGCTTATCTGCTGAGTATCAAATTTTGTAAAAACCCAGCAGGTTAAAGTAGCAAAATCGGTGCAGGGTCCCGCCCTTATGAGATGAGCTAGGGGGGAGTCTATCCAAATCGTCTTGGCATAAGAGCATTGTAGAAGGCAGTGAAGAGTTGATTCAGGGTCCTTACTGCACACCTCGCAGGTGGGGGAGACCCCGACGTGCCTGGCATGTAGGTCCATTTTAGTTGGTAGGTTGTTGGAGCAACAGCACCACATGAAGTGTTTTAGCTTTGGGTGCATCTCGGTCTGCCAGATCCGCTCCCATATATTGTCCCCTAGGAAACTGGGCGAGTTCTTGCCAAAACGTGGGTGGCCATTAAAGCCGAGCCAATAGGCTGACTTTATTGTAAAGGAACCCTCTTGAGTTAGATACTGACACGATTTTACCGTGCGTATAACACAAGTACACGCGTCAATGAAATATAGGCCTTGTGAGGCCCGAGTCGAACTCAGGGAAACGGAATTTTCGGTAGATTACTACTAGCTACTCACGATCAGCTAAACTGATTTTAAAAATTTGAGAATTGTTTTGAAAAAAAAATAAAAGAAAATAGAACGATCAATTAAATGGTTGGTTTAATCAATTTCAATAGAATCTTTAGGATTGCGGTTTCACCGCGGGTTCTCGTTGCACTAAGTTTTACACAATTATCATGAAATGTCTCATAATTCAGGTAGTGGTCTGGAATTAGAATTGCTTGCTTCCGCAATACAATTCACTACCTTAACCTAAGTTGATTCCACGTCAGTAGTAACCTATGTCTTAGATAAGGTGCATGAAATTTAGGTCTAAAGGTTCCCACCATTAATCGTACATCACCTTTTCCAAGGAATGTATTGATTAATGTGATTATCGTTTCTTTTCAACCGTTAATTCTTCGTCAAAAGCAATTAAAGGTATTGGATTATCACTATGGTGATCAAGCACAATGATATAATAGAGAAAACGATAGCATACCACGAATTTTAAAGAAAAATTATGATAAACTATGTTGAAATTGTCATACAACGATCACCCGAGCTACTCCCGGTCCTAAAGACAAAGAGGATTAGCCCTGCATTTTCATCTCAGTAGAAAACATGGTGAAGGAAAGAGGAAACATAGAAAAAACGTGGATAGATGTTAAGTAACCCCTGAACGGAGAAGATCTAGGCATTCCTCGGCATGGGATGAGCGTTCTACAACCTTCTGGTAGTGGAAAACTCCTTCTACACCCTCTGGAACAATCAGTGCGTAGCTCTGGCTCCGTTCTTCCTCCTCTCTTCTCCTCGAGACTTGTGCAGTGGCTAATGACGTCCTCCTTGGCTTAGAGCCTTCGTTTTTAGGTATAAATACCACTTTAGGTCGCCAAAACATCATCACCGTACGATTAGACTCGAGTTGTAGATTAACCTGATCTGACGGTGTCGATACCATCGACGTGGGTCGATGGTATCGACCCACCCGGATACCGGCGGTCCTCTACTTTTCTGGGTTTGCTCTGACATGATCTCGATACCATAAACTTCTGGGTCAATGGTATCGACACCTTAGGCGTCACTTTTCTGTGGAATCCGACGCTTAAACTGATTCTGCTGAAGCCATCTCGCTACCATCGACTTCTGGGTCGATGGTATCGACTCATTCTGCTCTTTTGTGGCTACCTCTCTGTGGCCCTGTCGTTACTATCGACAGCCGTCGATGGTATCGAGAGCTGTATATATCCGTTTTGCCTAAAAATCAAAGATAAACTCGAATCAACTTTGATAACTTTGATAAATATGATCATTCATGCCAAATGAGATAAAACAAGGTAAATTTGATGCATAATGAGATTATATGTTGAAGGAACTGAATCATTCAATATTAACCATGAAAATGACCAATCATCGCATAAAACACATATGAAACTAGCCTATAAAAGCGAATCAAAATACTCGCATCAAACTCCCCTAAGCTAGATCTTTGCTCATCCTCGAGCACAAAACTGTAGAATAGAATAGCGAGGGTCAACTAAAGAACATATTAGCATAAACGACATCACTATATGATTCCCACCTGACATGCACATGCCGGCCCTCACTGACCACGGAATGGTAACTACCCTAAAGGTGACAATGATCGTCCATAAGCGATATCCACCCCAAGATCAACGAACACCATCAAATAAGACAGTTAATATAATAAAATCCTCCGGTTCAGACTTGGTGCATCTTGTGATCTCCTATATACATTGCTCATATCCTAACTACCATCTACATGGAAGAAGATCTCCTGATATATATGAATGAGGAGATAATCATGGGTGGCCTACCATTTTGAGTAACGGGCAGATGGAATGGGTGGTTGTGGAAGAAAAAGAAGCACATAACAATCAATCATGCAATACAAAAATTAATGACCTATCATGATACAAAATGCAAATGAAAATGTCCTAATGCTACGTTTTTTATGGAATGATGCATGTACTATCATTCCGTCTCAAGGTGAGATGGAATATCTAAGAAAACTACACCATGTGCTTATTCTTCTTAATTCTCGGGTGAGAACATGTTCCTTTCTCCCTCTTCTTCTTTATTATTTCTCAAATCTTTTTTTAATATATATATAACTTGTACATTTGATGCATTCTTTTTGGAGGGTATGGAACAAGTTCAACACCTTTAATATTTTTAGAAAAACATAAGACACATGATGTACTGTACACTGAAAAGATACAAATGCAACTACATAATGTCAATTATGCAACTACTATGACATGCACATAAAGATAATGTGTATGTATAACTATTCTCTACTTTTCATTTTTTTCTTTTCCTATTTTTTAAAAAAATATATGCAAAAATGACTGTAATGCAAGACCTACCTACATGGAATGCAGCCAAAGAGTGAAAGATAGTAATGTGCTCCCAGTTCTTATGGTGGAGTGTGAATGACATTGCGGTGGATAGATCACAAGACTAATTGACAGAACCATCGAAAGATATTATATGTCCCTCCTTACTGACTTGTGTACCACTAAATCAAGGGGTTTCTCTCTCTCACTTATGATTAAGGTCTCGTTACCATTTGGTCAGTTTAAGCTCAAAATCCAAAACCGTCCACATTTCTTGAATCATTCGGATGTGCAATTATGATCATATGTTTTAAATTTGACCTACCCAATTGTTTTCATAAGCTAAGTGTTCAATTTCAAACAAAGCAAGCTTACAATTACTTGAATTTTTTTGAAATTAATACTCAAATTGCAACTTCCCCATATGAAAACAAGAGATGACACACATTTAAAATTAGACATCCACAGATTACACTAGATAGATGTGGATCCTAGAAAGCTGTAAATAATAAAAGTTAGAAAATACTAAAACAAAAGAAGATAAAAATAAAGACTAAGATAGAAATTGTTCCATCTCCCCCCCAAGCTTGAATTCAACTATGGCCTCATAGTAAAAAACAACCTTAGAAGGTGGAACAGTGATACCCTCTATTGTGGTGGTGGCGGAAAGGGCGGGTACTGCTGGGTATGGGGGTTCCAATCTGGATATTGCCCCTGAAAGCTCAGATCATAAGGTGGCATGGGCGGTGGCTTTGGATACCCTCCTAAGTAGTCGCGACTTCAATAATGATCGTAGAACGACTACTGTTGTTGCTCGATCCTTCCCAATCGGTCGTATACCTATTGTTGGTTGGCGAACAACTGACGTTCATTCTCAAAAATCACCTACTCATTCACATACAACCCGTTGGTCGTGTCCTGTATATCTGCAAAGGATGCGGTATGCAGTTGTTGCGTCTCCTGAATGTCTTGCAGCATGGCATACACTCCTTGCATCAAAAAGGCATCCTCTCCTTCCTGAGAGGGTTGTGGTGGAAGAGGTTGAGAGGATGGTGATGTACCCTGGTAGAAGCGTGGTCGCTTCCTCGGTGCCACTCGTGTCCGAAGAGGAGTAACATTCTCCTCTTCCTCCTCATGCTCGTCACCGTCATCGTTGTCATTGTCCTCCTCTTCTTTTGCATTGTCGGAGTTGTCGATGGAAATAATGGGCCACCTGAAGTGCTGGGCCCCCTGAATGTTGAAGACAGGATCGGGGAGCACACACTCCCGATATTCTTTGTTGATGTGGCAGTGCGCATAGACCATGCCATCACGAACTGTCAACAAATTAGACCGATGTAGATGATGGAGGCTGACGGAGCTCTTACTTACCGGGGGAGGCATTGAAGAAAGATCTAGTCTGAGATAGAGGACTAGAGGAGTGATGAGTCCCCCAAAATGAATTGGGGCTCGCCTGGTGCTGCTCTTCACGGCCATCACACGCGTTAAGAAAAATGCACCCTAGTTAAGCTTGCCCCTTGTCAGCAGATTGTATAGGGAAAAGAGATCGGTCTCTTGAAATTTGCTCAGCGACAACTCGCCTCGAGCAAAGAAAGTGATACAAAGCATGTGGTGGAGGACTCATACAAAAGGATGCTCAAAATCAGCAACTGTGGCATTGTGATAGCTGATTGTCTTGCCTTGAGGGGCTGTCACCAGCTGTGTAAACATGGCATCATAATCAGCCTGATTGTCTGGCAGTCAGTGCAACTCGGGAGAGTGCCACCAGTTGTAAATTGAATTGAACTGCTACAGCGTCAGATTGTAGTTTCTGTTGAAAAGCTGGAAAGACACTCGGCCTTTAATCCATTCCTTGTCATTGGCATTGATGTCGTTTGGCACGACACAAATATCTAGCGATGCCAAAAACTCCACCATCTGTTCTTTGTAGGTCGGCCATTCGCTGAAAAAGGGGTGGCCCTCCACATGATGGGTGACCACGTGATTGATCCTACTCGTCCTTCCCTCTTAGAAATAGAGGACATACATCAAGTTATCCTCAAAGTCGAGATCTCAGATCATGCACCGGTCACAATATCAAGTCGGCTCGATAGTCCTCTTCATAAGCTTGTCCTAAAAAATTTTCACATCTGCAGACAGATGTGCAAGCCGGGGATGAGGGACACAGCCTGGCATTGGTGGAACGAAAGTCTCAATCTCCATCTGTGCAGCACTCGAAGACGACGAAGCGACATTCCTCACCATGATGATTAGAAAGGGGTAGCGAGGAAGAGAGCTCGGTGAAGATCCATAGAAGAAGCTCTCCGCTGTTGAAGAAGAACTCGAGGACGATCGTCCGCTTGCTCGATGCAGGCCCTTGATTTCTCACAAGTGCTCTAGCTCAATCAGGAGGACAGAAGATATGAAGGTGTGAAGAATAAATGAACTCAACCCCTCCTTATATTGTTGAGATCGGCGCCCCTATTGACTCGTCGATACCATCGACGGGGTGTCGATGGTATCGACTCTGGTAGAACGATCTGTCTTCCGCTGATATCGACGGTCGTCGATTGATGGATGTGGGGGCCCGGATCAATGACACATCGATACCATCGACAAGTGTTAATAGTATTGACTCGTCCCACGGATCGCCCTTCTAATTTGGCGCACTTCGTTGACGGCATCTCGCGGATCGCTGACGTGTCCCGTCGATATCATTGACGGGATGTAGATGGCATCAACTTCTGTATGCATCCCTTATTCTCATGAGGCCTTGGCTCTGGTTTTGCCTGAAGTCAAGTTGATACCATCGACTATGGTGTCGATGGCATCGACATTGCTGAGAAGATTTCGTCTAAAAATCTCTAGAGATCTCACAAGCATCGACCATGGGGTCGATGTTATTGACTTGCTCCAGAAACTTTTGTCGATCAGCCTGATGGGTGGTTGATACTATCGACGAAGCTGTCGATAGTATCAATAGAGCAAATTTTCTACAGTTGATTCTCTGCACCCTGGTCACTACCATCGATACAAGGGTCGATGGTATCGACACCCAAACAATCCTACACACTTGACACACATATTATGGCATCATTTTTATACTAAAAACGAAATTAATGAAAACTCCTAAAAAATGTGAAAATATCAACTAAATAAAAATGCAATTACCAATGGTTGGGTTGCCTCCCAAAAAGTTCTCTACTTTAGCGTCTTAGGCTAGATGCAATAAAGCTCATCATTCTTCCGTAAGTGCCCTGAGTTTAACCTCATTTACCTTTCTTGTATAATCCTCCCCATAATAGTGCTTCAATCTTTGGCCGTTCACTGAGAACGTTCTGTCACCATCCTTAACCATGATAGAACCATGGGGTCACATCTCCTCTACTATAAATGGTCCACTCCAGCGTGATCGCAATTTTCCAGGGTGTAACTTTAACCTTGAATTGAAAAAAAGTACCATCTCACCCTTCTTGAACATCCGCAGCTGGATATGGCGATCGTGTATTTGCTTTGTACGCTCTTTGTAAATCCTTGAGTTCTCATAAGCATTCATTCTCAGCTAATCTAGCTCATTGAGCTCTAACATTCTCTTTCTCCCAACCTCTTCCATGCTCAAATTTAACTTCTTTAGCGCCTAATGCGCTTTGTGCTCCAATTCTACTGGAAAATGGAATGCCCGACCGTACACCAACCTAAAAGGCGTAGTGCCTATAGGTGTTTTGAATGTAGTCCTGTATGCCCATAATGCATTCGGTAACAACGCACTCCAATTCTTTCTTGACGAGGCCACGGTGCGCTCTAGGATCTTCTTAATTTCTCTGTTTGACACTTCCACATGGCCTTGTGTTTGCGGGTGATACGGGGTGCCTACATTATGCTTGACCCCGTATTTATTCAGTAATGCAGTGAATTTTCGATTCACGAAGTGGGTGCCACCATCACTAATGATCATCTGTGGTGCACCAAACCTGTAGAAAATATGATCTTTTACAAACCTGCACACTACCACAGAATCATTAGTCCTTGTGGGTATTGCCTCTACCCTCTTCGATACATAATCGACAACAAGTAAGATATACAAATTGGAGTTGGAGGATACAAATGGTCCCATAAAATCAATACCCCATAGATCGAACACCACAACTTCTTGGAATACCGTGAGGGGCATCTCTTGCCATTTTGATATATTACATGCCCTTTGACAGGAATCAAATCGTCTCACATAGTCATAGGCATCCATGAAAAATGTAGGCCAGTAAAGGCCACTCTCTAGCACCTTAGTCGTCGTCCTTGCACTTGCATGATGACCGCCAGTAGGTAGTGTATGACAATGAATAAGCACACTCTCATATTCATACTCCGGTACACAACTGCGCAAGATTCCATCCCTGCATTGTCTTAACAAAATCTGGTCATCCCAAAAATAATATCTCAAAGAGTGGAAAAACCTTTTTTTCTCTTGATAGGTCCAATCATCCGGGATTTCTTTACAGGCAAGGTAATTGGAAATATGCAAAAAGCAAGGATACGTCAATTGAATTGAAAGCATTTGCTCATACAGAAACATCTCGGTGATGGGTGTGTGGGTATCCTTTTCATCAACCTGCTCTAACCGAGATAAGTGGTCTGCAACCACATTCTCAATACCTGCCTTATCTTTAATTTCAATGTCGAATTCTTGCAACAGTAAAATCCACCTAATCAATCTAGGTTTTGCATCTTTTTTTCCATTAGGTATTTTATGGCAGCATGATCAGTCCGCACCACAACCTTAGAACCCACTAGATATTGCCTAAATTTTTCAAAAGAAAAAACCACAGCAAGTAGTTCTTTCTCAGTAGTGGTGTAATTGAGTTGTGCATCATTTAAAGTTTTAGACGCATAAAAAATTATTGTAGGTTTGTTCTCAAGACGCTGCCCAAGAACAGCCCCGACGGAAAAATCCGACACGTCACACATAAGCTCAAAGGGCTTACTCCAATCTAGTGTTTGAACAACCGACATAGAAATTAATTTTTCCTAAAGTACCTCAAAAGCATACAGGCATTTATCATTAAAATAAAAAACCGCATCTTTCTCAAGCAATTCAGATAGTGGCTTAGCTATTTTTGAAAAGTCCTTGATAAACCGGCGATAAAACCTTGCGTGACCAAGGAAACTCCACACCCCTTTCACCGTATTCGGTGGAGGTAATTTGGAAATAACCTCAATCTTTACTAGATCCACCTCGAGTCCTTTGTTGGACACCTTGTGTCCTAGCACTATGCCTTCATTTACCATCATATGGCACTTTTCCCAATTGAGGACCAAATGTGTGTCCTCACATCTCTGTAATACATTATCAATATTCTACAAACATTCTTCAAACGACGCACCATAGATGGAAAAGTCATCCATAAAAACCTCCAAGCAATGCTCCACCATATCCGAGAAAATAGCAAGCATGCAGTGCTGAAAAGTGGCTGGTGCGTTGCACAAACCAAACAAAATTCGACGATAAGAAAAGGTTTCATAAGGACAAGTGAAGGTGGACTTCTCTTGATCCTTAGGATCAATGGAAATCTGATTATAGCCCGAATAGCCTTCTAAAAAGGAAAAATGAGAGTGGCCATCCAGTCTCTCTAAGATCTGATCAATAAATGGAAGAGGAAAGTGATCTTTTAGGGTAGCATAATTCAAGCAGTGGTAATCGATGCAAATATGCCGCCTGGTTACCAATCGGGTGGTGATAGGTTCATTCAACAAATTTTGAGTAACAGTGATTCCCCCCTTTTTAGGGACTACCTATGTGGGGCTTACCCATGTCGAGTCTGAAATGGCATAGATGATGCCCGCCGAAAGGCGCTTGATCACCTCCTTCTTGACGACCTCCATCATGCTAGGATTTAGTCAACACTGTGGCTAAATCACTGGCTTGGCTCCTTCCACAAGCCGGATTTTGTGCTGGCAAAGAGTAGGGGAGATCCCCTTGATGTAAGAAACAGACCACTCAAATGCACCACGGTGGTTTTTCAACACAATCATCAACTGTGCTTCCTCATCGACACTCAGATATGCTGATATGATCACCGGAAGCTTCTCATTATCTACCAAGAAAACATACTTTAGGTGGGGGGGCAGCGGTTTAAGTTCCAACTCAGGTGGGCTGACCAAGGAGGATTGAAGCGGTGGTGGCAGCGGTCCCAGATCTTCATAGTGCTTGGTGTAGTAGCAAGGAAACACTTGAAGCATATGTACACATTCTTGTAATGAAGCGCTTCTCATCCAATCTTCAGTTAAGTTGAACAGACATGCCTCAAGGGGCAGCTGCGAGTATGAATCAAACATAGAGACCGTTATAGCCTCGTCCTCTATAGATGATGAAACTTCCTCTTCTTCATCATCGGGATAGCCCACTACTTTCATAAGAGAAATTACCTTTGTCTTCTCTATGATGTCTATAGAAATTGTTCCTTTATCTACTTTCTTCATTACATGGGCCATATCAAGAAATGGCTTCCCTAGAGAAAGAGAGACGTTGTGCTCAAAGTGTTGTATTTTATGACATTGTTCATTTACTTGTGATTGCTTTGGATTTGACAACATTCGTATTTCAAATCTGTCATCGGCTATACCCATTATTAACCAGCCTCTACCCATCTCCAGTATCATGTCGGCAGTGGCTTGAAAGGGTCTTCCCAATAGTATCTCATTCCCTCATTCAGCTTGCATCTCCATAACGACAAAATTAGCTGGGAACACAAACCTATCAACCTTCACTAGGACATCATCGCAAATACCATACAGCCTCACAACAGAATTATCTGCCAATTGAATTGTCATATTACTCTGTCGAGATTCTTTTAGCCCAAGCTTTTTGAATGTGGAGAGGGGCATCAAGTTGATACTTGCCCCGGAATCACATAGTGCCTCACCAAATTTTACTTTTCCAATATAGCAGGAGATGTTGAAGCAGCCCGGGTCTTATCTCTTCGGTGATAGCTTACCCAGAATGAAGTCGCTAACCTGCTCCTTAAGCACTACCACCTCAGTGTCAGGTATCTTCCTCTTCTTGGTCATTATGTCTTTAAAAAATTTACCATACGAGGGTATCTGCTCAATCGCCTCCAATAAAGGAATATTAACAGAAAGTTTTCTAAAACTATCCAGAAATTTCTTGAATTGTGCATCCACTTTCTTGGCTTTGAGACTGTTGGGGTAAGGGACAGGGACGGTCTGTGCCCTCTGATGTGGTGGCACATATGGCGTCATATTATCTTTCTCCTTCTCTACAATAGGCTCATGTGTGGCCTTGTCTCCATCATCTTCAACTGTCTCTACCACTTCAGTACCCTATGCGGTCTCACCTTGATTTTTTGGTTGTTGGGTGCTCGGTTCATCGACCCTAGGGTTCAAAAGTTTCTTTCCACTCCGTAGTAGAATGGCTTTGGCCTGATGGTTCCCTCCTGGAACATTTGTGTTTCTCAGAAAACCTTGCATTGTGGGCTTCTTCAGACTTGCTATTTCAGCTGCCATCGGTGCTATTGATGTCTTAAGAGTCCTCATCTGAGCCCCATGACTTTGTAGAGTTTTCCCAAACTAGTTCATAAATTCTCCTTGTTGCTTGATTTGTTGGCCGAACATGCTCATTAGCTCTTGATTCTACTTTATTACTTGATTTAGCAACTCATTGCTCTTTTCCTCTGTCGTTGGTTGTAGCTTAGCATCAGGATCCTATAGGAAATTATTTGGATCCTTCCATGAAAACTTTTTGTCCTTTCTCTAAGAATAGTTATTATTTCTGTACCCTGGTTGCTAGCGCATGAATTTCACGTGTGCCTCATCATCAGATCCTTCATCTTCTTTGGCTAGAAGTCTCTTCACAATCAAGTCCATCTTGTCATTAAGTTCTTTGATAGCTTTTGCATCTCCTACAACTCTAACTTGTTCTGGTGCATCTCTGTCACCCCAGGACTGTTTCTTAACCATATTCTTCAAGATCTCCCAACACCTTGTGTCTGTGTTGTTTAAGAAGAAACCTGAGCCTGCTGAATTTAGGTTGCTTCTGTCATGCTCATTGAGAGCAAAGTAGAAATTTATTACTTGTTTCTCCTTGTCTAGCCCATGATGTGGGCACCTCCTCAACATGACCTGGAAGCATTCCCATGTCTCAGAATAAGTTTCTCCCACCTTTTGGCTAAAATTGTGAATTTTCCTCACTAGATCATTGGTCTTCTCAGGTGGGAAAAATCGCTCGAAAAAAACCTCAATCATTTGATCCAAAGTTTCCACGATTTCATCATCAAGGTTGTGCAGCCATTCTCGTGCATTTCCTGCAAGAGAGCTGGGAAATAACTTCAGGGAAAGTGCCTCCTATGGAAACCTATCAATCTTTATCATGTCGCAGTTATCCACAAAGGTGCTTATGTGGGCCACTGGATCTTCATTCTTCAGCCCATGAAACGCTTGAGATTTGACCAAATTAATCAGTGCCAGATCAATTTTATATGTAGGAATGTTTATTGCCTGCCTTTTAATAGGCCCCTTTGACGTAGAAGAGGAAGAAGCCTTGAACTTCTCCCATATTGTTTTTTCTTCAGCCATTGCTTCTGGTTCAGAATCTGAATCCACATCCTCAAGCTGATTTTGGATGTTGTTTTACTCATTGTCAAATCCCAAAGATGGGACCTATGATGATGACCGTGCATAGTGTGTGCTACGCGTGCTCACCATGCACTAGTATCTACAAAAAGATGGATTTAATTAAGCACAGTGCTAGATGAAAGAAGAATGTGAAAGAGAGACGATTAATTTCAAAAATTAAAATTGCAAATGAAAAGAAAAAGTAGCCTAGAGTGGCCGCTTGTAGCACTCGTAGTGTCGACAATTGTCGTTTCCCCGGCAACGGTGCCAAAAACTTGACACGATTTTACCGTGCGTATAACGCAAGTGCATTCGTCAATGTAATATAGGCCTTGTGAGGCCCGAGTAGAACTCAGGGAAATGGAATTCTTGGTAGACTACTACTAACTACTCACGATCAGCTAAATTGGTTTTAAAAGTTTGAGAATTGTTTTGAAAAAAAGAAAAATAAAACAAAAGAAAATAGAACAGTCGATTAAATGGTTGGTTTAATCAATTTCAATGGAATCTTTAGGATTGCGGTTTCACCGCAGGTTCTCGTTGCACTAAGTTTTACACAATTACCATGAAATGTCTCCTAATTTGGGTAGTGGCCTGGAATTAGAATTTCTCACTTCCGCAATACAATTCACTACCTTAACTTAAGTTGATTCCACATTAGTAGTAACCTATGCCTTAGATAAGGTGCATCAAATTTAGGTCTAAAGGTTCCCACCATTCATCGTACATCACCTTTTCCAAGGAATGTATTGATTAATGTGATTATCATTTCTTTTCAACCATTAATTCTTTGTTAAAAGTAATTAAAGGTATTGGATTATCACTATGGTGATCAAGCACAATGATATAATAGAGAAAACGATAGCATACCATGAATTTTAAAGACAAATTATGATAAACTATGTTGAAATTCTCATACAATGATCACCCGGGCTACTCCCGATCCTAAAGACAAAGGGGATTAGCCCCGTATGTTCATCTCAGTAGAAAAGATGGTGAAGGAAAGAGGAAACATAGTGAAAACATAGATAGATGTGAAGTAACCCCTGAACGGAGAAGATTCGGGCGTTCCTCAACGTGGGATGAGCATTCTACAACCTTCCGGTGGTGGAAAACTCCTTCTACACCCTCTGGAACAATATGTGTGTAGATCTAGCTCCGTTCTTCCTCCTGTATTCTCCTCGATACTTGTGCAGTGGCTAATGATGTCCTCCTTGGCTTAGAGCTACCGTTTTTAGGTATAAGCACCACTTTAGGATGCTAAAACATCACCACCGTACGATTAGACTCGAGTTGTAGATTAACCTGATCTGACGGTGTCGATACCATCGACGTGGGTTGATGGTATTGACCCACCCGGATACCGGTGGTCCTCTACTTTTCTAGGTTTGCTCTGACGTGATCTCGATACCATCGACTTCTGGGTTGATGGTATCGACACCTTAGGCGTCGCTTTTCTATGGAATCTGATGCTTAAACTGATTCTGTTGAAGCCATCTCGCTACCATCGACTTCTGGGTCGATGGTATCGACTCATTCTGCTCTTTTGTGGCTACCTCTCTGTGGCCCTATCGATACTATCAACAGCCGTCGATGGTATCGATAGCTTTATATATCCATTTTTCCTGAAAATCAAAGATAAACTCGAATCAACTTTGATAACTTTGATAAATATGATCATTCATACCAAATGAGATAAAACAAGGTAAATTTGATGCGTAATGAGATTATAGGCTGAAGGAACTGAATCATGCAATATTAACCATGAAAATGACCAATCATTGCATAAAAGACATATGAAACTAGCCTATAAAAGTGACTCAAAATCCTCACATCAGATTCCAATACATCTTTGTTTCAGATCGGAGGGATATAGGTAGGCTCATTATAATAGTCGTTTGGTTGTCGTTGAAATGATCTGACACCAGTGTCCAGTCCCATTCGTCCGAGCTATTAAAGAGATCCCTGACCAAGGAAGGAAGCCTGTTCTAGTTTACACTAACTGAAATCCCACAGCCCTATCTATCTAGTATCCAGTTAGCATTCCAAATGCTAACCTCAGAATCCCACGTAATGTTCCACCTCAGACCCTCTATGAGTAGTGACTTGGCCCTCCCAGATGCTCCGCCAAGTGTAGTTGGGATGGTAGCCACGGCTAGACTCAAGAAAGGTAAGCCTGTTGAAATATCAACCTTGCAGACACGAGCTGCTATGGAGTTGGGATCCATAAAGAGGCACCAATCTTATTTAGCAAGGTTTGCAGTGTTGAACACCTTCAAATCTCTAAACCCGAGACCACCTTCCACCTTGGGTTGACACATCTTGGCCCATGAAACCCAATGCAATTTTATTTGGCTGCCCTTGTTGCCCCACCAAAAATTAGCAAGCATCTTGTTGATGTCATCAATGATGTTATTGGGTATTCTAAACACACCCATCATATAAGTGGGGATGGCTTGTACTATAGACTTGATCAAGACCTCTTTATCTGCTTGGCTAAACATCCTTTCCTTCCAACCATTGATTTTCTTCCAAATCCTTTATTTGATCTCGCTGAAGACTTTCTTTTTCGATCTACCTATGATGGTAGGTAACCCGAGGTACTTTTCATGGGAATCAACTAGTTTCACCTAGAGAATGGATTGGATGCCACTTCTTGTGCTTGCAGGGACAATTTTGTTGAAGGAAATCTCCATCTTGGTATAGTTTATTTTCTGTCCTAAGGCCCTTTCGTAGTAGCTCATGATGGAAGCTATTTCTTCGGCCTCATGGTGATTAGGCTTTGCAAAGAGAATGTTGTCATCTGCAAAGAACAAGTGAGTGAGACTTGGACTGTTCCACGATACACGAGCCCCTGTAATGGCTCCTTTAGCAGTAGAGTTGTTGATCAGATGGGAAAAACATTTGCACAAAATAGGAAGAGGTAAGGAGAGATGGGATCAATTGACGGAGCCCTCTTTTGGGTACTACATGTCCCCATTTGGAGCCATTAACTAAGAACAAGAAAGAAACACTACTAATACATTCATAAATTTTCTTACACCACATGTTACCAAATCCCATCTCTTCCATGACTTTGATGATAAAACCCCATTCGACCTGATCATACGCCTTGCTCATGTCCAACTTGATCACCATTTGGCCTTTTCTCCCCTTGGTTTTTCTCATCATTTTGTGGAAATTTTCAAAAGCAACGAGAGCATTGTTGGTGATGAGACGTCCCGGGATGAAGGTGCTTTGGTTAGGAGAGATAATCTCATGCAGTAGAGGCTTGATTTTGTTAGTAAGAATTTTTGAGATCGTCTTATAGATAGTTATACAGAGGCTGATGGGTCTAAATTTTGTCATATCCTCCGGATCTTTGCACTTGGGTATTGACACAATTTTACCGTGCGTATAAACGCAAGTGAACGCGTCGAGTAGTACATGCCTTTGTGAGGCCCGAGTTGAACTCAGGGATACGTGTAATCGTCGGGGACTCCTACTAACTACTCACGATCAGCTAAGCCGATTAACAAGTTGAGAGTTGTTGTTAAAAATAAAAGAAAAATAAAAACAAAACAAAAGAAGCAATCGATTAAATGTTGGTTTAATCAATTCAAAAGGGTATCTTTAGGATTGCGGTTTTGCCGCGGGTTTTCATTGTATTAGATTTTATATAATTCCTCAATTTCATCTCTCTATCCGGGTAGTGGCCTGAAAATAGAATTGCCCACTGTCGTGGTGCAATTCACTACCTAAGCTTAGGTAGGTTCCACCGTCGTAGTAACCTATACCCTAAACTAGGTGCATTATGAACGATCTCTCAGTTTCCACCATTAATTTTACACCGCCTTGTTCAAGGGATTTATCGATTAATGTAGATTTCATCTCTTTTCAACCGTTAATCCTTTTTTCAAAGCGATTAAGGGCATTAGGTTATTATTATGGTGATCAAGCATAACAATATATTGAGAACACGAAACTATACCACGGATTTAAGAGATAAGATATGAATTACTAATATAAAATCGTCATACAATGAATTCCCGGGCTACTCCCGGTCTTAAAGATGAAGGGGATTAGCCCCGCATGTTCATCTCACACAAGTACATGGTAGAAATAGGGGAAAACATGTGAAAAACATGGAATGAAAGGGAAAACCCCTGAACGGAGAAGAACTGGTTGATCCTCGGTGTAGAACGCGTGCTATACCGCCTCTCGGTGGTGGAATCCATCTCCTTCGACCTCCAGATCAACGAGTATGAGCTTCTAGCCTCCGTTCTCCTTTCTACCGCTCCTCGGTACTCGTGCAATGGCTAAATGAGATCATCCCCCCGTCTGGGCGGCCGTCATTAGGTCACTAATTAACCGTAGTCGTCCGATTGAGATCATTAGAAAGCAAACTCATATCCTACGGTGTCGATACCATCGACGCGAGTCGATGGTATCGACCCGCTACAGTAGCGGCCGGCTGCAAACCCTTCCTTTGTCGCGCCCGACATCATCTCGATACCATCGATGCGGGTCGATGGTATCGACTTCCTGTAGGCGTCGGTTTTTGTCGTTTTGCGTCGCTGTAGCCTCCATGCGTCGATGGTATCAACTTGGTGTCGATACTATCGACTGCTTCCTCGCCAGCAAGCTGATGGTATCTCGATACCATCGACATCCCTGTCGATAGTATCGACACCTTGCTGCTCCTTTCGGCTGGCAACCTGTGATCACGTCGATGGTATCGACTTCCTTCGATGGTATCGACGGAAGTAAATACTCGTTTGTCCTGAAATTTGAACACAAGATCACATAAATTCACACAAATAATAATATTTTGACAATTAATGCTCAAAACGATGAAATAAAGGGGATTTGACATAAAACAGTAGCAAAGACCAAAGTGGATGAATTATGCCACATTAACCATAAAAATGACTAATAAAAGCATAAAACACATATGAAACAGGTCTATAAATGCGACTCAAAATCATTGCATCAAACTCCCCTAAGCTTGAACGTTGCTCGCCCTCGAGCAACAAATCCTTAGAATAGAATTGCTCATGTCAACTGAAGAACAACACACCACAACCAACATCCCATATGACTCCCACCGGACATTCACATACCGACCCTCTCTAACCACGGAACGGTAATTACCCTGAAGGTGACAGTAATCATCCATAAAAGAAATTGACCTCAAAACCGATGAACACTATCACATAAGGCAGTTAACATAATAAAATTCGCCGGTTCAGACTTGGTGCATCTTGTGATCTCCTATACTACGTTGCTCGCCCTAACTACCATCTACATGGAAGCAGTTCTCCTGATATACTTTAGTGAGGAGAAATTCACGGTGGCCTACCAATCCGAGCAACGGGTGGATGAAGATGGGTGGTTCATGGAAGAAAGTGGAAGTATTACACAGTTTCAACATGCATAAAACAAAAATGTCCTAAATGATGCAAATGCACATGAAAAATTCCCTAATGCCTAAAATTGGGTGGAATGATGCATGTACTAACCATCCATCTCAAAACGAAATGGACATCTATTTAAGCTACATCATGTACTCAATTATCTCAAAATGCAGGTGATATTATGTTCCTTTCTCCTTCTTATTCTTGTTGCTTCTACATAACTTTTTTTTTCATTATGCAGATTTTCTTTCAGATTTTTTTTCTTTTCCTTTTTCTTACTTTTTCAACCCTTTATATCCATAATTGATAATGAATATATTATCGGGCTTATTTTTCTTCCTAATTCAGAAATTTGCACTATTTAGAAGGTATGGAACAATTTAATTCACCATTGGAGAAAAATTGAGATACATGATATACTTTATGCATGAAAATTATGAATGCAACTACATGGCATGCACCTAAGGGTAATGTGCATGTATCACTATTCTAATTTTTTTTCTTTCTTTTTATGCAATACATATGGAAATAAATTCAATGCAGGACCTATCTATATGAAATGCTGTCAAAGAAGTTAAAACTGTAAAGTACTTCCAATTCTTGCGATGGATTGTGGAAAGTAAAGGGGTGGAAAGATCACAAGACTAGATGACTAAACCTTAGAAAGATATTATGTGTCCCTCCTTACTGACCTGTGTAGTAGTTAAGAGATTTTTCTCTCTTACATCCAATTAGAGTCTCATTACCATTTGGTCAGTTTAGGCTCAAACAATCATTTCCGTCCACTTTCATAAATCATTAGGAGTATAGTTGTGAAATTTTGTTTTAAAGTTGACAAAACCAATCATTTTCATAGGATATGTGCCCAAGGTTAAACAAGACAAGCTTTCCAAACACACAAAAATTTTAAATTTCCCTTGATTTTCCCATGCACCATTAATGAGATGACACAAACTTTATGACATCCACGATTACACTAGATAGCATGTGGATCCTACATAAAACTAAAAATGCAAGAAACAAATAACAAGAACAAAAACAATAAAGTTAAAAACTAAAAACAGTAAAAGATAAAGCTGTTCCAACTACCCCCCTAAGCTTGAATCCGACTATGGCCTCATAGTCAAAAACAAACTTAAAGATTGGAACAGTGATACCGGATCACTCTTGTGGTGGTGGAGGCGGGTACTGCGGAGCCGTGGGGTCCCACGAAGGATACTCCCCCTGGAAGCTTGGATCAAACTGGGCCCTGGATGGAGGTTGTGGATAACCTACAAAATAATTTTGGCTCCAATAGTGGTCGTAGAAGGGCTCCTATTGCGTCTCCATCCGATACAACCGATCATGTATCTGTTGTTGGTTTTCAAGGAGAAGATGCTCATTGTCGAACATCGCCCTTTGGTTATCCAGTATCCGATTCGTAGTGTCTTGAATACCGGTATACATCGCCATGTGCTGCTGCTGTGACTGCTGTATATCGTGCAGCATAGTGCACATGCCCTGCATGGAATAGACATCCTCGCTTGGCTGTGAAGGCGGTGGTGGTGGCGGAGTAGGCTGAGATGATGAAGATGCACCCATATGCATCTGAGGACGCTTCTGTGGTGCCACTTGTGCTCGAAGAGGTGTAAATGCCTCCTCTTCCTCCTCAGTCGCATCATCATTTCCGTCGTCGCCGCCTTCTTCATCGGAGTCTGCGATGGCTATGATTGGCCATCGAAAGTGTTGTGCCCCGTCAATGTTGAAGATGGGATCGGGAAGAGAACATTCTTGATATGCTTGATTTACGTGGCAATGTGCAAACGCCACGCCATCTCAGAGAAGTAACAGATTGGACCGGTGTAGATGATGCAAGTTCACCTTGCTTCTTGTAGAGAGAGGAGTGAGGGTTTGGAAATTCAAGCTGAGGTATGAAGCCAGCTTGGTGATGAGCCCGCTGAAGTGAATCGGCACTTTCCTCGTACTCCTCTTCATGTCCAAAACTCGTTGCAGAAAGAAAGCACCCCAGTTGCATTCTTGATCCTTCAGGAGTTTATACAGAAAGAATAGGTCAGACCCCTGAAATTTGCTGAGGGCCAGATCACCCCGAGCAAAAACTGTGGAACTCAGCATCCGGTGCAAGACCCGGACGAAAGGGTGCTCGAAATCGGCTACCGCGGCATTGTGGTAGCTCACCGACTTTCCTTGTTGCACCGTCACCAGCTCGGAGAAGACGGCGCCGTAGTCGGTGCGGTTGTCCGACCGCCGGTAGTCGTACTGCGAATGGTTCCAGTTGAAAATCCTGTTGAACTGCTTCAGCGTGAGGGTGTAGTCGTGGTTGTACAGCAGGAAAGACACCCGACCCTTGATCCACTCACGATCGGTAGCTACTATGTCGTTGGGCACGACGCAGACGTCCAACGACGCCATAAACTCGGCCACCAACTCTTTGTACGTCGGCCAGTCATTGAAGAATGGCTGACCATCAGCATGGTATTGCAACTCGTCAGGCCGTCTACTGGTGTGTCGGGCTTGCCCCTGCAGAACATAGGCCAAGTTGGCCTCAAATCCGAGATCTCAGATCATCTCCTGGTCCGCATACCGGGTGGGCTCTATCTTCCTCCACATGATCTCCTCGTAGATGTTCCGGACCTCCGAGGAAGGATGGACAAGTCGAGGACGTGCAATCGACGATGGTGGTGGTGGCACGAACTCCGGAATGTCCATCGGATTCGCACGCGAGGATGAAGCTCCAACCACATGCACCATATTGGTGACAAGAAATGGGGATCAGAAAGAGAGCTCGGTGAAGAATGGAGAGTTGAATCTCCGCTCGATGAATACCTTCACTCGTTGCTGCTCTTCTTCGGGCTTGGACGGCTCGGGGGAGTGCTCGGCGCAAAGGGAGGAGATCGCTCTGAAGGTGTGACGTCAACTGACGTAATGAATCTCCTTAAATAGACTTGGTCGATGCCACTGTTGACTCGTCGATACCATCGACGCGAGTCGATGGTATCGACACTAGTCGATGCTATCCGCCCCCATCGTGAGTATCGACGGTTGTCGATGACTGGATCTTGAAACCCGGATCGCTGACGTGTCGATACCATCGACACAGGTCGATGGTATCGACGCTTCACCCAGATCGATGATGTGGCTGCCGCGATCGCTGTTGATTTGTTCGTGCGGATCGGTGACGTGGATGGTCGATACCATTGACGAGAGTCGATAGTATCGACTATCCTGATTAGGGTAAATCCTTGCAAGACCAGCCGCCGCCTTTTTCACTTGAAAGTGTCGATACCATTGACACGCCCGTCGATGGTATCGACTTCACTGAGTCGATTTCTTCTGTAAATCTTCAGAGATCTCAATGGTATCGACTGGCATGTCGATACCATCGACCTTGATTTTTTTGATTTGCCTATAGGTCTGTCGATACCATCGACGAGGCCGTCGATGATATCAACACAGTGCGAAATTTGCAGTCGTCAGTCTGTTCCATGGTCGATACCATGGACATGTGTGTCGATGGTATCGAATCTGCCTCAGCCTGCACATCAAACAAAATGATCACGGTATCTTTTTTACATGAAAAACTAAGTAAAAACAAATTAAACTATGAATGTAAATGAACTAAACTAAGGTACCAATGGTTGGGTTGCCTCCCAACAAGCGCCCTTATTTAACGTCTTAGGCTAGATGGCTTTTGGCACCTCATGCGTCTGGAATGGAAATGAGTTTGACCTCATTCACCTTCCTCTTCTAGTTCTCACCAAAATAGAGCTTCAACCGTTGTCCATTTACCAAGAACGTGGTATCACCATCACGCACTAAGATCACGCCGCGTGGTTTGACCTCCTCTACCACGAACGGTCCACTCCACCGGGATTTTATCTTCCCGGGATGCAACTTGAGTCG
The DNA here is from genome assembly GCA_963693085.1 of Alisma plantago-aquatica. Lineage (NCBI taxonomy): Eukaryota > Viridiplantae > Streptophyta > Magnoliopsida > Alismatales > Alismataceae > Alisma > Alisma plantago-aquatica. Next base: position 21,826,976 of record OY856409.1, on the reverse strand, counting down.
TGAATTGAACAACAAAACACTATCTCCCTTTTTGAACGTGTGCAACTGGATGTGGCGGTTGTGGATCAGCTTTGTGCGCTCCTTGTATATCCGTGCATTCTCATACGCCGTCATCTGTAGCTCATCCAACTCATTCAATTCCTACAATCTCTTCCTTCCCGCTTCATTGTAACTCAAGTTTAGCCTTCTTAGCGCCCAATGTGCCTTGTGTTCCAACTCTACCGGTAGGTGACAAGCCCGGCCATACGCCAACCTAAAAGGCGTGGTGCCTATAGGTGTTTTGTAAGCCGTCCTGTATGCCCACAAAGCATCCGGCAGTAGGGCACTCCAGTTCTTCCTCGTGGACGCCACCGTACGCTCTAAAATCTTCTTAATTTCACGGTTGGAGACCTCCACCTGGCCTTGAGTTTGCGGATGATATGGGGTACCTATGTTGTGCTTAACCCCATATTTCTTCAATAATGCAGATAATTTTTTATTCCTAAAATGCGTACCCCCATCACTGATTATCATTCGGGGCACCCCAAACCTGCAGAAAATATTTTCTTTCACGAATCTGCACACTATAGTGGAATCGTTAGTCCTTGTGGGTATTGCTTCCACCCACTTCGACACATAATCAAATGCTAACAAGATATATAAATTGGAATTTGAGGACACAAAGGGTCCCATAAAATCTATTCCCCACAAATCAAATACCTCCACTTCCTGAAACACATTGAGGGGCATTTCCTGTCTCTTTGAGATGTTACCGGCTCGTTGGCAGGAATCGCATTGCCTTACAAATTCGTAGGCATCTCGGAACAAGGTTGGCCAATAAAGGCCGCTTTCCAAAACTTTAGCTGCCGTACGAGAGATGGCGTGGTGTCCTCCCATAGGTGATGCGTGGCAATGACGTAAAACGCTCGCATACTCCACTTCAGGCACACACCTGCGCAAGATATTGTCCCTGCATTGCTTAAGAAGAATCGGGTCATCCCAAAAATAATATCGCAAAAATTGGAAGAATCTCTTCTTTTCCTGATATGACCAATCCTCCAGGATGATCCCACAAGACAAATAGTTTACAATCTCAGCAAACCAAGGATCCTTAGAGTTAATTTTTAAAATCTATTCATCCGGAAACATCTCGGTTATGGGTATATGTAAATCTTTTTCATCCACCCTTTCTAACCTAGACAAATGATCAGCAACAACATTTTCAATCCCAGATTTATCCTTGATTTCGATGTCAAATTCTTGTAAGAGCAAAATCCACCTGATGAGTCTAGGCCTTGCGTCTTTTTCTCCATTAAGTATTTAATTACGGCATGGTCAGTCCATACAACTACTTTAGATCCAACTAAGTACTGCCGGAATTTTTCAAAAGCAAAAACAACGGCGAGTAATTCTTTCTCAGTAGTTGTATAATTTAGTTGGGCATCATTTAAGGTTTTCGAAGCGTAGAAAATCACGGTGGGTTTATTGTCCACCCGCTGCCCCAACACAGCTCCTACCACAAAGTCCGAAGCGTCACACATTAGTTCGAACAGTTTCGTCCAATCCAGCGTTTGAACAACCGGTGCAGAAATCAATTTTTCCTTCAACACGTCGAATGCATGTAAACACTTGTCATTGAAATCAAAAACTGCATCTTTCTCTAAAAGCTCGGATAGAGGCTTTGCAATTGTAGAAAAATCTTTTATAAATCGACGATAGAACCCGGCATGTCCCAAGAAAATTCGTACCCCTTTTACAGAATTTGGTGGGGGCAACTTGGAAATGACTTAAATTTTGACCGGATCTACCTCTAAACCTTTGCTAGACACCTTGTGTCCTAGCACTATCCCCTCAGTCACCATCATGTGACATTTCTCCCAATTGAGGACCAGATGTGTGTCCTCACAGCGCTGTAAAACTTTGTCCAAATTATAGAGACATTCATCAAACGATGCACCATACACCAAAAAGTCATCCATAAAAACCTTGAGACAGCGCCCTACCATGTCAGAAAATATGGCGAGCATACAACGCTGAAACGTCGCAGGTGCATTGCATAAACCAAAAGGCATTCCGCGGTACGCGAAAGTCCCATAAGGGCAAGTAAAGGTAGATTTCTCTTGATCCAAAGGATCAATCGAGATCTGGTTGTACCTCGTGTACCCGTCTAGAAAACAGAAATGCGATCGGCCGGCAAGACGCTCTAGGATTTGATCAATGAAAGGTAAAGGAAAGTGATCCTTTAGTGTGGCGGCATTCAAACGGCGGTAATCAATACAAACTCACCACCCGGTTACCAATCGGGTTGTGACAGGTTCATACAACATATTTTGGGTGACAGTAATTCCCCCCTTCTTAGGGACTACCTGTGTGGGACTCACCCATGTCGAGTCTGATATGGCGTAAATAATACCTGCAGTAAGAAGTTTAATAACCTCCTTATTCAAAACCTCCATCATGCTTGGATTGAGACGTCGTTGAGGTTGAATCACGGGCTTGGCTCCCTCCTCGAGCCGAATCTTGTGCTGACATAGAGTAGGGGAAATCCCCTTAATATCTGCAATAGACCACCCAAAAGCTCCCCGTTGGTTCTTCAGCACTATCAACAGTTGGTCTTCCTCTTCCGCACTCAAATAAGCAGATATGATCACTGGTAACTTGTCCTCCTCAGCTAGGAAGACATATTTGAGATGCGGTGGCAGCGGCTTTAATTCTAGATCCGGCGAACTTATCAAAGATGATTGAAGTGGCGGGGGAAGTTCACCTAGATCTTCATAATGCCTCGCATAGAAGCATGGAAGCATTTGGAGCATCTTGGCGCACTCCTTGAGTGATTTGCTCCTCATCCAAGCATGTGTAATATTTACCAAACAAGCCTCCAATGGTAATTCTGGATATGCGTCAAGAACAGAAATAGCAATAACATCATCTTCCATGGAAGGCGGAATGTCCTCTTCCTCATCATTCGGGAATCCTACAGCTTTGCACAGAGAAACTACTTTGGTCTGCTCCATGATATCCACAGCCAAAGTTCCATTGTCCACCTTGCTCATCACATGAGCCATGTCCAGAAATGGCTTCCCAAGACAGAGTGAGATGTTACTATCCAAATGTTTTACCACATTGCATTGTTCCTTTGCTTTAGATGACACAATACTGGAAGGCATGACCATCTCAAAGTGGTCATCGGCTATGCCCAAGGTCAACCAACCTCTTCCCATCTCTAAGATCATGTCGGTTGTAGCTTGGAAAGGACGTCCAAGTAACAGCTCGTTGCCATGTTCATCCTGCATCTCCATGACTACAAAATCTGCTGGAAAGACAAACCTATCCACCTTTACTAACACATCTTCACAGATTCCATAAGGCTTTACCACAGAGTTATCTGCCAATTGAATAGTCATATTGCTTGGCCGTGACTCCTTCAATCCCAGCTTTTTGAATGTAGAAAGGGGCATCAAGTTGATGCTTGCCCCTGAGTCACATAACGCTTCACCAAATTTAACCTTCCCAATAAAACAAGAAATGTTAAAGCACCCTGGATCTTGCCTCTTTGGCGGCAAAGTGCCCATGATGAAGGCACTCACTTGTTCCTTAAGCACGACAACCTCTGTATCTGGAATTTTTCTCTTCTTCGTGATAATGTCCTTTAGAAATTTCCCATATGAAGGAATTTTCTCAATGGCTTCCAGTAAAGGGATATTGACTGAAAGCTTCCTGAAACTGTCTAAGAATTTCTTAAATTGTGCATCTGCCTTCCTTGCCTTTGCTCTATTTGGATACGGGACCGGAACATCTTGTGCCCTTTGGTGAGGTGGCACATAAGGTGTCTTTTTCTGAGGTTCCTCCTCTGCAACCTGTTCTTCAGTGTCACTGACTGATTCTGTGACCTTTGCGGGCTGCTCCTCATTGGCTTCACCTTCTACTTCAGCTTGTGGTGTACTTGTCTCCTCGACCCTTGGATTTAACAATTTCTTGCCGCTTCTGAGCAAGATGGCTTTTGCCTGCTGGTTCCCCCCTAGAACATTGGTATTTCCCGGAAAACCTTGAATTGCCAGTTTCTTCAAACTGGCTATCTCTTCTGCCATCTGTGCCATAGATGTCTCAATAGTCCTCATCTGCGCCCCATGGCTCTGCAGTGTTTGCCCAAATTGATTCATGAACTCTCCTTGTTGCTTTATTTGCTAGCCAAAAGTAGCCATGAGTTCTTGATTCTGCTTTATAACTTGATTGAGTAGCTCTGTGCTCTTGTCCTCCACAGCTGGCTGGGGTTTGGCATCCGGATCCTGTAGAAAATTGTTTGGATCCTTCCACAAGAACTTCTTGTCTTTTCTCCATGAATAATCGTTGTTCCCGTAACCTGGCTGCTGCCTCATAAATTTGACTTGAGCCTCATCCTCAGGCTCATTATCCTCCTTTTCCAGTAGCTTCTTTGCAAGAAGATCCATCTTCTCATTCAGCTCTTTCATTGCCTTGGACTCGCCTGCTACTCGAACTTGCTCTACCGGGCCTCTTTCTCTCTCACCCCATGACTGCTTTCTAGCCATATTCTTTAGTATCTCCCAGCATCTGGTGTCCGTATTGTTCAAAAAGAATCCTGACCCAGCTGAATCCAGATTACTCCTATCGTGCTCGGAGAGATAAAAATAGAAGATCTTCACCTGCGTCTCTTTATCCAACCCATGACGTGGGCACCTCCTCAGCATGACCTAAAATCTCTCCCTGGTCTCAGAATATGTCTCACCGGCCTGTTGGGTAATGGTATGAATCTTCCGGATCATGTCATTAGTTTTCTCAGGAGGGAAGAACCTCTCAAAGAAAACCTCCACCATATGGTTCCAGGACTCCACAAACTCATCATCCAAATTATGTAACCATTCTCGCGCGGCTCCCGCCAATGAACTCGGGAAAAGCTTACGATACAGTGCCTCCTGTGGAAACCTATCGATTTTTACCATGTCACAGTTCTCAACAAACTGGCTGATGTGCGCGACGGGGTCCTCATTCTTGAGCCCATGGAAAGCATTCGACTTCACCAGATTTATCAACGCCGGATCAATCTTATAAGTAGGTATGTTGACTGCCTGCTTCTTTATAGGCCTTTTTGAAGCTGATGAGGAAGAAGCCTTGATCTTATCCCATATAGTCTGTGGCTCGGCCATCTCTTCCTGTTCAAGTTCGGAATCTACCTCTTCTTGTTTCTCTTGCTCGTGATAATCGTCGTCCTCAGGTCCCGTCAGTGGAACCTCGGGTGTGCGACCTGCGTAGTCAGTACTACGCATCTGCACCATGCACAGTACCTGAAATAAGAAAATTCGAGTTCAGTACAGTGCTATGACGAGTATAAAAATTATCGAACAATTTAGAAATATTTGAAGTTGTTTCAAACTAAAATAAAAAAAGTAATGTGGCCCAGAATGGCCGCTCGTAGCACTCAAAGTGCCAACAAATTGTCGTATCCCCGGCAACGATGCCAAAAACTTGACGCAATTTTACCGTGCGTATAAACGCAAGTGAACGCGTCGAGTAGTACATGCCTTTGTGAGGCCCGAGTCGAACTCAGGGATACGTGCAATCGTCGGGGACTCCTACTAACTACTCGCGATCAGCTAATCCGATTAACAAGTTGAGAGTTGTTGTTAAAAATAAAAGAAAAATAAAAACAAAACAAAAGAAGCAATCGATTAAATGTTGGTTTAATCAATTCAAAAGGGTATCTTTAGGATTGCGGTTTCGCCGCGGGTTTTCATTGTATTAGATTTTATATAATTCCTCAATTTCATCTCTCTATCCGGGTAGTGGCCTGAAAACAGAATTGCCCACTGTCGTGGTGCAATTCACTACCTAAGCTTAGGTAGGTTCCACCGTCGTAGTAACCTATACCCTAAACTAGGTGCATTACGAACGATCTCTCAGTTTCCACCATTAATTTTACACCGCCTTGTTCAAGGGATTTATCGATTAATGTAGATTCCGTCTCTTTTCAACCGTTAATCCTTCTTTCAAAGCGATTAAGGGCATTAGGTTATTATTATGGTGATCAAGCATAACAATATATTGAGAACACGAAACTATACCACGGATTTAAGAGATAATATATGAATTACTAATATAAAATCGTCATACAATGAATTCTCGGGCTACTCCTGGTCCTAAAGATGAAGGGGATTAGCCCCACATGTTCATCTCACACAAGTACATGGTAGAAATAGGGGAAAACATGTGAAAAATGTGGAATGAAAGGGAAAACCCCTGAACGGAGAAGAACAGGTTGATCTTCGGTGTAGAACGCGTGCTCTACCGCCTCTCGGTGGTGGAATCTGTCTCCTTCGGCCTCCGGATCAACGAGTATGAGCTTCTAGCCTCCGTTCTCCTTTCTACCGCTCCTCGGTACTCGTGCAATGGCTAAATGAGATCATCCCCCCATCTGGGCGGCCGTCATTAGGTATATCTCGGTCATTAGGTCGCTAATTAACCATAGCCGTCTGATTGAGATCATTAGAAAGCAAACTCATATCCTACGGTGTCGATACCATCGACGCGAGTCGATGGTATCGACCCGCTGCAGTAGCGGCCGGCTGCAAACCCTTCCTTTGTCGCGCCCGACATCATCTCGATACCATCGACGCGTGTCGATCGTATCGACTTCCTGTAGGCGTCGGTTTTTGTCGTTTTGCGTTGCTGTAGCCTCCATGCGTCGATGGTATCGACTTGGTGTCGATACTATCGATTGCTTCCTCGCCAGCAAGCTGATGGTATCTCGATACCATCGACATCCCTGTCGATAGTATCGACACCTTGCTGCTCCTTTCGGCTGGCAACCTGTGATCACGTCGATGGTATCGACTTCCGTCGATGGTATCGACGGAAGAAAATACTCGTTTGTCCTGAAATTCGAACACAAGATCACATAAATTCACACAAATAATAATATTTTGACAATTAATGCTCAAAATGATGAAATAAAGGGGATTTGACATAAAACAGTAGCAAAGACCAAAGTGGATGAATTATGCCACATTAACCATAAAAATGACTAATAAAAGCATAAAACACATATGAAACAGGTCTATAAATGCGACTCAAAATCATCGCATCATGTATTAACACTATATTGGTCATGTTTATATCGGTTAGCTCCCTTTTTCCTTTCCACCACCCTTTTATATAAGAAGCAATATCACTGCCCACAATCACCCAATAGGTTTGGAAGAAACTAGCATGCATGCCATCAGGACCCAGAGTTTTGTTGGGGTGTATGTCAAACATAGCCTTCTTAATCTCACTATTGTCCAGTTCCCTTTCCAGGGACTTATTCATGTATAGAGTAATGACCCTTTTCATATTTGCCAGCATTTCCCTAGTATCATCAGCACCTGCAGAATTACATAATTCCTTGTAGTAAGAGACCACAACCTGAGTAATATCATCATCGTTATGTTTCTAGACCCCATTCTCATTCATAATGCATTTGTTATTGTTTCTCCTTTTTCTTTGGGATGCTTTATTATGGAAATAAGTTGTGTTCTGATTGTCGTCTTTCATTTCTCTGACCTTTGCTCTCGTGTACCAGTAAGTTTCTTTCAGTTTTTGTGTATTATTTATTTTTTCACACAGATTACGAGAGTTCTTTATATTGTCATCCATCATGGGTTTTGCTTGGTCCCTAAGTAGATGATTTTCAGCCTTTCTAAGCTCATCATCAATATTGCCAAACTTAGCCCACTCTTCCATGGCCTTCAAACAATTATTCATCTACTGTATGATATTGCTGTTGACAGTAGGCCATTTTTCTTTCACTATTTCGCCACACTGTGGGTCATTCAGCCATATATGTTCCATGTTGAAAGATTGATCAAGTCTTCTTTTCTTCTTTTTCTTGTCGTTTGATAGTAGAATAGGAGCTTGGTCTGAGTTTAATCTGAGCAGATGTTCAACTATAACATTTGGGAAGTTTCTGCACCAATTTTGACAAGCTAGCGCCCGATCCAATCTCTCCATATTCGTAGTTTCTGGCTTCTTACCTTTGAACCAGGTGAACGGATTGCCTTTGTAGTTTAGATCAGCAAGACCGCAACATTCCATAGCTTCTTTGATGTTGTCCATACACCTTTCTTCTCTCGTGGCCCCACCCACTTTTTCATCGTGGCTTGTTATTTCGTTGAAATCGCTAATAAAAATAGTGGGAAGGCTGGAGCTTTGCTTGATATCTTTCATAAGGGCCCAAGTTTTAATTTTGTGGTGGGTTTCCGTCCAGCCGTAGATCCCTACACATCTCCAGTCCTCTATATCACCTTTGCCTTTGACATTCGCACAAAAGTGATGCGTAGAGTATGAAACCACCGTGATATCTATATCATTCCACTAGAACCCCATACCTCCAGCTCTCCCTGTACTGCTAAGACACACCCCGTTGTTGAAACCACACTTCTTCCTTATCTCCTCCAGATCAGAAGCTTTAATTTTCATTTTCATAAGAAAAATGATCTCCGGGTGTTCCCTCCAACACATGCGTCAGAGGGTGCAGAACGTCCCTCGGTTGCCCAAACCTTAGTAGTTCCAACTCAAGAGCTTCATTGCCCTTCATGGGCCTAATTCCCATCAGGACCCACTACTTGGCTTGGGTATTTATCCCACACCATGTCATTGTTGGCGCTTCTCATGATTTTTTTATATCTTCCCTCCTCGCTGTTCTCTTCCGGTCCCATGTCTCCCTATTTCCTTCTTTTTTTGCTTTCATTTGCATTGTCCCTTCTGGTTGTTTGGACCGTTGTAAGGGCCTCCTTCCACTTGATCTTAACTTTTCTCATCTTCTATATAGAATTTGTTTCTTTATTATGTTTGGCCTATGTTTCTCTTTGTGGCTTTGTTACAAACACCTGAGGTGCATGGTCACTACTTCTGAACGTCTCTTTATGTTGCCTAGTGGGACCCGTACTCCTGTCCTCCCTCCCTCTTCAAGATCTATAATCAAAGCTAAGAAGACGGGGGACGTTTTGGGGTTCACATGTCTTTCTTAAGGTTTGCTGTTGATTTGGGTAGTAGCACCTGGACTCTAATTTATATCTGTGGTCCCTTATGATGGCTCAGACTCTTCATCCTCTTGACCACCTAAGGAATCTTTCTGTGTTGTTCTACCAGACCCATGTTCTTCTTTATTGCTTCCTCCTGTGCTTTCCTTTACTACCTCATAATTTTGTTGCCCCGTGTTACAGTTTACCCCCTTCTCAATATTTATTCCCAACTTTGTTGAGGTACATGGTTCTTTTATCTTTTGTCCTTTTTCTGCCCACACCAGATGCTTTTTACATGATTCGTAAGCAGTGGCTTCGAAACCTTTTCTTTTCCTTCTAGGGGAAGCTCATATCTTGCTACCCCACGCTCTATCTGTACCAGTCTCAGATTCTTTGCATTCCTTTTGCACATGACCTAGGCACCCACATTCATAGCAAAAAATTGGTAGATGTTTATAGAGGATGTCTACCTCCATGATCACCCCTTTAACATCTTTCATTCTTTATTTCATCTTCAGTGGTTGAGTGACATTGATGGTCACCTTGGCCCTCCTGGCCCGGTCCCATGTGCTTTCATTTGAGTCCACCTCTATGAACTTTCCCACTTTTCCTGCCACTGTAGCAACTGCTTTCTCCGACCGATAACCCATGGGAAGGTTGTGAAGTCTGAGCCAAATAGATATTTTGTTGATCACCAGGTTTGAAGGCTAGGTGGATGTAACATCCCAGGATTTGAGGCCTCGAATAAGTTGATCTTAAAAGGAATGATTGGACTACACATATCACCAAGGTGCACCTCCTTTTTCGAGATCCCATCACTAAAGAACTCCATAGTTAAGCGTGTTCAGCTTGGAGTAGTACCGAGATGGGTGACCTATCGGGAAGTTGATCCTGACATGCACGTGAGTGAGGACAAAACACGCAGTTAAGGCTAGTGGTGGTCTGTGGGGACATTCGTCATTCCTGGAACTCTACTAGAGCCTTGGGCATTGGGCCTAGTCATTATAAAATTGTAACATCCCAAGATTTGAGGCCTTAGATAAGTTGATCTTAAAAGGAATGATTGGACTACCCATATCACCAAGGTGCACCTCCTTTTCTGGGAGCCCATCACTAAAGAACTCCATAGTTAAGCGTGCTCAGCTTGGAGTAGTACTGGGACATGCGTGTGAGTGAGGACAAAGCGCGTAGTCAAGGCTAGTGGTGGTCTGTGGGGACAGTCGTCAATCCTGAAACTCTACTAGAGCCTTTGGCAGTGGGCCCGGGCATTACAAATGGTATCAGAGCCAATTCCCCTCCAGTAGGTGGGCCCAAATGGGCATGGTATGCCAGTCTTGAGCCATGTGGTCTAGGCATGTAGGAAAGGGCTATCCATGGTTGACGTAGCCACCCTTGTGCTGGTATTCTGTGATCGGAAGTTGGGTGTCCATGGGCCATTGTGGGTCTGCACTGAAATGGGGAAGAGATTATGAGGCCTTATAGTTGATCCTTGACGAGGACGTCAAGAGTCTAAGTGAGGGAGATTGTAACATCCCATGATTTGAGGCCTCGGATAAGTTGATCTTAAAAGGAATGATTGGACTACCCATATCACCAAGGTGCACCTCTTTTTCTGGGAGCCCATTACTAAAGAACTCCATAGTTAAGCATGCTCAGCTTGGAGTATTACTGGAATGGGTGACCTGTCGGGAAGTTGATCCTGGCATGCACGTGAGTGAGGACAAAGCACGCAGTTAAGGCTAGTGGTGGTCTGTGGGGACAATCGTCATTCTGAAACTCTACTAGGGCCTTTGGCAGTGGGCCCGAGCATTATAGTGGACCTATTGATCTCCTTTAATAGGAGCAGGTTGTTGTCAAAACTCCACGGCTAACCTTCCAGAACTTTTTTGATGTATTCTCTGTCACCGAACTTGACAATGATCACTCCATGCTCTATTTGCTTGAATACTGGTTTGTTCTTGAGCCCCCAGATCATACTCATAGTTCGCTGGAGAGTGTTGAAGTTGTAGGGTCTTTCTATCAACATACGGGCAGCTAGGGTGAGGTCCACCTAGTCAACCGTCAAACCTTCCTCCTCTTCGTCGAAAGATGCTATGTCGTCTTCTTCTATGGTAAGGGCTTCACATTGTCTGGTAATGTCATCTGCCACGGTCCTCAGAACGCCACTCGGTACCCACCCAAACTGTATGGGTCAACATGCTGGATTGACCAAGACTCCAAAAACCCCAGCCACCAACAGCGAGGTGTGCAAAACCTAGATCACCATTATCACCACACATTAGTGGAGTGGTAACGATGACTATGACATCTATGTTTAGTTATGTAGTCAGTTCATCTCATACATTGCCTTGATTGATTTTTGTATTCACATATATCCATCTTAACACAATCAATATGCCACACTTTTTATATTAAATGTTTCATTTTATTCCACAATCCTATTTAACAAAAATCATGTGAGTATTTCTTTATAATTGTTTTACTTCTCCACAAGACTACTTATCCATAAGAGCATCCATTCTCAATCATTTAGTGATGAACTATTAGTAGTTTCCTAATATATTTGTTATAGGTATGAGTTTGTACTTCATAATACTCTTCAAATGAAGTGTAGTTTGTAGCATTATAAAGATATCCCTTATATTGACAAACTATAATTTGGAAACTATTTTTATGTCCCAGAAAGATCATTGCCTCCTTTTTATATAGGAACATAAAGATTGTGACAACAACGAAGAAGAAAGATGAAACTGAAAAAAAATCTCACATGACCTAAAATGGTTCTTATTGAATGAGGGATTTGGAGAATGCACTAGTGATCTACGGTTCCTAGTTTGTGGCAGTCCTGATTTGGGTGGGGGGGTTGACAGTTGGAAATCACCATCCTTCTTCCTCAGGCCACTTCCTTAGCTTGTCTCGACGCACTAGTTCAAGAAGTGGATGATAATCTCTGTTTCACAACTTCTTCACTCCTAAATGCCTGTTGTGACAAATCTGATCCCTGGAGCAACTGTTGATGGTGCCAGATGCTTAGCCTGGAAACGATGGGTCTGGACATTGTTGTGGGGTCATGTCATGTCCTGTCTAGTGGAGGATATTTGGTTATCACGTTTGGACCTCCTATGTTGTTGTTGTAGGACGTTGCAATTTCCTTCTCACCCTTGCTCTGTTCTTCATTTTTTGTTTTCTTTTTCCTTCTTTCTTTCTAGTCACATGTTATGGTCATGTGGTGATGTGTTGAACTTGCCAAAGTCATTGTCTTGCATGTTTCTCGGGAACTTCATGGGTTCTCAGTGGGGTTATGGACACTTATGGATGTCCAATTTGTTCGCTTTGCATCTTCAAATTAGGCTTGATTGGTGGGAAGTTGCGGCGGTTTGGCCGTGGTGGAAGGGTTTCCCTCAATTAATTCTTCCAATGTTTTCCTATCACCATATTCTTTAGCATAGGGTGGATAATAGAGGTAGTGCCTTCTAGGCTTCATCCTTCTATCCTCAGGATGCTTGTCATCTAGTTGTCTTAATTCTAGTGTGGTGCTCTTGTTGTGTCTATTGGGTTAGCAGTTAGGTTCATTATTTTCCCTTTGCTTCTGGTCAACTCTTACCCTCATCCTACCTATTGTGCCTTCTTTTGTATGGCGAGGGACCTTTTTCTTCTTTTCCATCAATGGAAATGTGAGTTTACTTATTAGGACTTCTCTTCTAGTAATTATGGTTGTCGTAGTTGGGTCTCATTCATGCAAGTTCTACCCATGATTGTGGAAGGGTTCTACTTGAAACATGGTTTGTCTTGCGTGATGTGGAGTAAAGGATGCAATAGAGTCTTAATCATATCCTCCCAAATTATTGTAACCTATATCTACCTCTAGCTATTATGTTCTTAGATCTTTTGTCTATATAAATGCCACATGGCTTTCTTAATGTAAGGGATATTTTTACCTTCAAAATAGAAAACCTAAAACCAAGAGTGAGAGGAGGAAATAGAAAACTTCAAAGGGTGAAAGCAAAGAACAATTAGAAAAAACTATAAATTTCCATTGTAATAGTTTTTCATTTAAGTTTGATCTATGGAAAACTCATCACACAATTTTCTTTTGATATGCTTGTTATTCAAATTTATGAAATAGTACATCCAATCACTATTTTTTAAATTCACATTCAAATGTTCATAGTCTTTGCTCACAATTTTCATCAATATTATTTTTTCTAAGAGTTCAAAAATAAAACCTTTTTGTGTGCTATCTTGCCTATAAACATTCATGTCACTTAAGGTAAAATTTAAGAACCCCAATCTACTAGAGTATCTCCTTGGTTCTAGACAGGACTCGCCACATCAGCTCTGTGGTAACATATATAGGTGGGTGCCAACAATTAATGCTTCTACTTATACGGGTATTTGTGCGTAGTGTTCAAGCATTTTATCCTATATATTGCCTGATATAGTAGTTTCAAGGGGGCTACGTTGTAGAATACATGAGTAGTATGATTTTGTCATCCTCTCAATACATGGGCCCACTAGAAATCAGGTACCACTCTACTCAATTGTAATCGTTGAATGCCTTAATATATTGATGGGATCTTTTTACATTGGGAAGAACCCCCCATACCTCTCTGATGCACTCACTCTATGTCATCCAAGACTCTACAATTGGCATGTGCATTTCGTCCGATGTAGTATAGATTCCCCAACATAGTCTATTATGTTTAATGCATCTAAGTTGTAATGAGATATTTCATATTTAAGACTTCAAATCTCATTTTTCTATAAAACTAATGTCAATTCATTATTTCCTTCATTATTTAACTCATTTTTCACTCATATTAACTTTGTGATTTCATATTTTACAAAGCCATTATGTGTAATAATGTATTCCTCATTTCACATAGTAACCCTTCTTAGCATCTTAATTTCATAGTCATACTCAAACATGGATAAAGTATTGGCGTGATACCTTAGAAAACTCGAATAATCCTAGTGCTTCTGAATTTCAATTTCAAAAATCAACAATTTAGAATGATATAATATACAATTGAATTAAATTTCCTACCATATGTATTCTTTCATTTTACTCTTCTAAAAGCATCACTTTTATCATTTTTCTTAATAACATTAAGAAAACATGTAAAATGCCTTAACATCACTTGTTTTTGGAGAAGTGAGGAGGCTTTTATTCATCTTGTTCTTGTCTTGTAAGAAATTTAATCATCATTACATCATTTAGAGTTTGAGAGAAAATTAAATTTATGAGTTCCACTATCATTACAAAATATCATTGATCAGATATAGGTTAACCTCATCGGGTGGTCTTATATAACTTAAAATACCACTATATTTTGTAGGAAGTATTTGGCTAAGCAATCAACAAATTAGTTACATTCTCTATTCTCGAACTTCACATATTCACTATTTCCATTATTTGTATATTTCTTATTTAGTAAGCATATCTAGGACTGTTTGTTGAACTGCTGTGTAATATCTCAACAAACATCAAGATATTTGTTTCAATTTCTTTTAATGGTTCTCCTTCTTAGAAATGATTTTAACTATATCAATTGATTTCAACTCAACCTCCCGAGCAATTTCAGATTTGGTGGTATTGCCATAACCACCCATCCATTTTCCTTCCTCATCACATCCCATAATATTAATGGATGACTTCTTCTTATACATAGCAATCAACATATAGCTTGATGCTACCTTGTTTAGACTGCTTCTAGCTCCTTCCTCAGTGAACCTTTGGTTTAATTTCTATCTTTTCCCTAGATTTTGCAGTGATATCCCATTCTTGAGAATATAGTTGACATGGTGGATAGTAGCTTTGTTACAATTCTATAATATGTGATTATTTCTACATTTCCATATCTAATGGTATGCAATCATGAGCATAGATTGGTGTTTCTCATTTGTGTTCAATATGTGTTTTAACCAGTAATGTGTGTCCATACCAAAAAACTAATTCGAGATTGATATTTAGAAACACATTTTACGATACAAAGTAAGCATGACAACAATCCCTTATTTCATGTGACTCGTCAATTTTACATCTCCGACAAATGTTGTTGGTGGAAATGAACTTTGTAAATCTTCTTTTTGTTGGTGAGTATAAAATTGTGTGCAACCATCTAGATAAACATTTTGTCCCTAGATGAAACTTTTTATTTCCATATTTTGTTCCACTCCCCCTGATATTTGATGCCTTTATGTTATAGAGAAGAGAATAAGCAAATTATGTAGTGAAGGCACCATTTTTAGTATGATCCTATGCCCTAATATCATCTCTAAGATTATTGTTAGGTGCTATGAGTTTCTGAATAGTGTGTAAAAGTTCATCAGGTAACCACTCTTTGAAAAATGCAATCTCGCAATTACCCTCAATATCATATAGACTACTAGCCTAAAGGTCTAAGATCTCATTCAATATAGATTTAATAGCATCATTCTTCTGTACGTCCCCTTTCCTCCACCATATATTATTCTAGAAATAATATTGTTGTTCATTCATTGGTAGTGGATAGGAATCATCATTAATAAACTCATTACATTGTAAGATATCTTGTCGTAAACATCATATATGGATGTTCTACATACCACTAAAGTCTTCCAACTTCTTATTTAGTCCCTGATACTAATTTATTTTCCTATTGTTCTTATCTCCCAAGCGTTCTTACATATTAGGGCTATATTCCATTCTATCATTGTCTCTAAATAAATCTCTATATTCTTCTTGCTACTAGTGAATTTATCTTATGCCACCAGAGATAGTGGGTGTGCTTCATGATTTTCACCCCAAATGATTCTTTTGACCATGCTATCAATTCTATCACAAAGGCTAAGTGAAAGTACTAATGTTTGCATTACATGGGATGACATAGGAGTGAGTGCGACCATTGATAGACATATTCAACCTACAAAGGAGAGGCAATTAGCTGACCAAACACTTCCATGTAGGTAATTTCTCGAGGACTTCTGAGTATGTTCTTGTATTCAACCTCGAGTAGATGATGGGAACATCCATGTATTTTCTTAGATCAACAGGTTGCAAAAAAATAGACATATTGTAAATTGTTCTTCTAATTGAATTGTAGTTAGAGAAAAGAAGACTCGTGTTTTGGTGATCGACACAAAACAAAATCATTTTCGAGGTCCTTGAAGCATTTCGAGATGACCTTCGTTTATTTAATGGTAGACTATGCAAACATTATAAGGTCGTCAGTAAAGCACAAATGTGGAATCGATATGCCACCATCATTGAGTTTCACTAGCTTGCATTTTTCAATTTCCACCCTATACTTGATCAACTGAGGCGTTCAATACAAAGAACAACATGTAGGGAGGTAGTGGGTTTCCCTACCCTATTTTGACCATCTTTGAATGGTTTAGTTGCTTTTCCATTCCAAATAATAGAACATACCCCCATATCAAATTCATCACATACTTGATCATGTTTTCTAGTAAGTTCAGAAGGCTTAGATTATCTAGAATGAAATTCCATGACATTTTGTTATATTCTTTCAAAAGGTTAATCTAAATAGCCATTGTCTTATCTTCACCTTTTCTTTTCATGTTGTGAGTTAGCTGCTACATGATGATAATGTTATCATCAATTTTCCTTCTTAGAATAGAGCTTCTCTGCACTGGCAAGACCCACTGCTATAAGAAATCATTGAGCCTTTCAAATTACAAGCTTATAAGTAAGCTTAATGTATATGGTAATTGTGATATAGGCCTCAGTTGTTCATAGGTCTTTTGTTTGATCACCTTGGGTATGAGTATGATGGTAGAATTATAGATAATGTTGCTTAATTGGTGTCCATAGTAATAATTTTCAATAGATTTTATTACTAACTCATTACATTATGTGAATTCCTTATCATAAACAATGCATCAATCCCATTCAGACCTGCTTCCTTGTAAGGATTCATGGATTTCAACATCTGATAAATCACATCTTGTACTACATTTGTAGAAATTCTATTCTTCTTGCTCATGTTCATTTGCTTGAAGAGTCAAGGTAGAAAGACATTTGAGTTTGTATGAGTTGGAAGTGGGATAGTTTGTAGGGAAGTTAAATGGTTGCCAACCAACTTTTGGAGTTGGTTAATATTTGTACCCATGTTGCCCTTCAACATAGTGATTGTGTTGTTGCATCTTTTCTTTTACACATAAGAATGATTGAACTTAGTGTTGTTATCCATATTTATTATCCAATTTATGTGATTCTTTGTTTCCATTACTACTTTACATCCTTAAGAATGATATCCAATTCTGCTTGCATAATGATACATAAAGAATTTGCAATAGCATCATAATGATGCATTGATAACACCCAAGTTCACACATTTATGCTAAGTATTTATATATCGTTTTGTGTCATTATAATCTTAATCTAACCAAAATGACGCTACATACTTATCTTTTCATAATTTATATATTTATTGAAGATAAAGTCACTCAACTAGCCGATTTTGGGACCTGCAGACACCGAACTTGAAAAGACATCAATTCTACAAGATTTCTCCCCGTCGGCCTAGGCAGGTCCATCTCAAAATGGTCGGGATGGGGATCATTACATAATTTTTTGTAGTAGCTAAAAACGTTGGGGACCATTACGACCTCCACCCATTTTGACCGATACATTGGTTGCGACCACTATAGCTATTGCGATCGCTACATCCATCTCGATAGCTACATCCACTGTGACTACTACGATCGCCACAACGGTATTGACTGCTATGCTCGACACGATCGGGCTCAACTAGACATGATCGGGCTGAGAGGAGATAGAAGCGATCGCTACAACCACAACTTTAGCGACCGCTAGAACCTCCATCCATAGCGATCGCTACATCCATTTCGATCGCTACATCTGTGTCGACTGCTACATCCATTGCAACTGCTACGATCACCATGACTATATCGATCGCTATGCTAGGCCCAGTTGGTCCGAGAGGACAAAGAAGGGATCTCTACAACCACGACTCTAGCGACCACTAAGACCACCATCTTTAGTGACTACTACATCCGTTTCGACTACTACATCCATGGTGATCGCTACAACGTCCATCCATTTCTACCTCTACAACATCAAACGACTGCTACAGTTGGCCCGATCGGGTCCAACATAACTTTAAATTTTGTAACGACTGCTAAAGGTGTAGCGACCACTTATCACATACAATCAACCTTCACCTATAAATACACACCCTCACTAGTTAGCAAAGGGTTCGACTGTTCGGCCATCACATAACGTTTAGCTAATGTCAGAGTCTTGAGGGAGAGTTCTAAGGTCTGAAACTGATGAAGTGGTCATCTCATATCCATCCTTTCGGTTTACTTACATCTACCATCATTTTCCACCACCATTCACCCATTTCCCACCATTCCCAGTCATCTTCCACCTCCATACACCCACCAAGTTGTTGTTTGGGGTGAAATCGAGGAGAAACGAGGTCAAGGAGTCCAGAAGACTGATGTGGTTCTTACTGCAGTAACAAATTTACCCAGGGCTTAAATCCCGAGTTTTTACCAAAACCTCGTGCAATAATACCACCCGTAAGCAGACGAGTCTTATCGCAGTATAGTTAAGGGTTGAATACCAAAGGATAACATTTTTAAGAATCTGCTAGTCGGATCCAGTCGAAGTAAGACTAATACTTAGAACAAGAGTTGGGTTGAGTTTAGTTAAACTAATTGCAAGGAAAGTAAAAGAGCGGGAATTAAAACTGGGTTTAGATTAATGTTGGGAATCACTGGGGTGGTATCGTGTTTCACCACCACTATACATGCAAACATGTCCAAAACACATTCATGCAAGATAAAACCATCCAAATGGAGTTGCAAACCCTCCGTACGGAAGTTAGGTTCACATAAGCATCACCTATAGGCATCAGATGTCTTGTCACCTACAGATCACACACTTACTACTCCGAAGATATCTTTCAGAAGTTCTCATCAAGGAATCAACCATGTTAAATGATATTAATAAACCTAAGTATTGAAGTTCTCACAACCAAGGGTTATAATAGATCATGCAAGGCAGGTTATTAGTCCACAAGCACGCATCAAATGATTAACACAAGATGAAGAGTTATATACAAGCCATGGAATGTTTTAAGATAAACATGTAAGCATGGATAGCGGGGCTATTCCCCACACCCTAGCGAAGAGGACTACTCGCTCTTCATGATAGAAACAAGAAAAACAAGAGAGGGAAGATTTTGCCATGGTCATGGTGAAGAAGATGCCCGTGACTCAGTGGAGAAACAATCTTTTACACGATCTCGTGGCATATTTGGAACGAGGAGGGAGAGAACACCAAGGCAGGTGAGGCAGATCTTCTCTCTCCTTCTTCCTTCTCTTCTCTTCTCTTCTCTTCTCTTACTCATAGGAGAAGAAGAAGTAGGTGGTCGGTGGCATAGTCGATCTACAGATCTTGAAGTCCAACCACTTTGTGGCTAGAAGATAGATCTGGGTGGAGTGGAGATGGAGGAAAGGTAAGAACTCCATAGAGGCAGTCCTTAGCGGCAGAGATCGTCTTCTTGAGGGCTAGGCACAGAGCGGAAGCCTCCCAACATCGTGGAAGAGATGGTTAGTCAAGTTGGGTGGGTGGCCTATATATAGGTGCAGACCACTGACTTAACTCTGTGGTTGAGGTGAGCACTGACCTAGTCCTGTGGTCGAGGTTGTATACCGCGGTCACAATCCTTTTTACTTGGCCGCACTCGCGGTGGTTCTGTAATTTCACTGGTGTGCCACAATCACGGTCGAAGTCAAGTTGTAGAGGGGCAAGATCGCAATCACGGTCACAGTTAGCATTAATCACAGTCGCGGTCCTCTTCAGGCCACGATCTTCATGTAGGTCGAGGTGTAGGTGTCTTCTAGCATCGCGGTCGCGGTCGAGCAAGTGTGGACCTCAATCGCGGTGCACTTTAACTCGTAGTCGGTCACGATCTTTTGTAGTCACGATGTCTCCTTTAGGATCACAATCATGGTCCTTCTTTGAGATCGTGGTTGCGGTCATCATGAATCAAACCCACCCCCACAGGGGGGGTTGGGCCCGCTAGTCAGTTAGCGGGACCACCGTCCCCTACACCTCCTACACTGGAACACATAGCACGATGTTCAATCCTACAATGAAAACGAATGGGTTTGACTAAAACTCTAAATAATGATATGGAACTGAGGAAGATTGTGTATGAGCATACTCAAGGGGTGGATGAGAACATTCAGTGAAAAATTGGGCTAAAAGTGACGACTAAAACTAAGATGAATATGCATTCATCAAAGACCAAGGAGGACGAGTCAAAGATGAGATCCGACCCATATGAAGGATAAGGAGAGAGATTCATCTCTTCTCTATGTGCTAAATCTCTTTTTCTTTATCTTTCTTCTATAGTTCTCCTTTGTTTTTGTACAAATGATGTTCTTCCTTCTTTGTTCGGTGCCAACTATGCTTGTCCATGGCTAGTTGAGCTCCTTCTTGACTATGTTGCCCGTTTTTGGCATGTTTATGTACTTTTACCCTAAGCAAGTAGTTTTATTTCATATCTAGTACATTTTTTGTTCTACCTTCTCTTTCTAGTCATGATTGATAGTATGGTTGATCTCTTTCTGGCTTGAACTTCTATTTCTACCTATATCGAGGGATTCATTATAGAAATAGATAAGACATGGTAGTTTGGATTATGAGAGAGAGGTGAGGGGCCTTCCTGTGAAAACTCTCAACCTCTGTTCCGAGGTGGAGAGAGAGGTGAGGGGCCTTATAGAAAGCTCTCAGTTGAGTCATCTGGATAGAATGAAGGGCTTTCCCAGGTGGGTTGGTCTTCACAGAAAAATCTTGATGAATCCAATTGATGGTCTGAATCAGATGGTGAGGCATACCCCTCTTCAGACCCAATGGAATGGTCTTGATGACTAACATCTTTATTGTAAGGCGGTGGCGCTTGCAAATGCGTGGAAACCAAATTGATGAGCTCTTGAAGCTTCTTTCCCTATTCAACATCTTTATCATGAAGCTGTTGGACTTGGGCAGCCAAGATTCCGAGATCCATCAATTCTGCCTTGCACTCCTGTTGTAGACTCATTGTATCAAACTGATGTGTTGGATGAATCCTTTGCTTAGTAGTTTGAAGTAGACTTCTACTATGTTTTGCAATCTCTATTGCTATTTGGAGTTGATGCTCCTGCTCTTCTAACAGTTGTTGGAGTGGATTGATGTGTTCTTGGAGATGAGGAGTTGAGGAGGTGAGTGCATGAACACTTTCCCCAACCATCTCCACTGCCTTAATCAGTTCTTGATCCCATGATAGCACAGAAGTTGAGGGCTGACTGGCAGTCTCCGTTGTTGGAATTTCAACATACAATGATGGTGGAGGTGAGTATAACTTGACTAGTTGTAGAACACGACCTTCAATTATTTTCCAGCAGTCAGAACTGTGGAAATTTTTGGGAGGATAGGTGGACAAGATGACTTGTCTTGCAGAAGCAAGATCCATGGCTGAAAAAGTATAAGAAAAAGGAAAGATATTCAGTATATATGAATAAGTATGTTTAAAACAAAAGAAAAACTATGCATATATATACAAGCTTAAAAGTGATCGAGCAAAATCTATTAGGTGTGTAAACATAGAAAACCACATCCCCGACAACGGCGCCAAAAAGTTGATCGGCCCGAATCACCCGTCTAGAAGGGAGACAGATTCAGAAGGAATCGAACCTTTAAATTTATAACCCAAAACCTTCAAGGACCCCCGCAACGTTTATTACGGGGTCGAACACAGTGATGTGGTGATGTTTAGGATGCTTTAGATTTCGTTCTTGAGTCAGATAAGCTAAGATGATAGTCGATAAAAGTGTGGGGCTAGAACTAGTCTAGCGAGTTTTCATGAATTAAAACAAAACAAAGAAAAGAAAAGAAAACAGAGTAAGTAGGATTATACTAATCAGAGAGAAGGAGTTCCTGGCTATGTAACCATAGGTGGGGGAAGTCTATGCACTCGTTCTCGGGCGTAGACAACCCTTAAACACCTCAACAAGCAACCTACATTAAAACATAGCACGCACTGTGGTATCTGTTCATGTGGGGTCATCCCACTTGCTCTCGCGTAGCGTGACTAAAACCCATCGATGAAATGAAACCTCTCTCAAGGATGACAAACCAACATCCTAGAATATTCTAGATACCCTCTGAGGTCTACAATATTCTAGGATGTTAGGAACATACGACCTTGAACCGTCCTCATTTCAAAATTCGATCCAAACTATCTTCTCTTGTCTATTTCTACAATGAATCTCTCGATATAGGCAGAAATAGCAGTTCAAGCAAGGAAGAGATCAACCAAACTAGCAATCATAACCAGAAAGAGGAGATAGAACGTCACTACAAGAAAACACAACATTAACGTCAGAAAATATTTGTCGTTATTGTAGAAAAGGTTGTCGTTATAGCTATTAGGGATGGAAAAGAAGAGTCATTGCATGCTGTCGTTACTGGTCTTGCCGTTGATACAAATAACGACATACATTTTCATTCCATTGTTATTATCAACCACAACAAAGAATTTAGTTTTTCACTAATCGTTATTACAACATAACTTACATGTCGCTATTGGTAATTGCTATAGCATAATTCTATAGTAAATACCAATAACGATAAACTTGTTGGTTCTGTTACAAAGCTTAATCAGGATAGAAAATTTCCATCATAGATACACATTGTGACAATCAACACTTTAATATAAATGTTGAAACATATACATGATACATTACCATGTATTTATACAACGAATGAATTAACAATTGTAATATAAAGAACTATCTTATATAAACCATAACCATTTGAAGTGTGCTTCAACAATTATATACATTATACGTTCACAAATTGTTGTTTTTATTATATCAAAGAAAATTGTTAATTTACATAGGGAGGATACGACACTTTGTCCATTTAACAAATAAAAATATACAATAATGTTTGTCCTCTCTCTCTTTAATTAGAGATAACAAAACATAATACTAGATAGTGGATCGACTGTTCTTTGAGGATGACGCAACTGCTTGCTTTCCCTATTCTTTTAGCAATCACAATTAACCTATTCTAGAAAAGATTATCTCTACCAGCTCATGAGTTGTTCTAAATTATCTTTATCATGTATACATGGTTCCACAACGTTTTTGGTCTGCAACTACCTCTTAACTATGATCCATTATCTTCAATTATCACTGTAGTTTAATGCATAGCTTCTATTCTACAACACAAGACTCTTGTGAAATTGTTGGATGGGCCTTGATGATGTCTTGATAAGAACCTGGAGTTAATCATTTTGATGTTTTGGCTCGGTGTAATACTCTCCATGTTCTGCAATAGGATTTTTTGTATCGTCGATCATTCTAAAAGCACTATGCACATTAGCGAGTAGAGTCATCCCTTCAGATTGGATTATCATGATATTTAATCCTTAAACAAAACCATAGCACATGGATTGATGGACACAACCAAGGGATACTTTTAGACCAGTCTGCATAATCAAACACCTGTAGAACATGTAATGAACAGAGGCAACTGACCACCATCTTGATTAGATTCCCACTTTACGTTGACAATGATAGCAACATTAATAGCGAGTAAGCCCTTTTCAATATCACACATTGTTGGTGTAGCTTGGTCAGGCTCACATGTTACATCTCGATCACCAGAGACTTTTATTTCAATTATTTTGCACTCGTCGGCATCACTTTCGAACTAAGGTGATGCAGGTTCACCAGAGATGATGCGGGTGTTGTTGACTATTTATCAGCCTTCCCGTTACCTCCAAGATGATGGTCGAAGTACTCACATCAGTAGTAATGTTGTTGGATTGCTACTAGTATGACTCTTCTTCCTTGATGACTCCATTGTGGCCTCTCCATCAACTGATTCACCATCATCCTACAAATGGCCCATACGACCATGAGATTTTCTAGTAAAATAAAATAGAAAAAGTAGAGTAAGCTACACAAGAAAAAATAGAGTTCAATATATTGAAATAAAATGGCCATATAGGTTCTGAGATAGACAATTTATTTCCAAACTATCCCCCAGTTCATCATATATTCATCGCAGTTAGGTAATTCCAACCAACTTCTTAGAATAAAATACAAATCGCAAAGAACATCCCCACAATGCATCACAACCCACTTCGGAGGGTCTCTTAAGACTAGAAGCAAACAATAGTGTATTGTCTGAAACGGACTAACCAAAAGGACGTTTTATGGACCAAGACTCTTTATTTGAGTTTGTTTGAAATGGTAGCATGTTAGGATATGGTGCAATTTTGGGACTCGCCCATGGACACAAGATGAAGATAGGATGCCAATTTCAAAAAAGAGGAAGGACTATTTGTAGTGTCACAGGCATATTATAGGAGCTATATTAGGAAGGAATTCAATACTTTAAATTGAATAATAATCACTCATCTACATGCTAAGTGCATACAATATTTGTAGCAACCACTTCTAATATTTTTATTGCATTACCTAACAGCTTGAATAATTTCATGTTGAGAGTAGAATGTATACAGTGATGTTTATTGTGATTGTATCAACTATTAACCAACATTCACTGCCATATAAATATATAGAAGTAGAAATACCAATATAGCCCAAAAATTGGTACACAAAAGTAAAAGGAATCTTAGTAAGAATAAAATCTGAGACCAAAATATTGAATACATTAGGATAACTGATGGATAGGTCAAGGTGTGGTCTTCTCTATCTACTTCATAGTGCATATACTCCTAGCTTTGGTAAAGGATTATACTTCAGGTGATCTAAATTTATTTTAATTGATAAAAGGAAGTTGTATGCCAAGATGAGAAGGAAGCATATACAACTGATCATGATGCCACCAACCCATCATGCCGAAGGCCCTAACCCCCAAAGATAATTTGAAGCCTGAGATCAAACATATGAGGGATCCTCATATAAATAGTATATCTTTTGGGATTGGGAGGATGTGGAAGAAGTTTACTTCTCAACAATGTATATGATAATTTGTTAATATCTTCTTAATCACCTACCCACTTGCGATAAACTACAGTGAAGAAGGATATACATACCTGATATTCGATCATATATAAGATCAATGTCAAATCTATCACTTATATCATTCTTAGTTGGAAATACTTTAGTGGAGTTTGGATTTAATACATGCCATGTCCAATGTCTGGTGTTCAATTCGGGAGGGTCATTTCCATCCACCGCATTGAAGGAGGTCTGGGAGTTTAGGACAGAACTTATGAGGAACCATGCTAGATATATTTCTGGGAGATAATGAGATTTTCAACACAATTGAGAATACGTCAACTCCTTATGCATGCTCTGTAAAGGAATAACTACATTAACACTCATTCCATAGCCTTAATTTGATTAGGAATTGAAACTAAAATGACTAGTGGCATGCATATTCTAATATAATATTTCTTGTGTGACTAAACTCATGGCTTTTGGTTCTGAGTATGTTGTGACTAAGAATTTGGTGCTATTGAATTCATCCTCGCACTCATGGTTGTTGGTCCGAGTATGACGTGAGTAAGAATTTGGTGCTACTGAGTCAATCCAATTCTCTAACTATTTCCTAGTTGCTTGAAAGAGCCACAATGAAGTTGTGTTTAACCAATACTTAACCTCAACCTACCATCATAGCTGAGGTTTAAAATAGATTCCTGACATCTTCTCAATCTTAAATGCAAAAAACGATCTTCTTTTTGGATTGCTTCATCATGGGGAGTTATGCAAGCTAATTTGGATTTAGCGGTGATTGATAATGAATGAACCAACACAAGGATCATGTTCCAAATCATAGGGTGGTGACTGTGGCTACATGACCATAGAGATAAAATAAAGTGGTATATATCTCATGATTTTCATTCACATATGTACCAATCACTTCTCATAGTTTTATGGTGAAAAGCATCCTTCAAAAAACTATACCTTCCTCAAAATGTGCTCTTTAACATTAACATTTCAAAGATAAAGTTTTCTTTTCAGTTGTATGCCATGTGGCCTGTTCATGATCATGGTCGAGGATGGTTTCCTATGGGGGTTTCAGTTCTATGATGTTGTTAACATATACACATCTTGTCCTGTAATGAACTGAATGTAAAAGATTAATGTGTAATATACAACAAAATTACAATAGACCATCACCTCATGTTGGTCATATACAAGATCAATGTGGAATCTATTACTTATATCATGTTCAGATCAAAATGCTTCTATTACCAAGGATTGAAAATTCATTTCTAAAATTTTTGAAATAAATAGGAAAAGGGAAGACAATGCATTGCGGAATATAGGAGTTCATCTCCTTACATTTATGTGATCAACACCCTATAGAATGGTCTGCCTTCATTCTTGCCTTTTCCATAAAGCACTGCTGCCCTAAAGTGTGCTATCTGCTCCTCACCATGGTCAAGCCTGAGATCCTCTTAGAAACTCAAGCTTTTCAGTACAACTTTTGGGATCTATCCATCACCACAAATTTCTATAAGCACATTATAAACAGACAATATTTTGGGGCATTTTTCTAAACATCACGACTTACAAGTTAATAAAAAGAATAAATATGATGCTTTTGAAAGCTTTATCACCCCTGCTACCGCAAGAGTCATGCAGACCATGAGAACTGCACCTGGTTGCTTTGTAAGCATGGACAAATTGTTAGGCACCCTTTTGTACGAATTTTAGCTCCAATGTTACAAACTGAGTGGAGTATCATTAACATATCCAATATTGTAACATAATTTTGATAAGAAGTACCAAATAGTTCTATATATAACTAAAAGTGGTCAAATGCAACTAAGAAAAAAGGATTGAAAGCAGGCATCACTTCAACTAAATGGAAGAAAGAAAAAGATACTATAGAACATGGACAAAATAAGTTGCCCTGGTAGCAAGTTTATCACTCCATAAACATCAATGTAGTTGTAAAAAACAACCTACTAATTGAGAGCAAGTTGCCAGAATTTCTGAACTGAGAATGTGAACACGCTTCTCTACTGAGAACCACTTCCCACACATCTCAAAGAACAAAGAAGGTTATGTATGTTTATTAAAACATATCCCAAACCCCAAAATGAAACTAAATTTATAGACCCTATTTTAGTTAGAATTATCTTTTAATTCATATCACAACCCTAACTATGATCTCAACTTCAGTAGTGGATTCTAGGAGTTCTTTTCCTAAGATATACAAAGATAACTATGCATGAACCTCAGGAACAAAGACTCATTTCAGATCATGTTTAGATCAAAATGCTTTGATTACCAAGGATTGAAAATTCATTTCTAAAATTTGTGAAATAAATAGAAAAAGGGCAGACGGTGCATTGCGGAGGATATGAGTTCATCACCTTACATTTATGTGATTAGCACCCTACAGAATGGTCTTCCTTCATTCTTGCCTTTTCCACAAAGCACTACTTCCCTAAAGTGCGCTAGCTACTCATCGCCATGGTCAAGCCAGAGATCCTCTTAGAAACTCAAGATTTTCAATACAACTTTTGGGAGTTGTCCATCACCACAGATTTCTATAAGCACATTATAAACTGACAATATTATGGCGCATTTTTCTCAACATCATGACTTACAAGTTAATAAAAAGAATAAATATGATGCTTTTAAAAGCTCTATCACCCCTACTACCGCAAGAATCATGTAGACCATGAGAACTGCACCTGGTTGCTTTGTAAGCATGGAAAAATTATTAGGCAACCTTTTGTATGAATTTTAGCTCCAATGTTACAAACTAAGTGGAGTATCATTAACATATCCAATATTGTAACATAATTTCGATAAGAAGTACCAAATACTTCAATATATATAACTGAGGCTGCATTTGGTATACAGTTCCAATAAGTTTAGTTGTCATGGGTAAATTAACCAATGGTATATTAGCTTCGTATGAGATAATTGTTGTTTGGGACAATGACAAATAAACTCGATGGCAAGTTATCCATTGTTTCATACACAAGTAAATAATCTTTCTTTGTTTAGACAAAGACTATTACGCCTTATCATTATATGTATAAAAAATATGTTAGAGGGATCCGTTGGAAATTGATGCCCATGGCAAATTAACCAACTATGTGCCGCCAGCATTTGACGTGGCACATTATCCTAAAAATTTCTAATTAGCTAATCTCTGCATCAAGTTAACTTTCTTCTAGACAGTATAACAAACAATAATTAAATTGCCCCTCCTAATTTAGTTATCGTGCCGCCACTCTGCCAGAGAAACAAACGCAGCCTGAAAGTGGTCAAATGTAACTAAGCAAAAAGGATTGAAAGCGAGCATCACTCCAACTAAATGGAAGGAAGAAATAGATACTATAGAACATGGAAAAAATATGTTGTCCTGGTAGCATGTTTATCACTCCATAAACTTCAATGTAGTTGTCAAAAACAACCTACTATTTGAGAGCAAGTTGCCAGAATTTCTAAACTAAGAATGTGAACATGCTTCTCTACTGAGAACCACTTCCAACACATCTCAAAGAACAAAGAAGGGTGTGTATGTTTATTAAAACATAACCCAAACCCCAAAATGAAACTAAATTTATAGACCCTATTTTAGTTAGAATTATCTTTTAATTCATATCACAATCCTAACTATGATCTGAGCTTCAGTAGTGGATTCTAGGAGTTCTTTTCCTAAGATATACAAATATAACTATGCATGAACCTTAGGAACAAAGACTCATTTTAGATCATGCTCAGATCAAAATGATTCTATTACCAAGGATTGAAAATTCATTTCTAAAATTTGTGAAAAAATAGGAAAAGGGAAGACAGTGCATGGCGGAAGATAGGAGTTCATCACCTTACATTTATGTGATCAACACCCTACAGAATGGTCTTCCTTCATTCTTGCCTTTTCCACAAAGCACTACTACTCTAAAGTGTGCTAGATGCTCCTCACCATGGTCAAGCCTGAGATCCTCTTAGAAACTCAAACTTTTCAGTACAACTTTTGGGAGCTGTCCATCACCACAGATTTCTATAAGCACATTATAAACAGACAATATTCTGGCACATTTTTCTCAACATCATGACTTACAAGTTAATAAAAAGAATAAATATGATGCTTTTGAAAGCTCTATCAACAATAAACCTTTTCACAATGAATAGATGATTGGAACATCATCTTTTACATGTGTTCACTAAATAATAGACAATTTATGCAACATCATCTCAAATTTTGGATTCCATCAACATAATAGGTTGTTCAATATCTTACAAGTGACAATTTAGAGTATACATGATCCATTATTTAAAATAAGATGGAAAGTATGAATGGACGCATCATTTTCTACTTTGATTAGTTTTTACAAGCCTTTGAAATAGACTTATGTGCTCAGAATGGTTGAAGAAGTTTTCTATATTTTCACTAATGGACAGATAAACACTATATATAACTATAGGATGAACTCTAGAAATGATGGTTGCTACTTTTTGAGTATGGAAGTTTGGGCATGTTCATGTGTATGTGTATTGAGTGGGTTAGTTATTGGTTAAGAATAAGAAGCCATATACCATGCATGCTACACCAACCACTAAGGGCATAGGGCCAATTTGTTTCTTCCCAAATTCCTTACAGAAAGAGATTTGGTGTATCTATGATCAAGAAATGGCTATTTGTTTGTTCTTACAAGCTTGGTATTTGCTGCTAGACTTGGTTACATTGAACTTTTAGAATTTATCCTTCAACAAACATGATTTCAATCTCATCAGTGAGTTTAAGAAAGTAAGGTCTGGCATCTGATCTTACTAAGAATCTAAACAGAGCATCTAGGGACATAGATAAGTGGGGAAGAACCCTTGAGCAATGGTTTTTAGTGTAGGCATTCAACATACAAGTTATTATGCTTATTGTTAAGTAGCAGCAACTTAGTTTTGTGTAAGCCAGCCTTAAACAATGACCAGATTTGGTAGTTGTCCATCTCCAGGTTCTACTGAATAAAAAGAAATATGACTTTGTGAAGCTATATGCATCTCTACAAACATTCTTGCATACTATATGACTTTGTGAAATACTTCTTTTAGAATCTGGTTGTATGATCTACCTTTGGGTTCTAGATCAAAAAAAAGTTATAATATTGATAGTTGGGAAACAAAGAATGGTGGTAAAAGTCTGGATGAATTTTGTTAGGACATCTATAGCGGGTTCTAAGTGAACATCAATGTACTCAAACTATTAAAATGCATCCAAAAGATAAAAAGGGGAGCTTGAGCATGTTGTAGACACCAAGATAAAATATGATAGATTACCAACCCTCTACTTTCTTTGTGAGACAGTGGGGAATACTGAAAAAAAATTGCTAGCACAAAGACTTTGAGTGAGAGGAGGAAAGGAGATGGGGATTACGGCTGAAAGCATCACCACAATGGAGGAGTCAAGGCAACAAACCGGAGAGGTAATGCAATAAACTTGCTAGCTACAAAACCCACTTCTACTGCAAAATGAAATATAAAGGAGAACCTAAAGGAGACAGAATAGGAAAATGTTTCTTCACAAGTAACCATACTAACTCTGACCATTTACACATTCAATGAATCATGAAGTTTAAATGGTGAACAAAAGATAAATCCATCACAAGACATGAGCAAGAAACTCAGAGAAACAAAACCAACATAACAGTTCCTTCTCAACTCTGAACTTAATGTGGTTGAACATCATCATTGCGACATGAAATTCTGAATACCTACAATAGGACTTCAGATTCACCATGTGTAGATGTTTGATGTCATCCTTGCTCACCTTGGCAGAGGCATATCGACAACAAAGTTCTCATTATTCACCTTCAAGACTGAATCACCATCAACAGTCTCAAATACCACTTGTATGTGTAGGTTAGTTCATACACAGTACAAATATTGAATTAACTATCTAGTATATCTCTTCAATAGAAATATGCTTCAGAGAGCTAATGTTGTTCCAATCAATTAATCATCACAATGAATCAATCATGAAATCTACTTGTGTTATTTTTTTAATATGTATCTTGTATGATATATATTCATAAATGGTCAATTATAATTAATAAGAAAATAAGAACCTGAGCAATATAATGGACAACATTTCCACCCAATTAGTTAGTATTAATTTTCCTAGCTTGTACATGGATGTAAATAGCCCTTTATTTGAGACATACCTCCTTGTTCTCATTTTACTTTACCATATCCTCCATTTCACTTTTCCTTTGCAACCTCTTAATTGTCCTCTCTTGTGTTCTACTCCTAGTTTCCTTTTCTTATGAAAATTAAGTGGAGCTAGAACTAGTGAAATGACTATTTATTCCTATTCTTCCTCTTCTCCATGTCCCTCTATGTATTCCTCCTATGAGGTAACTCATTGAACCTGTGAATGGAGATCATAGCACATGAATGACAGTGATGTGGGCATGTGTTGATGTTATAATGACAAGAAATGGCACTTGAATGAGCTAGGTCTAGACTTCGACATGTGGAGTTGTATTCTAGATCAAGTAGTCATGTTTCTTCTCTTTTCTTTATGAGTTGTTGAGGTGGGACACTTCTCAAAATACCACAAGCAAGTCTAACCTAAGTACTTGAAATAGATAATTAATAGATAATTCTAAAAATATGGAACTGGTGCAACATTTATTAGGGGACACCCTATACCATTAGAAAAAAGGTTCCCAGGGGAAACCCAATCTTGGGGAACATGTGCATCACTAATCCAATGAAGTGGCTACTAAGGTTCAAATGAAAGAAACCTGGTGGACCAAAAACAAAAAGGAAGCAAGCTAAACAACATCTCTAAGAAAAAAAATAAGCAAATGATAATAAAATGATGAATCATAGAAAATGGAGAAAAGAAAGTTGTGCATACATAGGAGTCCAACTCATATGAGAGAGAAACAAAACACAACAGGTCAAATGCTATATCCATGCTATGGGAAGGTTGTTTCTAGGTAGTATGTCCTGACAATGCTCAGGCCCATGGTCATCAATGTATATTTAAGCTAACTATATTGAGGGTTGACCAACTAAGGTAGGTTTTACACTCTCTGGTGTACAAGAGTTACTCCTGCTTCCGCCATTTCAATTTTTAGTGCTTGATTATTTTTGCCTCAGAAATAATAGTTGGAACAAAGTATGCCATTTGTTCTACAGACCCCATGCATAAATGATCTCCAACTGCTAGATACTGATAAAATCCTACCCATTCCAACAAACATCAATGATAACAAGGAACATGATCCCAAGGAAAAATTCTAGGTACCCCTTTTGGGAAACCTGACTCAATCGTAGCCCATTTCTATCTAAACTCTCTCCTTATATGCATGTACCATTTTCGAAAGCAATTTTGCAACTCTACATACCATCTAGGACTTTGGCTTGGAGAAGATGAGGACTGGAGGCAGTAGAGTCACATTAGCTGTCCTCAACATGGTGATAATAACTCCGGATTTTTCCATGCCACAATGAATCAAGGACACAAATAGAATATAGTTAGCTTGCTCAAATGGTGATGAAGTTCACTGTGTGCTTACGCATATCAACCCCTATAAAGTGGCACATCCAGACAACATTGTCTAACTCTTTCTTTGACATAATAGGCATCATATACATCGTTCTATTATTAAAACAATGCAGGTGGAAATCCAAAGTGGGGATCTACCTACTAAATTGTTTGAACCCACACTTGTGCTAATTTCTAAGGTTAAAACCCCAAAACATACATCCAACTGTGCCCATCTTGCCAATGATTGTTTGAAAATAGCCTCCGAAATCATGGTTCAACATAGGTCAAAAAATCTCTCACCTGGCGTGTGTGTATCAGATTAATAAAATAACTTTGAGGTTTTCGGTACATTCAGGTATTTGGACCAGAAATCTTATTGAAGAGCAATTAGAAAAGTAATCATTTTTTCTTGATATTTACTCAAGGAAGTGCTCACTTGATACTTACTTGAAGTACTCTGAGGTGGTACTACATCAGTTGCCTCCAGAATATCCAATCTTGGGATAAGTGATATAAAATAGGAATGTCATGGAAGCCTAGTTTTAGACCCATATGTGCATGTAACCTACTGAAAGACTTGAAAAGATCAAAATTCCCTGCAAATGAGAACCACTCAAATCTAATTAATCTACTTATCTTCTTTTTTGTGATGTTTCTGGAAGAGATATTGCTACTTATTAAAGGGGAAAAAAATCAGGTGCAACAAAATCATAGAACACTAAAATACATTTGAACATCAATATACCTGTTGCGATCAACTCAGAGTTGTCTCACCACCATTCTGAATCAGCCTCATTGGCAGTGGGATTTCTAGAGCTTGAAGAGCACAGTTATGTCTAAACTAAATATTAACACATTCTTACATATGATGGAAAAGAATGACAAATGCTAAATGATAACAACCCCTCATGGGTTACATACAACCAATTTGTACTCAAAGTGATACAAACACATTCATACTATGGCATTAGATTAACCAAATCTAAACATCACTATCATTGGCCACCTCCCATGGGACCAAGTGTGGGGCCTACAAACCCAACATATATACAGAAAATAAACTAGTGTTATACTTATAAAAGATATAATTGTTTTTCTCAATAAAACTTCACCAAACCATTCTAGTAAATTAGCTACATCACAACTGAGCAACACAAATATATTTTTTATCCTACTATTAGTTGTACTCAACTTGTACTCAGAGCAACACTAGTACATTTTGTTCATAAGGAAAGGTGGAGAATGTCAAGAACAATAAATATAAACAGCAACGAAATATAAATATTAACAAGATCTTCCTTCATATCCTAATGTTCCAGCTTAACCACATCATGGTATCCAAATGGTTAATAGAATTGGAGACTCCAATTCCTACAAGATAAAACAATAAATCATTTAGTTTCATTTCACCAATAGATATGTGTCATAGAAAATTGTGATATGAAAATATATTAACTACAAAGAATACAACGATAATAAGAAACATCATCAATTGGTGAACTGGCCTCATAACTAATTTGAGGTATCATCATCTGAAATAGCCAGAGAAAAGGCACAACCATCATCATCCTCACTAAAATCCAAAAGTTCCTGAAATTTTTGATTGTTGATTATCCTATCTAGTACATTTTCCACATTTTCCAAACATTTTTGTGTGGCACGCTTTCCATCTTCAACTATTTTAAGAGCTTTCTCTTGGACTTTCAAAGCTTCCTAGTCTTTCAATGCTTGGTATTTTGCTTTGAGTTCATCAAGTAAGGCATTCTTTGTTTTATATGGTCCTCTAACATCTCATGGCTTTACACCTCCACCATAACAGGATATGTATTTCTTTGTCTTTGATTCTCCGTACACTTTTTCGGCGACCTCAACAAGGTGAAGGGATGGCTCTTCTTGTTGGATGGTTATGATTTTTTCCTGAATCAACAATTTATGTTAGTAACTAATGGACCGAAAACATATATTTTTTTCTTACTTACATGAAATTGGGATGACTCCATAGTAGCTAAGGTTTCACCCTTCTTGTGGCTTTCAAAGTACATTGTTCCCAAGTCAGGTGGGTTCCCATCTTTTCCTCCCTATAGTACAACAAAAAAGTTATATGCATACCTAGAGACAAAGTATAGCATAAAGAGAAAATTAAACAACCTTCTTCCAAGATATTTCTCTAAGAGGCATGCTACCATTGTGATGAAGTAACTTATTATTTAGTCCTTCTCTATTTATGGAGTTTCTCTTACTTGATGCCTGCATGTAATATAATGTGCATATAGATAGAAGAAAAAATAAGAAATACAAGAACAAATACTTTGAATTGATGTAAAGTTTTATAATAAAAAGGTCACCATAAACTTTTCACTATGAAAAATATCTTTCACAAGCCATTCCCAATCACTATCAACTTCAATTGCCATAGGTTTCTTTGATAGTTGTTGTTGCATGTCCAACCCCTTGACAATTTGATGAATTGATGCCCTCCACTTTATCCATAATTCTTTCAAGTGTTTTCAAGTGTGAGCTTTGTGTTCCTCCATGTGGTCATTTGAGAATTTATCCTAATACATGTTTAATTACACAAGAACATCAATGCATCATGGATGTTTGTCAAATGAAGATAACAATAAAGTGTAGAAGATATTACCATAACTGCAACCCACACGTGATCTTTTTGTCTTTCTGTAACTTCATTCCAAAAATGCACTTTGATTGGACAAATATTCCGACCATGAATAATCCTGCCCAAATGTCTACTCCACACCTTATGATTTTTTCCAACAAGGCAACCTTGATAGAATGTGACATCTATCTTGGCACCTCCTCTTAGTCTAGCCACTTTTTTACATTTGTTACGTCCTCGACGTCTGACTACCTTTTTAGTGGAACTGTCTATATTCAGTAATAAAAAATAAAGAAGCATTACATATAATTGTATAAGATATATAATGTGTGTAGTTATGAAACACATAGCACAACAAACACATAGCATTTTATAGTGATGCAGTTGCATATGCCCTTAACACAATGATTATGCATCATAGACAAAATGCTTAATTAAATAGACACTCTAATATATAGATTATAATATCACCTTATCATCATATATTGACAATAAACACTTCGACAACACGAAGGTTGTCCTGCCAAAAGGAATACTCGAGGTAGGGTTATCAAACATTAGGGTCTCTAGAATGATGTTTACTTATAGAAAGAAAACATTACAAGATTGGTAATCTGTGTTAGCAACAAACCTATATTTTTTAATCACTATGAGAGTGTAAAGTTTGATCATCTTCCCAAAATTCAATCTGATCATAACTCAATTATGATGATGTGAGAAGCTCATTATAAAAAAAGAACAAAAGTTTCAAAATGAGGCATCCTAGAATGTTAATTTTAATTTGTGATGATAGTAATGAGGGCATGCAATGGTGGTCAGAGTCATCGTTCCTATTCGTGCCACAACTGATTTAAGCCCGATCCCCCACTAGGTTAGTTCATTACTGCAGTTTACAAAGGAGGGCAGAGAAAAAGGGGTAGTGGCAGTGGAGGTGGCAAAGAATAGGCGGTGGAAGGGGGTAGAGGAAAATTCTAAAAAGGGTGATGAGGAGAAAAATAGTTCGTGATAGGAGAGGGAACAAGGATCTGATCAGAAATGACATAAATTGTTTATGAGCGAACCTTATGTTTGAATCAATATGATAACCTAATGTTAGCAGCAAACCTATATTTTGGAATCACTATTATAACCTAATGTTTGATAAAAATCAAATAGTATGCATTCCATGCACCTGGGCCAGCCTTAGAGGACACCTTCATCCCTTGAAAATGAATCCTTCTATTTTCTTATGAGTTCATGTGCCTTAGGAAGAGATTTAAGCATGTAGTGTTAGATATAAGAAGTGAACCCTGACCCAAATAGACCCAGTTCGTACTCCTAAAAAGAATTCTAAAACTAATCCGTAAATATTCATACATCTGTCTGCAATTCCTTCATATGGATACCAAGTGATATGTGGCAAATATTGAGTTGTTGGGAGTCACTGAAAGCCTTCCAACCTGTTCTCAGACCCAGTACCTAGGATGGATCAATGCTCATGATGCCTCGGGGGGGGGCATGTGGCCCATATCCTGTAAAGCCTTATCTAGAAGGTAACCCTTATAAATTGCTATGAAGACATTGGCAGCTAGTAAGACAGAACCATGATCTAGGTAAGGGATATTTATGATGCAGGCATAAATAAAACAAGTTAATGAATGTCTGACTCAAGCCCTTGAATCTACTTATTATGAATAAAGGAAAGTGAACATACACATTGAAATATGATTGACGACATTAGTGGACATCAGTTTGGTCTCCACGTTCTATTCTGGTTCAATAGGAACTTCTTCAAGAGGTGTAGGATCAGCTTCAATTTGTGGGGAAGGAACATTTTCAGTTGGAGGAGCATCACATGCTTGTGGTGGAGAAACATTTTATGTTGGTGGAGTAATTCTTTTTGACATGGGAGCCATCCTAGATTGATCCTGAATATTGCTTTGTTTGGAAGTCAAGTTGTTCAAAAAGGATAAATGATTATCACATGACTCCATGTAACCATGTCTTTTGCTACCTCCTATATGATTCAACAACTGACTCTTAATTTTTAATCCATGATTACGTCCTTTCCCAATTACACTCAATTGTTGTAGTGAGATGAACTTCTTAGCCTTAGACTTAGCCATTGGATCTTTCCCATTTCTTAATGTGCTTGTAGCCAACTTCCTACAAAACTATCAAGCTAGTTGTTAATATAATTGCTTGCATAAATCAGTTTAAATGAAATTATAATTACATAGAATGTAAAAAGGAATAATTAAGTTGACACCATCACAAGAATGACAAGAAGAACATCGTTTAATTTTAGATTTGTCTCCATTACATGAATCACCACAAACATTGGTTGGCAATACAAATTCTGACACAAATAAACATATTCACTCATAACATTGTAATGAGATATGAAACAAATAAGTTTGACTATTATAATTGTTACACGTTTAGAATTACTTAAAGAGGAATAGTAATCTAGTTAACATTATGAAATAATCATTGGATCATCATGTGCATTATTTGTATCATCAACTATCTCCAACTTCTCCCCTGGATTGATCTTTGTCACAATATACCACCCCTTATTAATTTTGATCATTCGCATAAAAAACTTGAGATGCTTGAGTTGCTAATATAAATGGCTCAATAGTTTGCGAAATAAACTTGCAATCAACACTCGTGGATCCATACACATCAGTCTGTACTCCTTTAGCAACATCAAACCAATCACATAGAAATAATACAACTCTCTTACTTCCCAAATATTGTAATTCTATAATCTCAGTCAGTTGTGTGTAGTAATCTCTGCTAATTCCACTACCATCATTACCAACCACGGTTACCTCATCACATTGCGACATTGATCTTTCATCATGCGACTTAGTGTGGAACCGATAACAATTCACTACATAGCCATAGAAACATTTCATGCATTTGAGTGGACCACATGATAATGAAAGCAAATCATCTATCTTCTTGCTTTTATCATTCTCATGTTGATCTCCAATCTAAAAAAGATAGTTAGTAGAAAAACTAAATAAAATTAGCGTGTATACAAAACCATATTGAACAAATTAGACGAAAGCTTACTTTCATCATAAACCATTATATGAAATCCTCATTTAAATCCTTAATAGATATTTGATTTGGATCAACTCCTTGAGCTTGATAATATTCTCTAGAATAAATTAAAAATGCATGTGATGAAGTTAGTAAAAAAATATAAAATCTATCAGCAAATGGTTGAGCTACACAATTCAAGAATCACGTACTCAATGAACGGCTTATCTTCCTCACAATTGTTCAAGATGTATATATGAGCTTTCTCCCACTCAACTGCATCAAGGTCCCTTGTTGTTCCACATCCTAATCCTCTTCCCTTGTATGAAAATACAGATACTATTGCACATTCATTGACATAATCATCGTAGTTTCTATCAAGATGATTGAACCTTATTCTACAGTATGCAAATATCTGGAACAAAGATTCATGCATTCTTCTGCTATATAGCCTTCTTCTATGGAACCCTCTAGACAACATCTGTTGCGAATATAGGTCTTCAATGTGTATAAATATCTCTCTATCAGATACATGCAATTATCATGAACGGGACCACATAACATAGCCTCATGTGATAAATGAATAGGCAAATGTAGAATCACATCAAAAAATGATGGTGGGAAAATTTGCTCCAACTTACAAAGTGTAATTGCAATTTGAGCTTCAATTTGCTTCAGATCCCCCATATCTAAACATTTATTTCCCAAAACCTTGAAGAAACATGACAACTCAAGAAGTGGTTCATAAACATCCTTGGGAATAAGGCCACACAATGCAAGAGGGAGTATGTGGTGTAACAAAATATGATGATCATGACTCTTCAATCCTGAAAGTTTGTTTTCTTTAAGATTCACACACTGGTAAATGTTTGAAGAAAAACCATCTGGTACCTTTAGATCCTTCAAAAATCTTAAAAACCTACGTTTTCCGTCTATAGATAATGTGAATGATGTATCGGGTAGCACTATTTTCCCTCCAATTATCCTTGGATGCAACTCTTGCCTAATATTCATTGCTTGCAAATCTAGACGAGAGTTATAATTGTCCTGCGTCTTATTCTTCACATTCATAAGAGTTCCAAGAATATTGTAACATATGTTTTTCTCAATGTGCATCACATCTAAAGTATGTCGTATCAATAGATCTTTCCAGTATGGAAGCTTAAAGAAAATTCTTTTCTTGTTCCAATTATCCCCCTTGCTCTTGTGAGATACCTTTTTTGAACATTTTCTAAGAACATTCCCTTCCAAACTTTGCACTTGAATGAGGACATCATCACCACTTAGTGGTGTAGAGGGTGTGCCATTCTCGAATATTGTGCCATCAAATGTAGATTTATTCTTTCTCCACCGATGATCCAAAGGCAAATAACGCCTATAACCCATAAATCATTCCTTTCTACCATTAGCCAGCTTAATAGAATGAGTACCTTTATGGCAAAATGGGTAAGCAAGTTTTCCCTTAGTACTCCATCCAGATAAAATCATATATGTAGGAAAATCATTGATGGTCCACAACACAGTAGCATGAAGATTAAAATTTTGATGTGTAGTTACATCAAATGTTTGTATACCATTATTCCAAAGATGCAATAATTCATCTATTAATGGTTGTAAATAAACATCAATACAATTACCTGGACCATCAGGACCTGGAATCAGCATGAGCAAAATGAGATTTGTTTGCTTCATGCACATCTAAGGAGGCAAGTTGTACAAAATAAGAATAACGGGCCATGTGCTATATGATGACCTAGAATTGTTGAATGGTTGAAAACCATCACTAGCAAGGCCTAGTCTGACATTCCTGGGCTCTGCAGAAAAAGTACCATGAAGCTCATTCAACTTTTTCCATGCCAAGGAATCGACCGGATGATGTAAATTCCCATCATCTTCTTTATCGTGATTCCACCTCATTAGTGAAGATGTTTTTGAGGACATAACAAACTTTTGAAGGTGGGGCTTTAGGGGGAAGTAACACAAGATCTTTGTTGGTACTTTATTGCCATTTTGTAAAGACCAAGTCTCTACTAAAAATCATGGCAAACAAAAACACCAAATGTGTGGCAGCGAAAGAAATAAAACTTGGCTTTATTCAAAATGTATAAAGAGTACATTATAAAAATTTCCCAAATGGGAGTACAACTTTATACAAGCATAGGATCTAGGTAGAGGAAGACTTAAACTAATACAACTTGTCTCCACAAACAACACATACATAAAGGTATAGCTAATTCCATGCTAGCTATTCCCTCTTCTTAGCCTTAGGCAGGTTCACCAAGCTTCCAAGCACACTCTGATCCTAGCCTGGATCGTTGGGGTCATCCAGCAAGAGAAAGATAAAGGTATGCGTTATTCAATAGAAATAGGACAATTAAATAATCTAAAGCATTGCAATATAAAAGATTCTTTACAATGAGTGTTTTGTACCCATTGAGCAAAGACGGGTTGTAATTGTATGGAAATTGTTTGATGTAGTGAGTAATAGTATCTGGTTGTTTGTCGTTCAAGAATCCTCGTCTAGGCAGTTCAAATCATCCATACATAGTGGTTTTATCAGAGAGAGAAGACTATCATAATCAATCACCATAATAACAATCACATAGAATGAATATATTAAGACACAAAGTCATCTCAATGTAGGGTGAGGCACCTACCAGACCTCACCAAGTGACACGGGGACTAAAACCCCAGTGCATACATAAAGTGGTAGGGGGACTAAAACCCCAGTGCCTAATATAAAATGGCAGGGGGACTAAAACCCCAGTGCCCGACAGGAGGACTAAAACCTCAGTGCCCTATGGGTGGTTTGTACTCATGTACACTACATTGTCATTTGGACCAAAATACATCATGCTTAATAGTTCACTTGGCAGTAGTGAGAAATATAAAAGTAACATTTGCATCATAGCATGTGGGAATAAAACCCATGAAACAAAGGAGCCAACAAAGGCAACAACAATATACAATATTTCCAAGTAAATGAGCCAACATAAGTAGTAGCAAGATTCACATGTTTCAAATGAATGATCCACAATGGAATTAGAAGAACCAAATAAGTAAAGATCCAAATAAAGGCATTTAGGAGGATATCAAGGCTAGCACAAAATGTTTGTAGGGTTGGATAAGACCCAACTGAAGGATTAGGATTGTTTGCACATAGATTTCACAAACATACATTCCACATATATAATAGGAATCACATACACCAATAGGTTTTCGCATACGAAATAGGCTTCACATACCTGATCTAGATTCCTTACCATTACTTTCACCAATCATATTGTTTTCACTTCCATTTTTTCCTAGTTATAAACATTACACATGCATTAGTATATATTAAGAATAAAGCATAGGAAAAACCCTAATTTTGGAACTTATTTTCAAAACCATGATTTATGGTTCAAAACCTAGTCTAATCAATTAGTCACATTCTCCTGATTAAGAAAACATATTTTATTTCCTAATTTGGAGTTAAAATAGATTAATTACGCATTTTAGATCATTTAATATAATCAAATAGGTATCCAAAGAAAACTTCGAAAAAGGAATAATAATTGGGACTCAAGAACCATGAAATCAGATTCTACATGAAAAATCCTTTCCAACGACTATTTATTTGCATTTTTCTGACCTTGTATCAATTTACTATGAATTAAGTAAAATCGGCCAATCAGAATGCAAGAAAACCATAGTGTGACAGTAATTTAAATGAAAATGCAATTCGATGTAAATAGCAGGTGAAATGACCAAAATACCCTTTCTCGTAAAATCGAATTAATTAAGTAGCGAGGGCAGTGCTGTCATTTGAACAATTCATCATTGTTGGCGAGAAACAAGGGAAGGGATGAATTTACGATTATGCCCATGTGAATATGATAGTTGAATTGAAGCAACGGGGACTCCAGGGTCATTAGACCTCTTGGATTGCTGCTGCTCGAATCCATGGATTCTGAGCACAGCCTGGAGCTCGGGGCTCCAATGCTCGAACCGCAACCATGATGAGAGAAGATAGAAGTAAACTGGGAATAGATTCCCTAAGATCTCCCGGTCGTAGTGACCTACTGGACCAACACCCGCGCGCCTGGGAGCAAAGAAACCAGG
Source organism: Alisma plantago-aquatica (assembly GCA_963693085.1). NCBI lineage: Eukaryota > Viridiplantae > Streptophyta > Magnoliopsida > Alismatales > Alismataceae > Alisma > Alisma plantago-aquatica. The sequence goes on along the minus strand of OY856409.1, from coordinate 21,784,702 downwards.
CTCAACATGCTCAGAAATAGGGGAGCAAGACGGGGATCAAAAATTGAGTATAGGGGCCGAGAAATGCAAAACTAAGGATCAGGAATCGAAAATTGGTGCACGGAGAGTTTGAATCTAGTCTCGGTGAGGGCGCAGGAGCTTCAAAAACCCAAAACCTATGTGGCGGCGGCAAAGGTCTGAACCAGGCTATATGCTCAAACGTTTGGGGCACCCTCGGGCCAAGAAGAGGGTACAAGAGGTAAGGACGAAGGTCTAAGATGCTCACCGAGTATCCAATTGGTCCTAATATGGATGGAGATGTGAGCGAGTGGCCAAGGTCTCCAGAGATGCACTTTGAGTAGGTCAGGGTGACTGAGGGTAGCCTAGGGCCAATTGAGTGTGGAGGAGTGATGCGCGGGGGCTGAGGATGGTTTTCCCAGCCTTAAGTAGGAAAGAGGGGAACTCTATCCTGCTATGTAATCTCTCCGCGAAGAAGAGGCGAAGAGCCCAAATGGGCATTTCATTCTCAATGAAGGAGGGCATACGAGTAAACACTCTTTGGATGCGTCTTTGCGAGACGAGTTCATTAGTCAAGGAATTGTATTAAAAGGTTCATTGTGGAGGGAGAACGGCCTCGAGCATCCCAAGGGGTCGGGCTGTCGAACGGCTGGAGGAAGGAGACAAAGCCCGAGCGGTTGGATCGAGGATTTATCTAATCAGAGCCGTCAAATGGCATTAAAGGGCCACGTAATAGAGAAATGAATCGAAACTATAGCATTACAAAATGAAATGCATGATATTCATCTAGGAACTTTAATCACACTTTACTCCAACTCATAAATCCGATTTGAAGGGTCAAATGAAGTCTAAAAGCCACCAACTTTTAACCACATGCTCATATTAAAGTCTAGAACCATGCTATGCAATTATATTCTCGTTTTACTCATTATTTGGCCCTTAATAAATATATTGCTCAATAAAGTGTATATTAATATATTAGAATGAATGAGTTATATGAAAATACTTCTTTTAATGGATTATATGAGTGAAATTCGAGATATCCAACTATTATTAACTTTAAGAGAAAAATCTCTCGATTATACTCTATTATGATATATCATTATCATTTTTGAGGAGAGAGAAGGAAATTACGTTAATTACACCCATAATTAATTACATTACATATTTTTGATCATATCTTATCCAAAAAGATATAAGAGCTCCAAATTAACATTATCCACTTATTATATCTCATAAAACCCCATTTTGCATTATTAGTCGTTAATTATTTCCTTAAGTGGGTTATTTGTGCAAACACCCCTTTATTATCATAAATGGGGGTAAAAATGGAATTTCACCATCATTAATGCTCAAATTGCACATAGAGTCCAAAAATGATTCAAAAGGATGGAAAATTTATGAAAAAGGTCTAAATGGACTAGAAGGCAAAGAAAAGCTCAAAAGTGGGTAAATTGCAGGGAAGACCCTAGATTTCAGTATGTTACAACACTCCACCCCTTAAAGAGGATTTCGTCCCCGAAATCACAACAAGAGAGAAGAGAGGGTGAGTGTGTAATGTCCCAACCTTAAACAACTTGGTGGGTACTAGAAGCTCTACACATAGGCCAAGTCTTAGTAAGGTTTCCACAAAACCTATAGCCTTTTATCCAACATAACATAATCAACATTTTTGTCTTATTAGCATAATCTCCATCATGAAGAGGCATATATTTATTATACCATCACCTGCACCCCATTTTATTCAAAACAATTACATCTCAACACTATATCATATGTATTTCCCTCATCAAGGGTTTTAAGCACAATTAGGGTTTACTAAACCATTTCAACATTAATTAATGTATTAGGTCGAAAACCTTAATAACATGAATTCATTTTCCATTATCCTCTTAAAGCTATCATGTAGAATTATCACAAATTATTTTGTAGAAAAAGTTAATAATATCCAACAAGTTATTAAGCCTATAATAATTCCAAATAATGTTCATATTGCACATTGTCATATCATCTTTCATACTCATATTAATGACATCATTAATAATTTTCATCCTTTATACTTCATATTATAAATTATACATATTTTAATTCACATTAGGCATTTATGAATATTTATGTGAATCCAATTATTTATTATCATGTTTGAGTGATTATATGCATTTTAGTGAATATGATGTAACACCTTAAATATTAATGAATTAATTCATATATCAAGTTATGATGAGGTGTTCATTAGAGAACAAGGTGATATACCTTACATATATTGATAACTTTGTGACTATAATCCATTTATATGTATCAAGGTATATTATGTGATGATGACACCTAATGTCACTAATGTATCATGAAAGGCATTAAGGATATATATATATATATGTATATGTTGTCAAAGCTAGATGATTACATATTAGGGTTTAGGTCAACATGATCATTACATGTTAAAGCATCCTTAGGGTACATTATCCATACACATTTTACCGTTAGGATGGCATAATCAACATTATGTATATTCACAATTAGTAATGAGTAACTCATTATTATGTGCATCAATAATATGTGAAGGTTCAAGCATATGAACTATCTCCATATGACTTACTACATATGCATGTGTGTATAAACAAACAAGTTGAATTACAAGTATAATGTGTTTGGTAAATTCTTGTTCACATAAGTTATTATGTACATATGTCCACATAGATAGGGTTTCTAACTCCAAAGGTATTTGATTTTGCTTTTAATTGGGATTCCATCCCCCTAAAAAGGGATTTCTTCCTCGAAATAAGATTTGCAAAACCAAATAGGGTACCAACACCATTACCCTCACTCCACCCCTTAAAAGGGTCAACTAAGTCAAACTAAGCTAAGGGTAAAAGGGTACATAAGATTCAACACTAAAAGGTTTTACTAACCAAGCTTCAAGGTGTAACATAGGGTACACAAAACCCTAAATATAGGAGTATAAGGTATTTAAGGATGATTTTTGTGTAAGAGATCAAATCATCACTTATGGTTTTCCTAAGGTATTCAACAATTAGGCAACATGCCCAAAGATAGACTATTTTGAGCTGTCTGTATCAGATCAGGTCAGGCCAGGGCATATGAGCTCAGGAGTCATCATTACCAAGCTAGTTGGGTGAAGGAAAATATTGCCAGCCCCCATGCTCTGACCCTTTCTAGACACCATCACTTCAACTTATTTCTCTAGTAGCTTCTCAATATACAATTCACCCAAAGTTGGCAAATTTTATTTCTAATATGAAATTATTATAATACTAAATCAAACTTTCATCATAGGCCAACTCTAAGGTGAAAAACTTACTAAAGAAACTATATATGGTAAGGGTTCTATCTAGGAGACAATTTGAATTAGTCAAGAATCTGACTACCTTGATGCTCTGATACCATGTTGTAAAGACCACAAAATCTTTACTAAATAACTATGGCAAACAAAACACCAATGTGTAGGAAGCGGAAGATAAAAAAAACTTTGACTAATCAATTGTATAAAGAGTACATTATAAAATTTTCCCAAATGGGAGTACAACTTTATACAAGCATAGGATCTAAGTAGAGGAAGACTTAAACTAATACAACTTGTCTCCACAAAAAACACATACATAAAGGTATAGCTAATTCCATGCTATCTATTCCCTCTTCTTAGCCTTAGGCAGGTTCACCAAGCTTCCATGTGCACTCTGATCCTAGCCTGGATGGTTGGGGTCATCCAGCAAGAGAAAGATAAATGTATGTGTTATTCAAGAGAAATAGGACAATTAAATAATCTAAAGCATTACAATATAAAAGATTCTTTATACTGAGAGAATTCAAAAGAAATGTTGAATGTATAAGAATAAGAGAGAGAAGACTTCCATAATAAATCACCACAATAACAATCACATATCATGAATATATTAAGACACAAAGTCATCTCAATGTAGGGTGAGGCACCTACCGGACCTCACCAAGTGGAAGGGGGACTAAAACCCCAGTGCCTATATAAAGTGGCAGGGGGACTAAAACCCCAGTTCCTAATATAAAATGGCAGGGGGACTAAAACCCCAGTGCCCGGTAGAAGGACTAAAACCTCAGTGCCCTATGGGTGGTTTGTACTCATGTACACTACATTGTCATTTGGCCCAAAATACATCATGCTTAATAGTTCACTTGGCAGTAGTGAGAAATATAAAAGTAACATTTGCATCATAGCATGTGGGAATAAAACCCATGAAGCAAAGGAGCCAACAAAGGCAACAACAATATACAATATTTCTAAGTAAATGAGCCAACATAAGTAGTAGCAAGATTCACATGTTTCAAATGAATGAGCCACAATGGAATTAGAAGAACCAAATAAGTAAATATCAAAATAAAGGCATTTAGGAGGATATCAAGGATAGCACAAAATGTTTGTTGGGTTGGATAAGACCCAACTGAAGGATTAGGATTGTTTGCACATAGATTTCACAAACATACATTCCACATATATAATAGGAATCACATACACCAATAGGTTTTCACATACAAAATAGGCTTCACATACCTGATCTAGATTCCTTACCATTACTTTCACCAATCATATTGTTTTCACTTCCATTTTTCCCTAGTTATAAACATTACACATGCATTAGTATATATTAAGGCATAAAGCATAGGAAAAACCCTAATTTTGGAACTTATTTTCAAAACCATGATTTAAGGTTCAAAACCTAATCCAATCAATTAGTCACATTCTCCTGATTAAGAAAACATATTTTATTTCCTAATTTGGAGTTAAAATAGATTAATTACACATTTTAGATCATTTAATATAATCAAAAAGGTATCCAAAGAAAACTTCGAAAAAGGAATAATAATTGGGACTCAAGAACCATGAAATCAGATTCTACATGAAAAATCCTTTCCAACGACTATTTATTTGCATTTTTCTGACCTTGGATCGATTTACTATGAATTAAGTAAAACTGGCCATTCAGAATGCAAGAAAACCATAGCATGACAGTAATTTAAATGAAAATGCAATTCGATGTAAATAGTAGGTGAAATGACCAAAATACCCTTTCTCGTAAACTCGAATTAATTAAGTAGTGAGGGTAGTACTGTCATTTGAATAATTCATCATCGATGGTGAGAAACAAGGGAAGGGATGAATTTACGATTATGCCCATGCGAATATGATAGTTGAATTGAATCTGTGGGGACTCCAGGGTCATTAGACCTCTTGGATTACTACTGCTCGAATCCATGGATTCCGAGGCCAGCCTAGAGCTCGGGGCTCCAATGCTGAAACCGCAACCATGATGAGAGAAGACAGAAGTAAACCGGGAATAGATTCCCTGAGATCTCCCAGTCGTAGAGACCTACTAGACTAACACCTAGGCACTTGGGAGCAATGAAACCAGGCTCAACATGCTCGGAAACATGGGATCAAGACGGGGATAAAAAACTGAGTATAGGGGCCGAGAAACGCAAAACCAAGGATCAGGAATTGAACGTTGGTGCACAGAGAGCTCAAATCCAGTCTCGGCGAGGGTGCAGGAGCTTCAAAAACCCAAAACCTAGGTGGTGGCGGAGGAGGTCTGAACCAGGCTATATGCTCCAACGGTTGGGGCACCCTCGAGCCAAGAAGAGGGTACGGGAGGTAAGGACGAAGGTCTAAGATGCTCACCGAGTATCCAATTGGTCCTAATATGGGTGGATATGTGAGGGAGTGGCCAAGGTCACCGTAGATGCACTTTGAGTAGGTCGGGGTGACTGAGGGCAGCCTAGGGCCAATTGAGCGTGGAGGAGTGATGTGCGGGGGCTGAGGATGGTTTTCCCGGCCTTAAGTAGATAAGAGGGGAACTCTACCCTTCTCTGTAATCTCTCTGCAACGAAGAGGCGAAGAGCCCAAATGGGCATTTTATTCTCAATGAAGGAGGGCATACGAGTAAACACTCTTTGGATGCATCTTTGCGAGATGAGTTCATTGGTCAAGGAATTGTATTAAAAGGTTCACTATGGAGGGAGAACGACCTCGAGCATCCCAAGGGGTCAGGCTGTCGAACGGCTGGAGGAAGGAGACAAAGCCCGAGTCATTGGATCGAGGATTTATCTAATCAGAGCCGTCGGATGGTGTTGAAGGGCCGCATAACAGAGAAATGAATCGAAACTATAGTGTTACAAAATGAAATGCATGATATTCAATTAGGAACTTTAATCACATTTTACTCCAACTCATAAATCCGATTTGAAGGGTCAAACGAAGTCCAAAAGCCACCAAATTTTAACCACATGCTCATATTAAAGTTTAGAACCATGCTATGCAATTAGATTCTCCTTTTACTAATTATTTGGCCCTTAATAAAAATATTGCTCATTAAAGTGTATATTAATATATTAGAATGAATGAGTTATATGAAAAGACTTCTTTTAATGGATTATATGAGTGAAATTCGAGATATCCAACTGTTATTAACTTTAAGAGCAAAATATATCCATTATACTCTATTATGATATATTATTATCATTTTTGAGGAGAGAGAAGGAAATTAGGTTAATTACACCCACAATTAATTACATTACATATTTTTGCTCATATCTTATCCAAAAAGATATAAGTGCTCCAAATTAACATTATCCACTTATTATCTCTCATAAAACCCCATTTTGCATTATTAGTCCTTAATTATTTCCTTAAGTGGGTTATTTGTGCAAACACCCCTTTATTATCATAAATGGGGGTAAAAATGGAATTTCACCATCATTAATGCTCAAATTGCACATAGAGTCAAAAAATGATTCAAAAGGATGGGAAATTTATGAAAAAGGTCCAATTGGACTAGAAGGCAAAGAAAAGCTCAAAAGTGGGTAAATTGCAGGGAAGACCCTAGATTTTGGTATGTTACACATTTGCTTTTAATTTCTCTTCCCCAGTGTTCCTGTCATACTTCCATCTTGAAGTATTGCAAATTTTGCATTTAACAAGGCCACGGTCTTCCTTCCAAAACAACATACAATCATTCACACATGCAACTATCTTGTCATATGAGCAACTAAGATCTTTAATTGTCTTCTTTGCTTCATAATAAGAGCTAGGCAAGGTTGAATCACCTGGGAATAGTTCGTCTTTCAATAATTCAAGTAACAATGTGAAAGAATGATTACTCCATTTCCAAGGCTCTTGAGATGAAGCAATTTTACCAAGGCAGATAATTTTGACCCCTTCGATCCCTTATAGAGAGGTTGATTGAGGTCGTCCAACAACCTCAGAAACCTTTTAGCCTCGGTATTAGGTTCCTCTTCAAAATCATCGTGGTTGGAATTTCCCATTCCACCATCATTCCTCTCAAGATTATGTGAACTAGGGAGCATTTCTTTAAGAAGATCTAGCATCTCATCATCTACTTCATTATCCCCTTCATCATTATTGACTGAAGTATCTGAATCAGACTCACTTTCATTTCCCATCTCATCATGATGATACCACAGAGTATAAGTGCTCAAAATACCATAAACCATCAAGTGTGTTTTCACCACATCAGGTGGGAGAGAAGAAGTATTAACACAATGAACACACAGACATCTGATTTTATTTGCACCAATTTTTTGACATGCATAGGTAAGAAACTCTTTAACATCGATTTCAGATGATGGATCATCAATCCTATCATCAACAAGTCTGATCCATTCCTTATCTGGTGCCATTTTCTACAAAGAAGAATTCATGTTATTGTTTACAAGTCATATGATACAATTATTTCTTATTGGTGATAAATATAACATTTCTTTCTCTTATTGGTTATCTTTATAAAAAAAGATCAAGATGTGTAGCATGCAACTCTATGCCTGAGTCCTTTGGGCGTCTATATATTCAATGTTTAGCACTTGGGTTATGCAACACCTTGAAAACTAATAAGGAAGTTAAGATAGGGTATACACAGTAATATCATGCGACAATGATGCACGAAGTAAAAATAGTTTTCCAATTTTATTGTTGTAGACCATGATGTAGAAAGTAAAAAGTCATATCATTCACTATTGCATAGAGGAGTGCGACTTGTTTTATATCCACTCGCATCATGTTTTTTGTGAGGTATGATAGAGGATTTAACAGGGGAAAGGACTGAACATAAACAAAGTTAGAGGACGAAGAGCAAGCAGACACCACCAATGCAATCCCTTCTTAGTCCCCCCCCTCCAGCGTCTTCCCTGCCCCCTTCTATGCACTCTCTGTCTAGACAGAGAGCGGTGGCCCAACTTGACATACCATGATAGCTCTTAGAGGACGAAGAGCAAGAAGACACCACCAATGCAATCATTCCTCCCTTTCTCCCTTTTCCTGCCCATGTTATGTAATAGATCAATATCACCTTTGTAACTATTGTTCTCCTTAAGTTGTATGACCCTTGGACTGGATATTGTCTGAAAAGCAAACCTTAAAATTGCAAATGACCTGGATAGCTCGAAACAATTTATTAGTTTATTTTTTATCCTAAGTGCAGGGCAAAAAAATAGGGTAAGGAATGGTGTACTTACATGCATAATTTACTAGACATCTGGTATAGCTGAGACTATGGGATATCTAAACAATCGGGATGTTCTAAAAGCTACAGATAGTTTAGGAATAGTGACTGACCTCTAGGGCATTCTTGATAACCTACTTTTACAAGGTTATTAGAATGATGCCTCAAATTATGCAATCTTTTCTCAGGGGTAATGGGATGTTTGAGAACAACCATAGGGAACATGCCTCCATTAACAACAATAATGGTTTACTAATATTGAATTCTAGAATTCCAGACCGTTAGCAAAATTCCATTGCTTTATACAAACAATTATCCATCCTTTACAATTGCTTTTACTTATAAAATTTTCCAAGAGTTCAAAATAAATAACTTCTCCACATCTTTGTAATTAAATGGGCTTTCTAGCTGTGACAGTGCAGCCAAGGACTCACAATCAGTTGGCCTATGGTATCACTAAGAATATCTCCTCAATGATTCAACCTTGAGTTCCCTTCCTAAGTTCCTACATTTGTCAATGCTAGTAAACATTTCTTTCTCTTCATTTGATTTATTCATATGATCAAGCTGGCCTATTTCTACCTACACATAGTCCATAATGATGTAACTATACTATCCTAGCCGAACTTTATAGTTTTCTAGGTTCATTTTTTCTATGAAACTGTTGGATACACCATTCTATTTGTTTGTAATATCATTTTTATTGGCCAATAGTTAGGCTTAGCTTCAATATCCAAGTCATATCGATTTCCCATAACAACATTGTGGTGCTAATAATATTTTTATCTACTACCTCTCTTTAATGCTCTAAATCAAATAAGAGATTCAGATAGTAAAATGATTGGACCGAATTTGACTTGAACTAAATTGGACCTAATTTAACTTGGTATGCCCTAATTTTCCCTAAGTGAGACCTATATTAGTATAACATGACCAAATCAGACGTAACTTCCCCTAATTTGTCCTATATTGATAGCACAAAATGTCTATTATCTGAATAAGCAGCTTTCATAATAGGATTCATCAGTTTTGCATTTGTCCCACTGATTCAATACCACCTACGGTATTGATGTAAGGCTGAATAAATTAACTCTATCATATATCTAAGCCATTTATCCTTATTATACAATAGTTGTTTCTATCTCTAACCATTTCACTGATGTAACTCTACATGTGAACTTTCATACATAATGTTCTTCCAGTGACAAAAAAATCTTAATGCTAAAACTAAAATGGACAAGAGGAAAACATATTAGCCATCACTATGTAGGAGTCAGAGAAGCAAGTGGCTATTCATTCTAACCATTTCATTGAAACTTTATATTTAGGTAAATACACATTCATAGAGTTTCAGATCTGTGTGCAACATTTTCCAACATCTTCCCTAATTGTGGTTTAATTAACTTCTAACATTATTCAAATATCGTTTTCAATTTGAAAGAAGGCATCAGTGACGAAACATGTCTTGTTTTCATCTAGAAGCTTGTCTCATCCTGAAATACCTTTGGAAAGATATTAGTATGTACACCATATTTTGCAATAAATTAACACTTTATTCCTTCTGGGAGTTTATATTTCTTCTAGAGTCATTGTGGCTAAATTCCAAAAATAAGGATTGCCTATATAGACTATATGAAACCATGGAATGTTGGAATATATTTCTTGGTATGGTGGAATCATATGATATGAATACATCCCTAATAATATGTGAAGTATCTTCAAAAAATGTGTGCAGTCTTCCTATTTGTATCCTATAGCAACTGAATCTTATCAATGTTAGTGTTCAATTGAACTATGTATCAAATGACTCATTTTCCAACTCATCTTTTTAGTATTCCAATATCAAGTTAACTATTATTTTGCTAGTCTTAGCAACTAAGTTTTTACCAACCTACCTCTGTATTTAACACATTCAAACCTTCTTATTTTTCATTTTCTGGCCAATTGAATTCTTAATAAGGTCCACGTTGCAATTCAGAAGAGAAGGTTATGTTCCATGTTTCCAAGACCCACAAAAAAATTAATAAATTATAAATGAAGCTTGAATTTCATTTTTTTATTTGGAAGGTGAGTATTTTCTCTATTAAAGGTTAAATTATGTCCTTCAAGGTGACCTGGATCTGGCATTTTGATTTTAAATTATACTTATAAGTTATAACTTACCCATAGTTATTGAAGTATCATTTTTCTCTGGGGTAATGAGGTAGATACTGATGTATACAACCTCTCGCAATCCTAGAAATCATAATAGTAAACAACTAGTGGAGATATTTACTTCCAACAATCTAAAGTTCATTAATGTTAAAAAAAATTATATCATCTTCAAATTTGATGATTTCATTAGAATTTTCCACATACTTGTTTTGTCTATGATAAAAATAGATAGAAGGAAACACGATCCTAACTCATAGTCTATAACAAGTATTTATATCCTCACATGCAAATCACAATCTAGAGTTACCATTCTTTGGTTTTCTAGACCCTTGAGAAAGAAAAATGAGCATGAATTACATTTGTATTACTCACACATCTCATTGCCAACTCAGAATCTATTGTGATGGGAGAAACACAGACACTGGTCTCAATAGTCCAACCTTTCATTCAACTTGTTCCTGAGCATCCTACTTAGCAATCTGTTGCTATGATTTACCATAGGTACATCTTTGTGGGCTCTCACAGTAAGTATCTACATATTATGTGATGTTTGAATTTTGAAAAAAAGTCCAAATTACATGTAGTGGAAACTGGAAATGTCTCTATGCTTGATATTGTGAAACACGACCTAAAGATTTCACTCCATCTTAACCTTCACTTAAATTTTTGATTCTTACTAAACTAATATATTAAACTCACATGTTGAAACTCCACTTTGTCAGGTACATATTTTCTATCAAGTTGTATCATGATGAACCCACAATATTTTTCTTATACAAGTATTCTATTTTACATTCAGAATTTGTTTTAGCATTAATTTTAGTGTTAGATATGAGTGAATTTTATGGGATTTGACTTATTGTCACATTTTTAGCATCTAGATGATGTAGTTAAAGGACAAGCATGAATATTGTCTACTAAATTACTCTCTCTGAAAATGGGGATAAAGGATATGTTTATGAAACTAGGAATGAGTTTATGATGGTTGTGTAGCAAATAATAGGAATGGGCCTTATAACTTTGCCATTGATGTGGTAGATTATGTAGCAACATCTGATTTAAGGATGAGATGTATGAAGCCTTAAGACACAACAATCTCAGTGGCAAGTACAACCGCATGAGCCTTCACACGGGCCTCTAACAACATACACATTGATAGTTCCTTATAACTATTAGATTACTCACCCATTTACTGTTTGTGTATATGATGCCTAGCCCTGTTTTTTCATTATGAATGGTCGCATTAGTACTCTTTGACCCAATCCTCAAGAAGATCCACCCAGTAGTCACTTCTACTTGTCCTTCAGGGCTTAGTTCTAAGGACAGCAGTAAGAACATCTTTATGTCCTGCCACCCAGCTGATTAATTTTGAAACATGATTAACAGGTTGAGAATCTTACCATTAGTCAATTTCTCATGTATGCATTTCCTCAAGGTGATGAACAAGGTACTTATATTCATGATTTTGTCCTAAATTTTTCCAGATCCCAGCCAACTAGAGAAATCTGACCTAGCTTCAGTAGGCACACAAGTAGAATATGTGCTAACAAAAAGAGATAACCATAGTGCTATTGCATCTATACAACCAAATAGGACGTTAGTGGTACTTACTTCAGTACAACCACATAACTCACATGTGTCGTTAGGAATATTGTGTCTCCTATGATGAGTCTCTTAAGAGTAGTTAGTAAGTGCAAGCATGCCACAAAAGTGTCTGATCTTTGGAGATAACTCTATTTTTCAGAGGTTTACCCACCATATCCAGTGTAGTCATAGCACCCCATTCATCTATGTGGCCAATGGAAACCCACCGGTGTGTAGGTTCAACCATGTACCAGCCATTAGAAGTGGGATACAAGTATCAACGTCCTCCCTTTCCTGAACTACTAGCAATATCGTCAAACTAATTTATTTTTTTATGTCTTTCACTCATATCAAATCACTATAAGAAATTTCTTAATGGATCAATTAAATAATAAATTTGTTGAATTGATCAATAAAAAATAAAAGGGTTCTTTCCTACAACCTAATCGCCCTCTTCAAGTTCACCCCCATGCTATCAGACGATTTGGATAAGTACACTGTCAACTTGAGGTTACTTAACTAGGAACAAAATAGTTAGAGGGTGATCAAGATTGTTATCTATATCCACTTTCATAAAAAATATAATGCAAAGCTCATGCATATGAGCTTTGAAAATAATGTTTCCATGCACATCGTTTTATATTTTATCCTTAAGCATAAGTAGTTACATTGTGTGTATTAATAAATTGCAAACTACCATTTGTGTCATATAAATTAAATGTGATATTAGTTTTACTTTGATTTGAGATCTTATGACTCATAACTAATGCATCATTACAAGTTAGTAAAATGATATTTAACAACATATAATTCTAATGCATTTTCATAGACTTTACACAAATCCTACCAGAATTTTTGAGTTTGTATGTTGTGATGTCAGCAGTGGGGGTTCTTCCAAGTAGTTCTCCCTCCCTGGACGGTCATGGAGGGATGGTATAAGGAGAATGTGGTTCTATGAAAGCCATAAATAAAGCGACTATGTGTGCACAGATTCAAAGGAAGGTGATCTTCATATCTAATTACGGGCTTATCAGCTCCTGATTTGCTGAGTGGTAGGACAAGCTCAACTTCAACATGGTACCCTAGCTCGTGGAGCTAGAGGAGACATTCTGAAGCTATAGGCAACCCACATAAAAAGAGAGAAAATCACATACCCTCCTATAGAATTTGAAGCAAACATCAGTTATATCGTCTTGGATCCCTAGAGATCACCTCGCCCTTTGCCTTTGGGTCCACGATCCTTTATCCTACCTTGATTCACCCAGGGCCATAGGATGTTACTACATAGAGCAGAGAGAAATAGAAGAAGTAGGGAATAGATGAGTTCATAAGACATGACTGTGGGAGTGGAGTAGAACGGCGGCCGCATACCTTGTTGTTCCTCCTGCAGATCAATCATCGGCTCCTAGATAGGTTGACACTCGCCTCTAGTTCTAGATCGGGCTTCTATTACTTATGATGCCTGCCATCACTGTGATTCCTAGCACGCTGCTCTGGGTCACCCTTGATCGGACGTCAGAAGTACTAGATCACCCTGATCATCATTTCCGAAGAGGATAGCTTGGGAGTTAGCAGGCGATCGACCTAGTGTGAAATCAGTTGGATCGCCAGTCACTACATAGAGAGCCAAGGATCTCTCTGCTCGTGGGTTGGAAGGTGTGGGAATTATCGGTGGAGCGGGAGAATGTGGGAGTCGGGTGGTCTTTTCTGCCACAGGGATCAGGTGTCAGTTCCTGGTCACGCGGGGAGGGGGTGGCGTTGGCGAGGGGCAGGGGCAGGGGCGGGAGTGAGAATAGTGGTCATATTCATTTGTTTCTTTCAATTTGTCAAATATACATACATAAACTTTTAATTTGTCAAATATAAATACATAAAGGGTCTTAAAGAAATGTTGGAGTAATAAAATGACATATATGTATTTTAGCGATAGAATAGACATCATATTTATGAAAACTAATATATTGGGTTGTTATTAACCATACTAATATCGACCATAAAAATGTGTGGTCACGATTAGGGTAACAATTATGAAAAACAAATTATGTTGTCGCTACTTTGGTCGTTAATGCCTTTGTTTCTTGTAGTGGTAAAATGTGCTAGATCTGAAATAAAACTACTTGCTCAAGGTAAAAGTACATAAACATGCCCAAAATGGGGTACATAGCCAAGAATGAGCTCAACTAGCCATGGACAAGCATAGTTGGCACCGAACAAAGATGCAAGAACATCGTTTGTACAAAAAACAAGAGGAACAGAAGAAGAAAGGAGAAGAAGAAGAGATTTAGCCCGTAGAGGAGAGGTGGCTCTCACTCCCTAGCCTCCATATAGGCTAGATCTCATCCTTGGGTCATCCTCCTTGATCTTCTGGACTCGTCAGCCTCCTTTTTCTCTAGATCCACCCCGAACAACAGCTTGGTTGGTGGATGGGGGTGGAAGATGATGGCTTGGGCGTTCTTCGTCTCTCAAAAAAGATGGGTCCTTAGTCTTCTCTCTCCTTAGCTTCCGCCTTTGGAGATCTAAGATCGGAGGTGGAAGATGGTGGGGGATGGAAGCACATTGAAGAGATGGGCATAGAATGAGCACTTTGGCCTTCTCAGACCTCCAGACTCTCCCACGGGGCTCTGGGAACCACACTGGGTTGGAACCAACAGCTGGAAAACTCCCCAGATCTGAGCACACTGATGGAACTTCACCAAGGTGCGGAACCCCTCTCCAGGTTGTGGGGGTGTGTATTTATAGGTGAAATGGTCGAGGTATAGATTAGACTGTGGTCTTGCTTGGTCATGGCTGAGGTGTACCCTATGGTCGCGGTCATGGAAGATGTACCTCAGTTGCGGTCGAGGTCACAATTGCGGTCATTATAGATATTGTGGTTGCGGTCCAGGAGGATGTACCTCAGTCGCAGTCGAGGTTACTTCTTCTTGGCCACAATCGTGGTCTAGGAATATGTACCTCGATCGCGGTTAGTTCATTAGTGGCGGTGGTGGCTTGGATAGAGGTTGAGGTGTATATCCAGACCGCGATCACAGTGGGGTGAAATACCGTGGTCGCGGTTGGGGTGAGCGTGAGTACTGTAGTTGTGGTCGGGATGCTGGGGACCACAGTCGCGGTGTAGACTTAGTTGCTGCAAAAACATATGGATTTGGGGAGAAATCATGGAGAATAGATGTCGTTTTAGGTTCGGTGTCTGTAAGTCCCAAAATTGGCTAGTTGAGCAATCTTTATCTAGGAAAGGACATAAATTACTAGAAGATAAGAAACATGGGTTATTTTGGGTAAATTAAGGCTATAGTGATACAAAACCATAAATAAATGCTTAGCATAAATGCATAAATTTGGGTGTTATAACTGATCAACCAATGGAAGGTACAAGCCACATGCATGAATGGTTTTATGATAATGATGACTTTCATCCTCATCAGGGCAGTCAAACATCCCCACAACAGGAGGGTCAATTTGAGGAGCCTAAATCAAACTTTGATCCCAACCATGGTGATATCTCTCAGTTTGAGACATGTCACTTCATTTTTAGAAGTATGCCAATTATGGTTTGGAACAATTTGTTCGATGAAGATGATGACAATTGTTCAGTTTGGGGGAGTAAGTATACTAATGATGACGAGTTGGAGCAGCATGAGCTGACATCCACCACCATCCCTTTTCAAGAGGTGGTTGGCATTGATGGAGAAGGATGGATGATCCACTACAACATGGATGTTGAATAGGAAGACACCCTAGACCACATAGAATGTGACAATCTTTGTGTGGTAGAGCAACAAATAGATTCACTTGGGGTACTTCTTGTTCAGAAAATGTTTGGATCACTCAGACTGTACATGAAAATTTATCTGAGCATCCAACCTCAAGTTTAAAGGTGGAGAGAGAAGAGAGGATTCCTCTAGAAAACTTTCAACCTTTTCCCTCCATCTCATCCTATGTCAAAATCCTAGGGCCTACCTAATCATATTCATACATTGATGGGTACCTTGAGGATTATCTTTCGAACTTCATCTTAGTGTAGTACAAATCAGTTCCAGCATAAAGATGACTTCAACGAGTCAACAGATTTTATTCCTCTTCTTCAGACTCGAAAGGGCCCACATCTTCACCTATTCTACTCCTATTATGAGGCAGATCCGCTCAACAAGACGCAGGTGACACATGTCCCAAAACATAGGATTTGGGATCCCAGTGTCAGTATCGTGGGGCAACAAACCCCTTTTCTCTTACCCCTATCTTTTTCTTTTTGTTAAAATAAATTTTCTTTTTCATTTTCTAGCTTAGATAGTTTCTTTCCTGGAACTGCTTAAATAATCCTTACATACATGTATCATACTAGGACTTTTATAAAATTCTCTTAGATACATCCATACATTCCTTCCTACTATCTCAAGTTCAAGGCATGCTCGAGGATGACCAAAGTTTTAAGCTTGGGGTGGTAGGGCTATTCACCATCTGTCTCTTCACTCTTCATGCATGCATGTTTATTTCCTGCATTTAGGCATTAATTTTTTTTTGTAGCTTTGCAATTAAGGCTATGTGATGTGAATCTTATAGGTAAACGTGTGTTCATGAGCCTAAGTGCCTAATTTCATCTTAAATTGCTTGATCTCTTGCTTTACTAGCTCTTTGACTTTTTCCTTAAGTTTGGTTTTCAATTTAAGGTAATGCACCTTTTTCATAGCTTTAAACTCTACTCCCTTGATCTATGTTGTGAATGACAAACCCATGATTTGGAATCATTGGAAAGAGCTAGAGTATGATCTAAACTCCAAGTTGTGTTATTCATGAACTCGTTTATACTCTAAGGATCCTTGAATCATAATTACTATTTTTCACAGATGCATCAAGCGGATAATGATGAGTTTATGAGCTATCAAATTTGTAAAAAGAGGCTTGGCCACCCACAAAATAAAAAATATATTCAAAATAGCTTATCACCCAAGCCTATAAATTAGAATGCAGAGAATAAAAGCCTGACTGTGGATAAATGAGTGCTTGTTTCTCTTTCATGACAGTTGAGGGATGGTGCCCATCCAGTGTATGATTGTCCTCATGAATGCGGGTATGTTGTGCTTGGTAGTACCACCCTAAAGGCTCATTAGAGAGTCACCTAGGAAACCAATGAGATCATCCCAATAGTAGGATTGGTTTGAGCATAGTATGAGGAGCTTGTCTCACTGTTCTAGGCTAATTGGCTCGAACTATTGCTCGTTATGTGGAGCAACCTGACGTAGATCACGATCCTCAGAAGTCATTAGAGTCTTTTCATTTTTTTTGCTTCTTAGGACCTGAATAAGTGGGAGGCGTGTTGTTCCTGATTGGTTTACATGAATACATGATACTAGTTCATTACTTGCCTCCATTACCTTCCTGACTACCTATGTGACAATGCTTTAATGTTGTATAATTTTGATTCAAACCCTCACGAGTATTGATAGGTTGTAGTAAATTTGTTTAATCTTACCTGGATGATCTTTTATATTACTATAGCAGGTTTTTCTCGATTGGTGGGGGTTTGTTCTGAAACAACATGCATCATGAGAATTGATGTTTTAAACTATTTTTCTTAACCATAGCATTTATCACCATGATTAATTTGGATGTTATCTTTTTGTTCTTTGAGCACAGTCTTGCTTGAAAACAAGCAATGGTTTAAGCTTGGGGTGGTTGATAACACTCAAATCCAGGCATTTATTTATGGTTTTGTGTCATTATAGCCTTAATATACTTAAAATAACTCTATATACTTATATTTTTATAGTTTATATATCTTATGAAGATAAAGTTGCTCAACTAGCCAATTTTGGGACCTGCATATACTGAAGTTCATAAGAAATCGATTCTCTAAGATTTCTCCCCATCGGTCAGGGCGGGCCCAGCTCATAACGGTCGGGCATGGGGTCATCACATGATTTTTGTAATTTGAAAACATTGACAACCGTTACAACCTCCATTCATTTCAAACACAACAACTATTGTGATTGATACATTGGTTGCAATCACTACATATGTCTCAACCATTACATCCATTGTGATTGGTATGACCGTCACGACTGTATTGACTGCTACGCTTGGCATGGTTGGGCCCAAAGGAGAAAGAAGCTATCACTACAACCATGACTATAGAGGCTGCTAAGACCTCCATTCGTAGCCACCGCTACATCTGTCTCGACCACTACATTTGTCTTGACTGCTACATCTATTGTGACCGCTATGACCGCCTCGATTGTATTGACCACTATGCTCGGTACGGTTGGGCCCAGTCTGACATGGTTGGGCCGAGAGGAGAAAACATCAATCTCTACAACCACGAATCTAACGAACGGTAAGACCTCCATCCATAGTGACCACCTACATGTTTTGACCGCAATGACCTCCATCTATTTTGACAACTATAATGCCAAATGATAGCTATGCTTGGCCAGGTCAGACCCAACTTGGCACAGTAAGAACCAACATAACTTCAAATTCTGTAGCGACTGCTGAAGGTGTAGCGACCACTTATCACAGACAATCTGCCTTCTCCTATAAATACCCACCCCTTGCTACCTAGCAAAGGGTTTGGTTGTTCATCCAGCCCATAAAGTTTAGCTGATCCCAGAGCCTCATCAGAGAGTTTCAAGGTCTGAAAGGGCTGAAGTGCTCATTCTACGCCTGTCCCATCGATTTTCTTTCATCTACCATCATTTTCCACCACCATTCACCCGCTTCCCACCATTCCCAACCATCTTCCACCTCCATACACCCACCAAGTTGCTACTTGGGGTGGAATAAAGGATAAAGGAGGCCAAAGAGTGCAGAAGACCAATGAGGATGATCCAAACATGAGATTTGACCCATATGAAGGCTAAGGAGTGAGAGCCACCTCTCCTCTATGAGCTAAATATCTTATTCTTCTCATTTCTTCTACTATTGTCCTTTGTTTCTGTACAAATGATGTTCTTCCATCTTTATTCAGTGCCAACTATGCTTGTCCATGGCTAGTTGATCTCCTTCTTGGATATGTAGCCCTTTTTGGGAATGTTTATGTACTTTTTACCTAGGAAAGTATTTTTTTTTGATCTAGTAAGTTTTCTATTCTATCTTTTGTTCTTTTTCATGATTTCTAGTTTGGTTGATCTCCTTCTAGCTTGAACTTCTATTTCTGCCTATATCGAGAGATTCATTGTAGAAGGAGATAAGATAAGGTAGTTTGGATCGTAATCTGAAAAGATAATGGTTCAAAGTGATCTTTACAGAACCAAAGATCTAGGCATGGTTGGGCCCAACCCAGCCCGGTCGGGCCCAATATCAGGTTCTATCCAAATCACACTTATTCTTAGCATCTCAGAATATTATAGACGCGAGAGGATATCTGGAATATTCTAGGGCGTTTATTTGTCATCCTCGATAGAGATTTCATATCATTGTTGGGTTATAGTCACACTACATGAAAGTGAGTGAGATGACCCCTCACAGGAATAGATACTATATTATGTACTAAGTTTGGATGTAGGTCTCTTATTGAGGTGTTGGAGGATTGTCTACGCCCAAGAATGGGTGCCTAGATTGCCCAACTTGTGACTACATAGTCAGGAACTCCTCTTTGATTAGTAGAATCTGATGGACTCTGTTTTGTTTTCTTTACTTTATTTTCTTTTACTTCATGACATTTTGGTAGACTATGTCATGCCCCAATGTCACAATTTCCACTAATCATGAGATTAGGGCATGACAAGAGGATTTAACGTAATACAAATACACCCTTAACTTTTTCTTTTCTTAATCACTTAAAATTAGCTTAAAGTAAAAATCTTTTAACTTAGAATAAATTGAAACCTTATTAACTACGGAAGCAACTACTATTTACATTACTAGATAGATAAAGCAGATTTACACGTCATATTACATTTTTCGTGTGGAATATAAAGCATAACAGATAACTGCAAACTAAACTACATATTACATTACATTCTCTCACTACCACACCACATGCCCAAGGACCGAGGGGAAAGGACTAAGAGACCTCTAACTAACTACGAACTACCTTCTAAGAACTTGGGTGATACGATCCTTCAGCTTCCTCGTGCTAACACTGACCTAAAAAATGTTGCAGTAGGTTGGTGAGCTATTGGCTCAGTGAATAGAATTTCACCCAACCATCGCAGATAACTCATTTATGTTTATTAATTGGAATAAAATACCAGATAATACTATATTGAGCAGATCTAAGCAATATAATTTAAAGGACAGGAGATGTCACATTTCATTAAGATAACAACTACTGCAAAACTGTAGATACGATTAAATAATAGAGAATACTGAAATTTCATTTAAAGGACAACTACTGTGAAACTAACTCAGATCTTTCTTAACTCTTTAACTTATAAGAAACTCTATAAACCTATATAAACATATTTTATATTATGCCGTGATCATATATAGTGTACTCTACATATGAAGACTCATAGAGAACTACGCTCCCACCGTACAAGACTTAGCCGACACCACAGGATAGCTAAGTCTGACTACTCTCCTGATCTACAATAAGAAAACTGGCTCTCTGGCCTCAACACTCCTATGGTTCCGTAAACTAGACTCCTCCTCTAACCTGAGCACACAAGCGGAGAGTCTGAGACGCTCTATAGGCCTCATCTTGTTACACTCTACGGGTACCTATGGGTTACCACCGGGATCTCCGGTTCATGTTGGGTAACCTATCTTCTCTTAGGAGACTTCCATAAGGGCTTCATCTCCCTGCACGCTCTGTGGGTGCGTTCCGATCCCCGTATACTGGACGCACCATCAGGGTTGGTCATTTCATCCCTAAGGCACAAACCTCTCATAGGGATTCTGTAAAGGAGTGAAACCACTCCTCTACTAAAAAGAAAAGACCACATTCCTTAAAACCAAACACCACATCAAATTTTTCGTCAAAGGGATGGAGATCAATTCTTTCAACATGTATGTATCATTACACAAGGAGTAGTAGCGGAAAAGATCGTTATCTAACAATTTACAATGCTTGATAACATGATACAACACTTCACCACATATGGGTGTCAAAAAGGAAATCTAATCATATAAGCCAAAGATCAAGCTGAGGGTCATCTAACCACCTCTTCAAGTCTCCCCAAAAGCTCAGCTACAAGGTTGATGTCAAAGTTCGCCTCTCCTTGATCTAACCTGGGGTTGGAAGCATACCCCACAAAAGAGAAGAGAAAATAAATACATCAGCAAAAGTTGGTAGGTGTATGCTAAAGGAAACTTTGAGCAATTTAAGCAATAAGGACTACAAATGTAAAATGCTTCCCATACCAGAGATAAGGACTACCCAATCGGGCATAAAAGAAAAGAATCATTATATAATAAAAGAAGATACTTCCCATTATCGAAACAATAAAGATTGTGCAATACTGGAACAAAAGAAAGTAGTAGGGCACACACCCCACAATAATCAACCTGCATGCATGTGAGATAAACATAGCCCTCGAACAATATAAACACAATTGGCGGCCAAGCACAAACTTGAACCTGATAGAGAAAGGAATACTTCCAATTTCCCAAAATATATATAAAATTGAGTATGGATTACTGCCACACTCAGATATAGAGAAGTGGTTTACTGCCACCCTCCAAAATAAACAATAGGGGATTACTGCCCCAAAACCAAAGTAATTTACACTACTCTAGTGCTACTGAATCACATTGCATGTAAATATAAAGGCAAGTAAATAGTTTAGTCAGAAGATGATACAAAGGTTGCCATCACACAATGGACAACGCAAACATATAACATCCACTTCAAAGTGGCACATACCAATATAAAAGACCAACATGCACCAAGGCACAAGAAAAGATATCAAGAAAATATATAAGTTCATAACAAGCAAGATAGTTCACACGAACCATGATAACAAGAGATAAGACATATTCTGTAGGTCAAATTCAAGAGAATGAAAAGTTAGGTGAATTGCTCATTATAGAGGAATAAAAACCTCTTTTCCAAACCTTTAGTTGAAATCAAGGTCCACTTGTCCTATTTCCAATTTCATATTCATGTATTAGAATAACATATATACATTAAAGAGTTGAAACCCTAATATATGAAATTTTTACAAAAAACCTCTATTCAGACCTCAAAAACATCACCACTAACTTAGTTAGGTTTTTATGATTAAGAAAACATATAATTTTGCATATATTGGAGTTATGAAGGTTAAAGTGTATTTTTGGTGATTTTTAGGTATTTAATTCATTTTCTAAAAACTCTTTTCTACAAAACTGAAAACCAATAATTGGAAATATTTTTATTAAAAATAACATGTTTTTCTGAGTTCAGAACATATTTTACTTTAATTTTTGGACAAATAAATCAAAACTTATGAGTTATTGAAAATCGACCAATTAGAAATCGACACATCGTCAATTTTTAACATAAGATCATGAGTTTTAAGCATGTAATAAGGAAATATATGGGAAGGGGGTTATGAATCTCATACCTAGGGAAGATAATAAGGTCCAAACAACAAGGATCTCGATCTTATAAGGTCTGGTTGCTCCAAGCCTAGCTCCTTTCTTGAACAAAGATCACCAAGGAGGAGCTTAAGAATCCAAAATAGAGAAATTTGGAAACCATATGAGCCTTCTTCACCAAGGTAGGCTCCCTTTGTTACCTTGGGTCAGAAACTTCGTGGCCAAATACAAAAGGAACTATTCTCTAAGCTAGAGGAAAGAAAAGGAGACCAAGAGTTTCGAATTTGTGAGTTGGGAAAGGGGTATGCATGGCTATTTATAGAAAATGTTCAAGCATGAGGTGTATATGTGACTTTCCATGTGTCATTAGCCTAGGGCTTCATGGTTTTGCAAGTGGACACCTCATGGAGGCTCTAAAATATATAAGGTCGGTTTATGGACGTTTCTAGGCCCTCTCAACCGACCTCCATAAAGGAAATAACCCCATTGGTCGATGGCTTCTAAAGGTAAGCTCACTTATAAAGAGAAAAACCCTAAAATGCCCTTGGAAAGCAATACCATCAAACCAAGGTGAAACTATGTGCTCCCATGGTTTTAGAATTCGACCATGGTAAGGTGGTATCTAATAATTATAATTCATGTGATATTTTGCAAAGAAAACCTCCCAATTGGGTAAATTGCATAAAAATCCAAAATGTACCTAAAATTGCATAACTTGTACAAACAACATCCAAATTGGACCAAACTTTATCCACAAGTGATATTTGATGTGTAGAATATTAACTTGCCATTATTTATATATTTTGAAATTATATAGCCACATTATTTATTACGTATGTCTTTTGTTCATTTTCTCTCTCTTAAACTTATCCTAATATTTTAAGGTTGTCCAAATTAGATGAAATTTGACATGTAGGCTAATTTTGATATGTAGATTTTGAATTTGAAGTTTGTTTCCACTTTTGAGACTTCTTTTTATGAGATATGTCATATGGCCCATTAATGGCCTATTATCTTAATTATTCATCCAATTAAGTTTCTTATCTTCGTATTACCACTAAAATGAGTTTTGTGGCATATTTTATGTATTATAAACCTAAGATTATTGTTAGAGCATTAGGTTACATTAAGGTGATCTATAAATTCATTAGCTCATTGGGATTATACGAAACATCTATTTAGGTCTAACCTTCAACCTTGTTTGGCTAAGTCCAAAATGTCAACTTCCAAGGTAGGGTCTGAGATCTAGTATGTTACATCACACCACCCCTTAAAAGGATTTCGTCCTCGAAATCAAAACATCCATAACAAAACTTATCCACCACCCCTTAAAAGGGTTCATCTTATTATATCAAACTAAACTTCAGATACAAAAAGTTCAACTATACTTCTTACATCCAACTACATATGCAACATGTAAAAAGGAAACATAACTAGGAAAGATTAACTATAGAACAATGGGTCAACTCTTGATTAGGAGTAAGATTAGTAGCAATAGGAGTATCCCGATCATAAGTTTGACTATCAGGGGTAACTTGAGGGTCTTGTCTTGGCATCCCGTACTTAGGGTTCTCAGGTGTCTCAAAGCCTCCTAGGTTATCAACAAAGGATTTCTGTCCAGCCATAAGGTTTTCTTGGACAAGGCAAGGATACTAGGTGTAAGCAACCTAAGATAAAGGTAAACATCCTAAAGGGAGATGAGTTTGAAATAGTTAGATAACCAACTGCTAGTGGCTCTGATACCATGTTGTAAAGGAGTGAAACCACTCCTCTACTAAAAAGAAAAGACCACATCCCTTAAAACCAAACACCACATCAAATTTTCTGTCAAAGGGATGGAGATCAATTCTTTCAACATGTATGTATCATTACACAAGGAGTAGCAGCGGAAAAGATCATTATCTAACAATTTACAATGCTTGATAACATGATACAACACTTCACCACATATGGGTGTCAAAAAGGAAATCTAATCATATAAGCCAAAGATCAAGCTGAGGGTCATCTAACCACCTCTTCAAGTCTCCCCAAAAGCTCAGCTACAAGGTTGATGTCAAAGTTCGCCTCTCCTTGATCTAACCTGGGGTTGGAAGCATACCCCACAAAAGAGAAGAGAAAAGAAATACATCAGCAAAAGCTGGTAGGTGTATGCTAAAGGAAACTTTGAGCAATTTAAGAAATAAGGACTTCAAATGTAAAATGCTTCCCATACCAGAGATAAGGACTACCCAATAACGCATAAAGAAAAGAATCATCATATAATAAAAGAAGATACTTGCCATGATCGAAACAATAAAGATTGTGCAATACTGGAACAAAAGAAAGTAGTAGGGCACACACCCCACAATAATCAACCTGCATGCATGTGAGATAAGCATATCCCTAGAACAATATAAACACAATTGGCGGCCAAGCACAAACTTGAACCTGATAGAGAAAGGAATACTGCCAATCTCCAAAAATATATATAAAATTGAGTATGGATTACTTCCACACTCGGATATAGAGAAGTGGTTTACTTACACCCTCCAAAATAAACAATAGGGGATTACTGCCCCAAAACCAAAGTAATTTACACTACTCTAGTGCTACTGAATCACATTGCATGTAAATATAGAGGCAAGTAAATAGTTTAGTCAGAAGATGATACAAAGGTTGCCATCACACAATGGACAACGCAAACGTATAAAATCCACTTCAAAGTGGCACATACCAATATAAAAGACCAACATGCACCAAGGCACAAGAAAAGATATCAAGAAAATATATAAGTTCATAACAAGCAAGATAGTTCACACGAACCATGATAACAAGAGATAAGACATATTGTGTAGGTCAAATTCAAGAGACTGAAAAGATAGGTGAATTGCTCATTATAAAGGAATAGGGGATACAACATACCTCTCTTACTTAGAGTCCTATTAACCTCTTTTCCAAACCTTTAGTTGAAATCAAGGTCCACTTGTCCTATTTCCAATTTCATATTCATGTATTATAATACCATATATATATTAAAGAGTTAAAACCCTTATATATGAAATTTTTACAAAAAACCTCTATTCAGACCTCAAAAATATCACTACTAACTTAGTTAGGTTTTTCTGATTAAGAAAACATATAATTTTGCATATATTGGAGTTATGAAGGTTAAAGTGTATTTTTGGTGATTTTTAGGTATTTAATTCATTTTTTAAAAACTCTTTTCTACAAAACTGAAAACCAATACTTGGAAATATTTTTATTAAAAATAAAATGTTTTTATGAGTTCAGAACATATTGTACTTTAATTTTTGGACAAATGAATCAAAAGTTATGAGTTATTGAAAATCGACCAATTAGAAATCGACACATCGTCAATTTTTAACATAAGATCATGAGTTTTAAGCATGTAATAAGGAAATATATGGGAAGGGGGTTATGAATCTCATACCTAGGGAAGATAATAAGGTCCAAACAGCAAGGATCTCGAGCTTATAAGGTTTGGTTTCTCCAAGCCTAGCTCCTTTCTTGAACAAAGATCACCAAGGAGGAGCTTAAGAATCCAAAATAGAGAAATTTAGAAACCATATGAGCCTTCTTCACCAAGGTAGGCTCCCTTTATTACCTTGGGTCAGCAACTTCGTGGCCAAATACAAAAGGAACTATTCTCTAACCTAGAGGAAAGAAAAGGAGACCAAGAGTTTCGAATTTGTGAGTTGGGAAAGGGGTATGCATGGCTATTTATAGAAAAAGTTCAAGCATGAGGTGTATATGTGACTTTCCATGTGTCATTAGCCTAGGGCTTCATGGTTTTGCAAGTGGACACCTCATGGAAGATCTAAAATATATAAGGTCGGTTTATGGACGTTTCTAGGCCCTCTCAACCGACCTCCATAAAGGAAATAACCCCATTGGTCGATGGCTTCTAAAGGTAAGCTCACTTATAAAGAGAAAAACCCTAAAATGCCCTTGGAAAGCAATACCATCAAACCAAGGTGAAACTATGCGCTCCCATGGTTTTAGAATTCGACCATGGTAAGGTGGTATCTAATTATTATAATTCATGTGATATTTTGCAAAGAAAACCTCCCAATTGGGTAAATTGCATAAAAGTCCAAAATGTACCTAAAATTGCATAACTTGTACAAACAACATCCAAATTGGACCAAACTTTATCCACAAGTGATATTTGATGTGTAGAATATTAACTTTCCATTATTTATATATTTTAAAGTTATATAACCACATTATGTATTACTTATGTCTTTTATTCATTTTCTCTCTCTTAAACTTATCCTAATATTTCAAGGTTGTCCAAATTAGATGAAATTTGACATGTAGGCTAATTTTGATATGTAGATTTTGAATTTGAAGTTTGTTTACACTTTTGAGACTTCTTTTTATGAGATATGTCATATGGCCCATTAATGGCCTATTATCTTAATTATTCATCCAATTAAGTTTCTTATCTTCGTAATACCACCAAAATGAGTTCTGTGACATATTTTATGTATTATAAACCTAAGATTAATGTTAGAGCATTAGGTTACATTAAGGTGATCTATAAACGCATTAGCTCATTGGCATTATATGAAACATCTATTTAGGTCTAACCTTCAACCTTGTTTGGCTAAGTCCAAAATGTCAACTTCCAAGGTAGGGTCTGAGATCTAGTATGTTACAAATTCTATGGTGTCAGGGCCCATAAATATATTATTTCACTAATCTTGGAAGACTCTTACTAGATTGTACATTTCTCTTACTTATACTCGACTCTGGTATCTCTATGGTACCATGACTATTTACTTGAACTTTACAACACGACACGAATATCATTCTAAATTTGACAGAGCAGTTTATTCAAACCAATGGAAAATACTAAATAATCCACATACTGTACTTGCAGGCAGATTAAAATAAATAGAATACTTGTCAACTTGGCACATACATACTGAAATCATGCAATTAAACATCTTAATGTATTGATAAGGGTTGATTACTCAACATATGAGAAATCATCAGTAGCACCTGTAAATTATCTGAAATTCCTAGAAAAATGTGCACATCAACCCCAATTTTGAGTTGTGCATCACTTAACCCAATTAAGAGTTAAGTACTTATCATGGCAATATTTAAGATTAATTATTGGGAATTTGTAATAATAACCTTAATAAATGTGACAATTGATGTTAAGACTGAACCACACACATTAAATATAATAGGGAGCGTGCATCTAGGTTTCCATTGACATTTTCATGTCATCGTCATTTCTTTGAAATCGAGCATCTATTAACTTTACTAAAAATGTACAACCTGGGTTTATACCCAAACTGTATCGTTATTGGTCGTGTGCTACTGAGTTCAACATTTAATCGAGCAATTGAGGTTTCGATCAATCACATATTTATACTAATCCAAATCACACATATCAATTAACTAATTAGCGTCATGCAAGCACTAATTAGTAAAACGTGCAAATTAGAAATCACGCGGCGCCGACACTGCCTGACACCTGGGTAAATGTTGTTACCCACAAATAACACATATCAAACTGAAATCATTCAATTATCGGAGTTAAATCATGCTTAGTGAGTGAAATTCTACTCACAACGATTCGAGTCATCTGAATACGACTAAAACGCATCTGAGGCCAGTTTTTGGGCATGAGCAGGATCTTCTTCTACCTTGGGACAACCCTGGTTCAAATGTAGCATAGACATAGCTTCTTGACTTGGGCATCGCTCAACGTTTCTTCATGCTTGGACCTCAAAGATGAGCTAACAACATCATTCCTTGGTGATGCCTTGTACCCAAGGTGCTCCTGGTCCATCCCTGCTTCAAGCAACATGTGCTTTCTCATGCACAGGTGGAAGGGAGAGCTCAACTAGGTGCTAAACGCAACTGGGAGCTACATATTCAAGCTTAGACCTCCAAATCGGAGTCGAGGCGGCCGTTATCATGGTGCTTTGTTGCACCAAGATGGCCCCTGACCATCGTTGCAGTTGCTGCTACTCTTGCAAGATGGCGCGCCGCCCCTACTAAATTGAGGTGCAGGTGGCGCAATAGGGGCTGAATGATGTGTTTTCTTGTCTAAACCTTAAGGACAAAGTCGGGGCGGCCATTTGGTGATGCTAGATGCGCCCAAGGCAGCTCCCTGGCCGTTGTTGTGGCTGTCGTGCTGCTGCTTCTTGCTAGGGCACCACCCTAGTAGGTTAGGGTTGTGGTGGGGCAAGGTAGAGGAAGAGAAAGGGAAGAGGAAGGATGGATGGAGGTAGGGTGCTGCTAGATGAAGCCAAGGGTCAAAGATCGCCCCTCAATCCCGCACCTAACTGTCCCCTACTACTCTCGGTTGAGCTACTTGGGCGCTGCTTAGACGATGCCCTATTCGTTTGGGTGAAGAAGATAAGGGTGAAAGGGAAAATAAAGCAAAAGGAAAAGGTTAATAACCTATTAATGGGAAAATTGCAGAATTGGTCCAAGGAATATATAAACACCATAACTTTTGACTCATAGGTCCAAATCAAACGATTTCTTTTTCAAAGTTTCAAGCATGAAATCCTTTACAACCTCAAGGCACGAAATTATGCTTATTAGACTGTAACACGTGATCAAAGCACTAATTACATCTATGAGTACTTAACTTAACTTAATCAACTTAATGATGTACTAAGCATCGTGCTTACTGGTTAATCATGGAGTGGGTCATAACAATCTCCCTCCCTTTAAGAATTTCATCTGGAAATTCCTAAAAGAGAAAAGCAAACTTGTTATGCATCTCTGACTCAAGCTCCCACGTGGCTTCCTCTAAGTTGTGGTTTCTCCACAGAACTTTCACTAACGGTATCTCATGATTCTTGAGTTTCTTGATCCTCTGATCAACTATTTGTACTGGTCCTTCAACATAGCACACATCTGATTTGAGATGTGCAGGTTCTGGGTCCACTATCTTCTCTGTACCAGGGTAACACTTCTTCAGCATCGATACATGAAGCACATCATGTAAATTAGCCAACTCGGATGGAAAATCCAACTTGTAGGCTACAAGTCCAATCCTCTCAATGATAGGATATGGGCCCATAAACCTAGGAGTCAGTTTGCCTCTCTTGCCAAACCTCAACACTCCTTTCCATGGTGAAACTTTCAGATACACTTCATCACCAACCTCAAACTCAAGAGGTCTACGTCTCTTCCAAGAGTAACTCTTCTGCCTATCATGTACAACTTTCAATTGTTCTCTGATCACTATAATCTTTTCTATGGTCCAATCTACTATCTCTGGTCCAAGAATCTCTTTTTCACCCACCTCGTTTCAACATACGAGTGATCTACACTTTCTGCCATATAGAGCTTCATATGGGGCCATACCAAGACTGGAATTGTGACTATTGTTGTATGAAAATTCTATAAGACTCAAGTGTTCTTCCCAACTTCCATTGAAATGCAAGACACATGCTCTCAACATGCCCTCAAGAGTCTGAATGGTCCTCTCTGACTGACCATCCGTCTACGGGTGAAAAGATGTATTGAACCTCAACTTTGTGCCTAAAGCATGATGCAACTGATTCCAAAACATAGATGTGAACTTAGGATCTCCATCTAATATAATTTAAATTGGGATACCATGCAGCCTGAATATCTCATCCACATATATCTTAGCCAACTTTGGGACATCAAAGGTTGACTTAATAGGAAGAAAGTGAGCAGACTTAGTCAGTCTATCCACAATCACCCATATCGAATCACAACCTCTAGGTGTCCTGGGCAACCCTACCACAAAATTCATTGTGATATGTTCCCACTTCCACTCTGGTATAGGAAGAGATTGCAAGGTACATGTAGGTTTCTGATGCTCAACTTTAACATGCTGGCACACACTACATCTAGCCACGTACTCTACTACATCCTTCTTCATACCTGACCACATCCTTCTGTTGTAACTCACTATCACTCTGCTAAAGTTTGTTGATCTGATAATAAAAAGTAGGCTTGACTTGCATCTGTGCAATCAAACCACTCTACTCTGTCACCCCTAAGTCTAAGTTCAACTTTCACATCTCTACTAGCAGGTCTCTCTTGAAGCATACCATAGAGAATACATCTATTGTTGAACTTGACTTCCTGCTGAGGGCATCTGCTACCGCATTTGCCTTACCAGGATGATAATCTATCGTCACATCATAATCCTTGATCAATTATAACCATCTCTGTTGTCTAAGATTTAGATCTTTCTAGATGAAGATATATTTCAAACTCTTATGATCCGTAAACACCTGACATGCCTCACCATAAAGATAGTGACGCCATGTCTTAAGACCATGAACTACAGCAGCCAACTCCAAATCATGTGTCGGGTAATTATCCTCATTCTTCTCAAGCTGTCTAGATGCATAAGCTACTACTTTGCCTTCCTGCATCAACACAAAGCCTAAACCTCTCCTTGAAGCATCACAAACACTGTGTAGCCTTTATCTGCCTCAGGCAGGATCAACACTGGTGTTGTAGTCAACCTCTTCTTCAAGATATGAAAACTCTTCTCACAGTTGTCTGACCAGACAAATGGTGCACCCTTTCTTGTTAAGCGTGTTAGAGGTGACGCTACAACACTGAAGTTCTAGATGAACCTCCTATAGTAACTTGCCAATCCTAAGAAGCTTCTGATCTCAGTAGGAGTCTTAGGCTGCTCCCACTGTAGGACAGACTCAACTTTCTTAGGGTCAACACTTACTCCATCTCTTGAGATAACATGTACAAGAAAAGACACCTCAGCTAACCAGAACTCGCACTTACTGAACTTAGCATAAAACTGGTGTTGTCTCAACAACTGTAATGCTATCCTCAGATGTTGCTCATGTTGCTCATCATCTCTGGAATAAATCAAAATGTCATAACTGAAAACTACTATGAACTGATCCAAAAACGGTTTGAAAATTCGGTTCATCATATCCATGAGAGATGATGGGGCATTAGTCAGTCCAAATGACATGACCAGAAACTCATAATGCCTATATCTTGTTCTGAAAGCCGACTTAGGAATATATGAGGCCTTTATCCTCAACTGATGATATCCAGATCTCCAGTCTATCTTAGAAAAGATCGTCGCTCCACGCAACTGATCAAACAAGTTATCTATCCTTGGCAGCGGGTACTTGTTCTTGATGGTGATCTTATTCAACTGTCTGTAGTCTATACATAGCCTCATAGTACCATCTTTCTTTTTCACAAACAAAACTGGAGCTCCTTATGGAGAAGAACTAGGTCGAATGAAACCCTTATCTAGTAATTCATGTAACTGAATCTTGAGTTCCTTCAACTCTACAGGTGACATTCTGTAGGCTGGTAGCGCTATAGGTTGACTACCTGGCAACACCTGGATCTCAAAGTCTATTTCTCTTTCAGGGGGTAGACCTGACAACTCATCTAGGAAAACATCTGGGAACTCACAGACCACTGGCACATCCCATAGACTGACTGTGCTCTTCTCAGCTCTAGTATCTACTACATGTGCCAAGAATGCCTCATATCCTTTCTACAACATCTTATCAGCTACAACGACTAATATGATACACGTAGGCAAAACCTTCCTATCTCCAGTAAAGATACAAGAAAATCCCCCTATTGAAAGACAACCTCCTTCTTCCAACAATCGAGCTGAACTCGATACGTCTCTAGGCAATCCATACCCAAGATAATTTGAAAAGAGTTAACATCTAGGGGTATAAGATTAACCGCGATGGTGTAACCACCAAAGGTCAACAAACAACTGGGACAAAACTCTGTCAACACCGTCAATTCACCTAATGGAACCCTCAACAACAACTCAACCGGTAACTCCTGGGTTAACAGGTTAAGCTCATAAGCTAAAGAACTCTATATAAACGAGTGAGTAACACTTGGATCTATAAAAAATGTAACTGAAATGTTGTTAAAGAAAATCATTTCTCCTATAATTACTCGAGAAGAAACAATACCTTCTCGTGGTGTCAAAGAGAAGAAGCGTCCTGAAGCTCTTCCTCTCCCACAATGTCCTCGTTGTCCTTCCCTAGCATTGGGTGATGCACCACCTCAGGAACCTAAAGCTACAGAGGAACCGGGTCCTCCAGCTGGAGCCTGTCTCAGGACATTTTGATATTGTGATTGGGAACCTTGTGATGTTGACTGTTGTAACTAGGGGCAATTCCTCTTGATATGTCCCATCTATCCGCACTGATGACATCCTTAAAACTCTATTCCCCAACACCGTCCTGAGTGTGGTCTTCCACAGATATCACTTGCTCACGTCTCTCACCTCAGTGGACCTATCACTGACAGTGAAGATCTTGAAGACCTATGATGCGATGATTTTGAGTCGCATTTAGAGACCTATTTCATATGTGTTTTGTGCCTTAATTACTCATTTTTATGGATATTATTGCATAATTCACTTTATTTGGTCTCTGCCATCATTTTATATCAAATCCCCTTTATTTCATTATTTTAAGCATTATTGATCATCTTATCATAAATCGTGTGGATTTATTTGGTCTTGTTTTACAATTTCAGGAAAAACAAGTATCTACATCCGTCGATACCATCGACGGGTGTCGATACCATCGACCAAGCCACAGGTTGTCAGCCGAGAAGAGCAATACAGAGTCGATACCATCGACGCCCAAGTCGATGGCATCGAGATGTCTCCAGGCTGCTAGCGAGGATTAAGTCGATACCATCGACGGATGTCGATGCCATCGACACAAGGAGAGCTACAGCTTCGCTAAACGACAACAACCGACGCTAAAGGAGTCGATACCATCGACACCCAAGTCGATGGTATCGAGATCACCACAGGCGCTCAGAATAAAAGAAAGGAAAGCTGCCGCTAATCCGCTGGGTCGATACCATCGACCCGCGTCGATGGTATCGACGCCGGCAGATATGCGTTGGATCTATTTTGACATCAATCGGACGGCTGTCATTATTTGACGACCTAATTAGGGACTTATACCTAATGACGGCCGCCCAGAGAGGAGGGGGATCTGATTTTTGGATTGCACGAGTGCCGAGGAGGAGAGAAAGGAGAACGGAGGCCGAGAAGCTCATACCGGGTGATTCGGACGCTGCCGAAGACAATTTCCACCACCGACAGGCGGGGAAAGCTTGTGTTCTACGCCAAGGATCCACCGGTTATTCTCCGTTCAGGGGTTTTCCCATCTATTTCACGTTTTTCTTATGAATTCCCCAATTTCTACCATGTATTCGTGTAAGATGAACATGAGAGGCTAAAACCCTCAATCTTTAGGACCGGGAGTAGCCCGGGGATACATTGTATGATGATTTTATATTGATAATTCATATTTTTCTCTCATATCCGTGGTATAAATTCGTTTTCTCTATTGCTATTGTTATGCTTGATCACCATAATAGTAAATTAATGCCCTTAATCACTTCGACAGAAGGATTAACGGTTGAAAAGAAACGAATTCTACATTAATTAATAAAACCCTTGACAAAGGAGTTGTAAAATTAATGGTGGGAACTGAGGGACCGATCCTAATGCGCTTAGTTTAGGGGAATGATTACTACGACGGTGGAATCAACCTAAACCTAAGTAGTGAATTACACCACGACAGTGGGTAATTCTCATTTCAGGCCACTACCCGGATAGAGAGAGAAGTGTGAGGAATTATATGAAATCTAATACAATGTTGACCCGCGGTGAAACCGCCATCCTAAAGATATCTTTTTAATTGATTAAATTAACCTTTAATCGATTGTTTTCTTTGTTTCATTTTTATTTTCTTTTAATTTCAACAACAAACCCTACTTTGTTAATCGGTCTAGCTGATTGCGATTAGTTAGTAGAAGTCTCCAATAATTCACGTATCCCTGAGTTCGACTCGGGCCTCACAAGGCCTATATTACTCGACGCGTATACTTGCGTTTAAGCGCGTAGTAAAATACACATCAAGTTTTTGGCACCGTTGCCGGGGATACGGCGAATTATTGGCACTTTGAGTGCTAAGAGCGGCCACTCTAGGCCACAATTTTTTTTTATTTATTTTAAAACAATTTCAAAAAAATTCCTTTATTTCTCTATATTTGTGTTGACTCGACTAAAGCATTGTACTGAACCCCTATTTCCATATTTCAGGTGCTTTGCATGGTGCACACGCGTAGTCGAGACTACGTGAATCGCACACCTGAGGTTCCATCTGCGGGACCAGAGGACGAGGACAACTACGAGGAGGAACACCACAGTGATATACATTCTGAATCTGAGCCGGAACAAGAAGAAGTAATGGCTGAAGCACAGACAATATGGGAGAAGATCAAGGCGTCTTCTTCCTCGGCATCAAAGGGGCCTATAAAGAAACAAGGGCTAAACATACCTACATACAAGATCGACCCAGCACTGATTAACTTGGTCAAATCCAATGCATTTCACGGACTGAAAAATGAAGATCCAGTGGCACACATTAGTCAGTTTGTGGAGAACTGCGATATGGTGAAGATAGATCGCTTTCCGCAAGATGTGCTTTATCTCAAGTTATTCCCCAGTTCCTTGGCGGGAGTAGCAAGAGAGTGGCTCCACAACCTCGACGACGAATTTGTTGAGTCATGGGATCACATGGTGGAGGTTTTCTTCGAGAGGTTCTTCCCTCCTGAGAAGACCAATGATATGATCCGAAAGATCCACAATTTCACCCAACAGGCGGGTGAAACCTATTCTGAGACTTGGGAGCGATTTCAAGTCATGTTGAGGAGATGTCCACATCATGGATTGGACAAGGAAACCCAAGTGAAGATCTTCTACTTTGCTCTCTCCGAGCATGATAGAAGCAACTTGGACTCGGCCGGTTCTGGATTCTTTCTAAATAACACTGATACAAGATGCTGGGAAATACTGAAGAATATGGCACGAAAGCAGTCTTGGGGAGAAAGAGAAAGAGGCCCAGTTGAGCAAGCAAGAGTTGCCAGTGAGTCAAAGGCAATGAGAGAGCTGAATGAGAAAATGGATCTTCTCGCAAAGAAGTTGCTGCAGAAGGAAGACAATGAGTCCGAGGATGAGGCTCAGGTCAAGTATATGAGGCAACAACAAGGGTACAGGAACAACGATTATTCATGGCGGAAGGACAAGAAATTTTCATGGAAAGATCCAAACAACTTCCTGCAAGATCCGGACGCCAAACCTGCACCGGTCACGGAGGACAAGAGCACGGAGTTGCTAAATCAAGTCATAAAGCAGAATCAAGAGTTGATGAACACTTTTGGGCAGCAAATAAAGCAGCAGGGTGAATTCATGAACCAGTTCGGGCAGACGTTGCAGAGCCACGGGGCTCAGATGCGGACTATAGAGACTTCAATGGCACAGATGGCAGCGGAGATTGCAAGCTTGAAAAAGCCGGCACATCCGGGTTTTCCGGGGAACACCAATGTTCCCGGGGGAAACCAACAGGCCAAGGCCATATTGTTGAGGAGCGGTAAGAAGGTGCTTAATCCAAGGGCGGATGACACAAGCACACCGCAGAACACAGTAGAAGAAGCAACCGCTAAGGAGCAGCGTGCACCAGTCATAGAGCAAATTGATGACACAACCGAAGATGGTAAGGAAGGACAAGCCAATGAGGTGGAGCCACAGAAATTAACCCCCTATGTGCCACCTCATCAAAGAGCACATACTGTTCCGGTCCCCTACCCCAATAGCGCAAAAGCAAGAAAGGTGGATGCACAGTTTAAAAAATTTCTGGACAGCTTTAGAAAGTTATCTGTGAATATTCCCTTGTTAGAGGCAATTGAACAAATTCCGTCTTATGGAAAGTTTCTCAAAGATGTAATCACCAAGAAGAGGAAGATACCCGACACTGAGGTTGTGGTGTTAAAGGAGCAAGTGAGTGCTTTTATTATGGGCACTTTGCCGCCAAAGCGACAGGATCCTGGCTGTTTCAATATTTCATGCTTTATCGGGAAGTTCAAATTTGGCGAAGCGCTTTGTGATTCCGGGGCAAGCATCAATCTGATGCCCCTTTCTACATTCAAGAAACTTGGATTGAAGGAGTCAAGGCCAAGCAATATGACTATCCAATTGGCCGATAATTCTGTGGTGAAACCATATGGAATCTGTGAGGATGTTTTGGTAAAGGTAGACCGCTTTGTTTTTCCCGCTGATTTTGTTGTGATGGAGATGCAGGACGAACACGGTAATGAGTTACTTCTTGGTCGCCCATTTCAAGCTACAGCTGACATGATCTTGGAGATGGGGAGAGGTCGCTTGACCTTAGGCATTGCGGATGATCGCTTTGAGATGGTCATGCCCAACAGCAATACATCTACTAAAGCAAAGGCACAGTGCAACATGGTGAAGCATGTGGAAAGCAATATCTCACTTTGTCTTGGGAAGCCATTTTTAGATATGGCCCATGTGATGAGCAGGATAGACAATGGGACCTTAGCGGTAGACCTTATGGAGCAAACGAAAGCTGTCTCTTTATGCAAGGCTGTCGGGTTTCCAAATGATGAGAATGAGGACATTCCACCTTCGTGGGAGGATGATGTGATAATAACTTCTGTCGGTGATGCATATCTGGAATTGCCTCTAGAGGCGTGTTTGTGTAATGTCACTTATGATTGGATGCGGAGTACTTCACTCAAGGAGTGCGCCAAAATGCTTCAAATGCTTCCATGTTTCTACACGAGGCACTATGAAGATTTGGGTACACTGCCCCCACCGCTACAATCATCCCTTATCTGCCCACCTGATCTAGAGTTAAAGCCATTGCCCCCGCACTTGAAGTACGTCTTTCTAGCCGAGGAGGACAAGTTGCCAGTGATTGTTTCTGCATACTTAAGTGCGGATGAAGAGGAGCAGCTACTGATAGTGCTCAAGAACCACCGTGGAGCCTTTGGGTGGTCAGTGGCGGACATCAAGGGGATCTCCCCTACACTTTGTCAACATAAGATTCGGCTTGAGGAAGGAGCTAAGTCAGTCATACAGCCTCAAAGACGTCTAAATCCAAGCATGATGGAGGTTGTCAAAAAGGAAGTCATCAAGTTGCTTGCTGCCGGGATCATTTATGCAATCTCTGATTCGACGTGGGTGAGCCCCACGCAGGTAGTCCCTAAGAAGGGGGGAATCACTGTCACTACCAATCTTTTAAATGAACCTGTCACCACCCGACTGGTAACCGGGTGGCGTGTATGCATTGATTACCGCCGATTGAACGCCGCCACTCTGAAAGATCATTTTCCATTGCCATTCATTGATCAGATTTTGGAACGCTTAGCCGGTCGGTCGCATTTTTGTTTCTTAGATGGTTATTCGGGGTATAACCAGATTTCTATTGATCCGTTGGATCAAGAGAAGTCTACGTTTACATGTCCTTATGGGACCTTCGCCTACCGCCGTATGCCGTTTGGTTTATGCAATGCGCCGGCGACTTTTCAACGCTGCATGCTCGCCATATTCTCTGACATGGTGGAGCGGTGTCTTGAAGTCTTCATGGACGACTTCTCAGTCTATGGAGCATCTTTTGATGAATGCCTTTATAATTTAGATAAGGTGTTGCAGCGGTGCGAGGACACACACTTGGTCCTCAATTGGGAGAAATGTCACATGATGGTGACAGAAGGAATTGTGCTAGGACACAAGGTGTCTAGCAAGGGTCTAGAGGTAGACCCCGTAAAAATTGAGGTGATTTCTAAGCTACCCCCACCAAATTCTGTAAAAGGGGTGAGAAGCTTTTTAGGACACGCTGGGTTTTATCGGCGTTTTATCAAGGATTTTTCAAAAATCGCAAAGCCATTATCGGAATTGTTGGAAAAAGACGCAGTTTTTGATTTCAATGAGAAATGTCTTCACGCATTCGAGGTTTTGAAGGAAAAGCTGATTTCGGCTCCGGTTGTGCAAACGCCGGATTGGACAAAGCCTTTCGAGTTGATGTGTGATGCGTCTGACTATGCTGTGGGGGCTGTTTTGGGGCAAAGGGTAGATAACAAGCCTGCGGTGATTTTCTACGCCTCAAAAACACTTAATGATGCTCAATTAAATTACACAACCACGGAAAAAGAGTTACTTGCTGTTGTTTTTGCCTTTGAGAAATTTCGGCAATACTTAGTGGGTTCTAAGGTGGTTGTGTGGACGGATCACGCCGCAATAAAATATTTGATGGAGAAGAAGGATGCCAAGCCGAGACTAATTAGGTGGATTTTGCTCCTACAAGAATTTGATATTGAAATTAAGGACAAGTCGGGAATTGAAAATGTGGTGGCTGACCACTTGTCTAGGTTAGAGAGGGTGGATGAGCAAGGTTTGCATATACCCATTACCGAGACCTTTCCCGACGAACAACTTTTGAAAATTGATTCGAAAGAACCATGGTTTGCATATATTGTAAATTATCTGGCTTGCGGAATCATCCCGGAAGATTGGTCATATCAAGAGAAGAAGAAATTCTTCCACTCATTGAGATACTATTTTTGGGATGACCCAATATTGTTGAAGCAATGCAGGGATGGAATTCTTCGCAGGTGCGTGCCGGAGGTAGAGTACGAAAGTGTTCTACATCATTGTCACGCGTCACCTACGGGAGGACATCATGCTAGCTCACGGACAGCAGCTAAGGTTTTGGAGAGCGGCCTTTATTGGCCCACTTTGTTCCGGGACGCCTATGATTTTGTTAGGCAGTGTGACCCGTGCCAGCGTGCAGGTAATATCTCAAGGAGACAAGAAATGCCCCTGAATGTGTTTCAGGAAGTCGAGGTATTTGATCTTTGGGGCATTGACTTCATGGGACCCTTTGTGTCCTCAAATTCAAATCTTTATATTTTGCTTGCCGTGGATTATGTGTCGAAGTGGGTGGAGGCAATCCCCACAAGGACTAATGATTCGAATGTAGTCTGCAGGTTCGTAAAGGAGAATATTTTCTGCAGGTTCGGGATTCCTCGGATGATTATTAGTGACGGAGGCACACACTTCCGAAATCAAAAATTTGCGTCACTTTTGAAGAAATATGGGGTCAAACACAACATTGGCACCCCATATCACCCACAAACGCAAGGACAGGTGGAGGTATCAAACCGAGAAATCAAAAAGATCTTAGAAAGGACCGTAGCATCTACACGGAAGAATTGGAGTACATTGTTACCGGATGCACTTTGGGCTTATCGAACGGCGTACAAAACACCTATAGGCACTACGCCTTTTAGGTTGGTGTATGGCCGGGCGTGTCATCTTCCGGTAGAATTGGAGCACAAGGCCCATTGGGCGCTAAGAAGGCTGAATTTGCGCTATGACGAGGCCGGGAGGAAAAGAATGCTAGAATTGAATGAATTGGATGAGCTACGCATGACGGCGTATGAGAATGCCCGTATTTACAAAGAGCGCACAAAGCTGATCCACGATCGCCACATAGAGATACGCACGTTTAAGAAAGGAGACAGTGTCTTATTGTTCAATTCTCGTCTCAAGTTGCATCCCGGGAAACTGAAATCCCGATGGAGTGGACCCTTTGAGGTGGAAGAAGTGAGACCGCACGGAGCGATTCTCGTGCGAGATGGAGAGACCACGTTCTTGGTGAACGGGCAGCGCTTGAAGCTATACTTTGGTGAGAATTACAAGAGGAAAGTGAATGAGGTTAAACTCATTTCACTTATACATGAATGAGAAGAAGGACTGACGTCTAGCCTAAGACGCTAAACAAGGGCGCTTGTTGGGAGGCAACCCAACCAACGGTACATTAGGCTAGTTTCATTTTAGTGATAGATTGTTTTTAATTCGTTTAGATTTTAGTTTAAAAATGATACCTTGATCCGTTTGTTAATTGTGCAGGATTAGGCAGAGTCGATACCATCGACACATCAGTCGATGGCATCGACTTGGGCACAGGTTGCAACCAGCAAAAATCGCACTGTGTCGATGCCATCGACGGCCTCGTCGATGGTATCGACATGGTCACAGGTTGATCTCCAGGATAAAGTCGATGGTATCGACACCCCTGTCGATACCATCGAGATCTCTGGAGATATTCAGACAAGTTTTGCTCAGTCAACTCGATACCATCGACGGCCTCGTCGATGGTATCGACATCATCACAGGTTGAGAGCCAGAAACGGAGGTGTTGCAACAAATGCAGGTCGATACCATCGACACTCGTCGATGGTATCGACGGACATGTCACCAATCCGAATGAAGACATCGGCGACGACCGCGACAGCCACGTCAGCGATCCGGGGGCTGCGTCGATACCATCGACATCTGTCGATGGCATCGACTCGTCAGCGATCCGGGTTTCGCGATCCAGCAAACGTCAGCCGTCGATGCCAGCGACAGAGGCGGCTACCCGCGAGACGTGTCGATACCATCGACCCGCGTCGATGGTATCGATGGGTTAACAGGGGCGCCGATCAAGTCTATTTAAGGGGACTTGCAACGTCATATGACATCACACCCTCAGAGCAAATACCCCCCATTGCGTCGAGCACTCCCCCGAGCCCTCTACACCTGCGGAGAAGCGTCACCGAGCAGAGATCTTCATCGAGCGGAGATTTTCTCTCCATCTTCACCGAGCTCTTTTCTCTTAATCTCTTCTTCTCGCAAACATGGTGCATAAGGGCGGAGCATCTTCATCGAGCGCGCATCCAATGGTGATCGAGGAGTTTGTTCCTCCTCCAACAGCTTCTATCTCTCGTCCACGCCTTATTCACGCCAACATGGACACGAGGAAAGTGTACGAGGAGATCATGAAGAGGAAGTTCGAGGCCACCCGGTATGTGGACCGGGGCATGATCAGGGACTTGGGATTCGAGGCCAACTTGGCCTATGTGTTGGCCGGGCAAGCGCGGCACACTGGTCGCTTCTATGAGATGGACTGTCATGCGGATGGGCAGCCGTTCTTTGGCGAATGGCCCACATACAAGGAACTGGTGGCCGAGTTCATGGCGTCCCTTGATATCTGCGTCGTACCAAACGACGTGGTACCATCGGACCAGACGTGGATCCAGGGAAGGGTGACCTTCCGTCTATTCAACAACAATTACAACTTCACGTTGAAGCAGTTCAACGACATCTTCAACTGGAACCACAGCCGCCACGATCACCGACGTCCCGACGCCCGCACCGACTACGACAAGATCTTCTCCGAGCTTTGTACGGTACCGGCAGGGAAGACTGTGAGCTACCACAACGCCGCG
This sequence comes from Alisma plantago-aquatica, assembly GCA_963693085.1. Lineage (NCBI taxonomy): Eukaryota > Viridiplantae > Streptophyta > Magnoliopsida > Alismatales > Alismataceae > Alisma > Alisma plantago-aquatica. The sequence continues at coordinate 21,742,868 of OY856409.1, read as the reverse complement.
GTAGCTGATTTTGAACACCCGTTCGTCCGGGTATTGCATAGGATGCTTAGCTTGACCTTCTTCGGGCGGAGCGATCTTGCTTTGAGCAAGTTTCAGGAGAGCGACTTGTTCTTTCTGTACGCCCTCCTGAAGCGTCAAGAGTGCAACTGGGGAGCATTCTGGTTACAGCGCGTCATGGCGGTGAAGCGGAGCACAAGGAAGGCTCCAATACACTTTGGTGGTCTTGTCACCAAGTTGGCGCTTTACTTGGGGCTGAACTTTCAGTCCATGACTCCGATTTCTACGCGGAGTAAGGTGAACGTGCAACACTTGCACCGTTCAAACCTCATTCTTATCCGGGACGGGTTGGCGTACGCTCATTGCCACGTCAACCAAGCTTACCAGGAGGCATCCCTGCCAGACGACGTCTTCCACATCGAGGGCAAGCAACATTTCCGATGGCCCATCATAGCCATCGAGTCCTCAGAAGAAGAAGGCGGAGGTGACGACCAAGAAGGCGAGGCGGAGGAAGACGAGGAGGCTTTCACACCTCTTCGAGCACGCGTGGCACCACGGAAGCGTCCTAGGATGCATCCGGGTGCATCTTCATCATCTCAGCCCCCGCCGCCATCACCACAGCAAGAACAGCCAGCTGCGGATCCCTACTCCATGCAAGGGATGTATACCATGCTGCAGGACATCCAGCAGACGCAGCACCAGCATATGACTTTGTATACCGGCATCCATGAGACAACGGGCCGGTTGCTTGATAATCAAAGGGCTATGTTCGAGAACGAGCGGCTCATCCTCGCCAACCAAGAACAAATGCACAACCGGTTGCAGCGGATAGAGACGCAGCAGGAGCCCTTCTTCGACCACTACTGGAGTCGAGACTACTTTGGAGGTTATCCACAGCCTCCGCCGAGGACCCACTATGATCCAAGCTTCCAGGGGGAGTACCCGTCTTGGGATCCTACGGCACCACATTACCCACCACCGCCTTCACAAGATTGATCAGGGTATCACTGTTCCACCCTTAAGTTGGTTTTTGACTATGAGGCCATAGTCGGATTCAAGCTTAGGGGGGTGGCTGGAACAGCTCTATCTTTTATCTTTTCTTTAGTTGTTTTAGTTTCTGCTTTGTTATTTGTTTTTGCAATTTTAAGTTTTTATGTAGGATCCACATCTATCTAGTGTAATTGTGGATGTCGTAAAAATTGTCATCTAGCTGTTTTCATGGGGAAATTAAAGGGAATTTTTCATGGTCATTTAAATAGCTTTACTTGGTTGTCCTTGGGGAACTTTTTCTATGAAAATGATTGATTATGTCAACTTTGAACCAATATGTCATACCCACACCCTTTGACTCATGGAAAGTGGATAGTAACGGTTGTTTGAGCCTAACCTAATCAAATGGTAATGAGACCTTAATCAGATGTAAGAGAAAGAACCCTTTTAATTACTACACATGTCAATAAGGAGGGACACATAATTTTCTTTTAAGGTTCAGTCACTTAATCTTGTGATCATTCCACCCCATTTCCTATAATCCACCCAAGAATTGGAAGTAAAGTGCAGTTTCAATTTCTTTTGCGTGCATGGCATGTAGATAGGTTTTGCATTGTTATTTTCATGTTTTTGCATAGAATAATAAAAAAAAAATATATAGTGATACATGCACATTACTTTTAGGTGCATGTCATGTAGTTGCACTCACAATTTCATGATTTTCATGCATAAGCACACCATGTGTCTCAGTTTTCCTAAATAGGTGATCTAATTTGTTCCATACCCTCGAAATAAAGCAAAGATCTCCAATTGGAAACAAAATGGCCTTATACATGTATCTCTAAGCAATTATAGATATATGGGCAAAGAAAAAAAAAACAGAAGAAAAAAAATTCTGGAAAAAAAGAAAAGAAAAAGGAGATTTGGAAAGAAAAGGAATAAGAGGGAGAAAGGAATGATATCACTTGTATAATAAAGGGAAATTGAGTACATGATGTGGCTTGAGTAGATTTCTATCTCATTGTGAGGTAGAAGGTTAGGGCATGCATTATTCCACCCATTTTTAGGCATTAGGGCATTCTTAAGGTGCATTTGCATCATTTAGGGCATTTTGTTATATGCATTTTGAAACTGTGTAATACTTCCAAATTCTCCCATGAACCACCCATTCCATCCAACCGTTGCTCGGATTGGTAGGCCACCGTGATTTTCTCCTCACTCATGTTTATCAGGAGAACTGCTTCCATGTAGATGGTAGTTAGGGCGAGCAACGTAGTGTAGGTGATCACAAGATGCACCATGGCTGAATCGGCGAACTTTATTATGATAACTGCCTTATGTGATAGTGTTCATCAGTTTGAAGGATAATTTCTTTTATTGATGGTTATTGTCGCCTGTAGGGTAATTACTGTTCTGTGATTAGGAAAGGCCGGTTTGAGAACGTTCAGTGGAAGTCATGTGGGATGTGGGGTGATGTGTTGATTGTTAGTTGACATCTGCAATTCTATTCTAAGGATTAGTTGCTCGAGGGCGAGCAATGTTTAAGCTTAGGGGAGTTTGATGCGATGATTTTGAGTCGCATTTAGAGACCTATTTCATATGTGTTTTGTGCCTTAATTACTCATTTTTATGGATATTATTGCATAATTCACTTTATTTGGTCTCTGCCATCATTTTATATCAAATCCCCTTTATTTCATTATTTTAAGCATTATTGATCATCTTATCATAAATCGTGTGGATTTATTTGGTCTTGTTTTACAATTTCAGGAAAAACAAGTATCTACATCCGTCGATACCATCGACGGGTGTCGATACCATCGACCAAGCCACAGGTTGTCAGCCGAGAAGAGCAATACAGAGTCGATACCATCGACGCCCAAGTCGATGGCATCGAGATGTCTCCAGGCTGCTAGCGAGGATTAAGTCGATACCATCGACGGATGTCGATGCCATCGACACAAGGAGAGCTACAGCGTCGCTAAACGACAACAACCGACGCTAAAGGAGTCGATACCATCGACACCCAAGTCGATGGTATCGAGATCACCACAGGCGCTCAGAATAAAAGAAAGGAAAGCTGCCGCTAATCCGCTGGGTCGATACCATCGACCCGCGTCGATGGTATCGACGCCGGCAGATATGCGTTGGATCTATTTTGACATCAATCGGACGGCTGTCATTATTTGACGACCTAATTAGGGACTTATACCTAATGACGGCCGCCCAGAGAGGAGGGGGATCTGATTTTTGGATTGCACGAGTGCCGAGGAGGAGAGAAAGGAGAACGGAGGCCGAGAAGCTCATACCGGGTGATTCGGACGCTGCCGAAGACAATTTCCACCACCGACAGGCGGGGAAAGCTTGTGTTCTACGCCAAGGATCCACCGGTTCTTCTCCGTTCAGGGGTTTTCCCATCTATTTCACGTTTTTCTTATGAATTCCCCAATTTCTACCATGTATTCGTGTAAGATGAACATGAGAGGCTAAAACCCTCAATCTTTAGGACCGGGAGTAGCCCGGGGATACATTGTATGATGATTTTATATTGATAATTCATATTTTTCTCTCATATCCGTGGTATAAATTCGTTTTCTCTATTGCTATTGTTATGCTTGATCACCATAATAGTAAATTAATGCCCTTAATCACTTCGACAGAAGGATTAACGGTTGAAAAGAAACGAATTCTACATTAATTAATAAAACCCTTGACAAAGGAGTTGTAAAATTAATGGTGGGAACTGAGGGACCGATCCTAATGCGCTTAGTTTAGGGGAATGATTACTACGACGGTGGAATCAACCTAAACCTAAGTAGTGAATTACACCACGACAGTGGGTAATTCTCATTTCAGGCCACTACCCGGATAGAGAGAGAAGTGTGAGGAATTATATGAAATCTAATACAATGTTGACCCGCGGTGAAACCGCCATCCTAAAGATATCTTTTTAATTGATTAAATTAACCTTTAATCGATTGTTTTCTTTGTTTCATTTTTATTTTCTTTTAATTTCAACAACAAACCCTACTTTGTTAATCGGTCTAGCTGATTGCGATTAGTTAGTAGAAGTCTCCAATAATTCACGTATCCCTGAGTTCGACTCGGGCCTCACAAGGCCTATATTACTCGACGCGTATACTTGCGTTTAAGCGCGTAGTAAAATACACATCAACCTAGTTGGAGGTGTCCATATAGACTGTGTACTCCATCTTTTGGAATTTGGTCTTCCTCCACTTGATGAAAAACTAGATCCTTGTCTACCAAAATAGCCAAGTCATCATCCTATCTTTAAAAAGAAACCAACACCTCCTCTGTATCCACCACTGCTTTGCCCCCTTCTAATAAAGTCCCCAGATCTTTTCTTACTCTCAGATTGCTTATCAGCATTAACTAACTCTTCTACACGTCTCGCTGCTTCCACAAATTTCCCACAGTTTTCTCTATCTCTTCGACCAATGGCTGAAACAGTGTGTCTAATCTCTGATCTTAATCCTTCTTGAAATCTTCTGCACCTTTCTACATCATTAGGGACAAGTTGCGGACAAAAATTTGCCAACCTTGTGAAATGTGCCTCGTACTCACCAATTGTCATACTTCCTTGTCTGATATTCTACAACTATCTTATTTTCTCACTCAAAAAAGTTGGTGGGTAGTACTTAAGATGGAATTCATCAACTAAATCCTTCCAGGTTAGTACCGTGTTCCTCCTTTTATCTTCCACTCCACGCCACCAAAGCTCTGCATCACCTTTAAGAAAATAAATTGTGTGATTGATTTGTCTTTCCTCAGACAGCTTCATCAGACAGAACACTTTCTCTAACTATCTCAGCCATTCATATGCCACTACAGGGTCCATAGTTCCATTGAACTCAGTACCTCCGAGCTTCTTAACCAGCTCAGATGATCTCATCAGGTCTTTGCTGCTTGAGGTAGAAGCTCGCCTCTCCATCTAATACTTTTCCTTGGTCTCAAGAAACATCCTATACATCCTTGATGCCTCATCCACATCATCTCCACCACCTGGACCCATCATCTGAGGGTCAGGTCCAATGTGTCTCTCAGCTTGGTCCTCATGACCACGTCCTCTTAATGCCATCTCCAATAGTATAACAGAACACTTCCTGTTAGAAAATTGCAGTTAGAAGGAAAACACCAAAGTCCTAATCCTATTGGTCTCTTATCGTCCCCTGACCTTGACTTAGAGCAACTACGTACTCAACCTATGCTCTGATACTAAATAATTGTCACGCCCTGATGTCACAATTTACACTAATCATGAGATTAGGGCATGACAAGAGGATTTAACGTAATACAAATACACCCTTAACTTTTTCTTTTCTTAGGAACTTAAAATTATCTTAAAGTAAAAATCTTTTAACTCAAAATAAATTGAAACCTTACTAACTGCGGAAGCAACCACTATTTACATTACTAGATAGATAAAGCAGATTTACACATCATATTACATTTTTCATGCAGAATATAAAGCACAATAGATAACTGGAAACTAAACTACATATTACATTACATTCTCTCACTGCCACACCACATGCCCAAGGACCAGGAGAAAGGACTTAGAGACCTCTAACTAACTATGAAATACCTTCTAAGAACTTGGGTGATACGAACCTTTAGCTTTCTCGTGTTGATGCTGACCTGAAAAATGTTTCAGTAGGTTGGTGAGCTACTGGCTCAGTGAATATAATTTCACCCAACCATCGTAGATAACTCATTTATGTTTATTAATTGGAATAAAATACCAAATAATACTATACTGAGAAGATTTAAGAAATATAATTTAAATGAGAGGAGATGTCACATTTCATTCAGATAACAACTACTGCAAAACTGTAGATACGATTAAACAACAGAGAATACTGAAATTTCATTTAAAGGACAACTGCTGTGAAACTAACTTGGATCTTTATTAACTCTTTAACTTATAAGAAACTTTGTGAACCTATATAAACATATTTTATCTTATGCCCTGATCATATGTAGTGTACTCTACATATAAAGACTTGTAGTGAACTACGATCCCACCGTACAAGACTTAGCCGACACCCCGGGATAGCTAAGTCTGACCACTCTCCTGGTCTGCAATAGGAAAACTGGCTCTCTGGCCTCGACTCTCCTATGGTTCTGTAAACTGGACTCCTCTAACCTGAGCACACAGGCAGAGAGTCTGAGATGCTCTGTGGGCCTCATCTTGGTACGCTTTGTGGGTACCTCTAGGTTTCCACCGGGATCTTCGGTTCATGTTGGGTAACCTATCTTCTCTTAGGAGACTTCCTCAAGGGCTTCGTCTCCCTGCACGCTCTGTGGGTGTGTTCCAACCCCCGTATACTAGACACACCGCCAGGGTAGGTCGTTTCGTCCCTAAGGCGCAAACCTCTCATAGGGATTCTACAGTGTCAGGGCCCTTAAATCTATTATTTCACTAATCTTGGAAGACTCTTACTAGATTGTACATTTCTCTTACTTATACTCGAATATGGTATCTCTATGGTACCGTGTCTATTTACTTAAACATTACAACATGACATGAATATCATTCTAAATTTGACAGAGTAGTTTATTCAAACCAATGAAAAATACTAAATAATCCACATATTGTACTTGCAAGTAGTTTAAAATAAATAGAATACTTGTCAACTTGGCACATACATACTGAAATCATGCAATTAAACATCTTAATATACTGCTAAGGGTTGATTACTCAACATATGAGAAATCATCAGTAGCACCTGAGTTGTGCATCACTTAACCCAATTAAGAGTTAATTACTTATCATGGCAAGATTTAATATTAATTATTGGGAATTTCTAATAATAACCTTGAAAAACGTGCTAATTTGTGCTAAGACCGAACCACGCACATTAAATATAATAGGGAGCATGCATCTTGGTTTCCATTGACATTTTCATGTCATCGTCATTTCTTTGAAATCGAGCATCTATTAACTTTACTAAAAATGTACAGCCTGGGTTTATACCCAAACTGTACCGTTATTGGTCGTGTGCTACTGAATTCAATATTTAATCGAGCGATTGAGGTTTCGATCAATCGCGTATTTACACTAATCCAAATCTCACATATGAATTACTCAATTAGCATCGTGCAAGCGTTAATTAGTAAAATGTGCAAATTAGAAATCGCATGACGCCAACACTGCCCTGCACCTGGGTAAACACTGTTACCCACAAATAACACAGATCAAATCAAAATCATTCAATTATTGAGTTAAATCATGCTTAGTGAGTGAAATTCTACTCACATTGATTTGAGTCATTTGAATACGACTAAAACACATCCGAGGCCCATTTCCGGGTGTCAGTAGGGTTTTCTTCTTTCTTGGGATAGCCCTGGTTCAAACATAGCACACACATAGCTTCTTGATTTGGGCGTCGCTCAATGTTGCTTCATGCTTGGACCTCAAAGACGAGCTAACAACGTCGTTCCTTGGTGCTTCCTCGCGCTCAAGGTGCTCCTGGTCTAGACCTGTTGCAAGAAGCAGGTGCTTTCTCACATAGAGGTGGAAGGGAGAGCTCGACTAGGTGCTAAACGCAGCTGGGAGCTGTGAATTCAAGCTTAGACCTCCAAATCGGAGTCGAGGCGGCCGTTATCATGGTGCTTTGCTACACCAAGATGGCTCCTGGCCATCGTTGCAGCTGTTGCTGCTCTTGCAAGATGGGGCGCCACCCCTGCTAAATTGAGGTGCAGGAGGTGCAATAGGGGCAGAATGCTGCGTTTTCTTGTCTAAACCTTAAGGACGAAGTCGGGGCGGTCGTTTGGTGATGCTAGTTGCGCCCAAAGCAGATCCTTGGCCACTGTTGCGGCTGCCGTGCTGCTATTTCTTGCTAGGGCACCGCCCTAGCAGGTTAGGGTTGTGGTGGGGTGAGGTAGAGGAAGAGAAAGGGAAGAAGAAGGATGGACGAAGGCAGGGTGCTGCTAGACGAAGCCAAGGTCGTTTGGTGCCCTGATCGTTCGGGTGAAGAAGATAAGGGTGAAAGGGAAAATAAAGAAAAAATAAAAGGTTAATAACCTATTAATGGGAAAAACTGCAGAATTGGTCCAAGGAATATATAAACGCCATAACTTTTGCCTCGTAGGTCCAAATCAAACGATTTCTTTTGCAAAGTTTCAAGCGTGAAATCCTTTACAACCTCAAGGCACAAAATTATGCTTATTAGACAGTAACACTTGATCAAAGTAGTAATTGCATGTTTGAGTACTTAACTCAACTTAATCAACTTAATGATTTACTAAGCGTTGTTCTTACTGGTTGATCATGGAGTGGGTCATAACAGACTAGTTCTAGTTACATACTCTTATCAACTATCAGATTGGCTTATCTAATGTAAGAATGAGATCTTAAGCGTCCTAGACGTCCCCACTTCTCTATGTTCGATCATGTATATCTACTTTGACCCCGTATTAAAGTTGCAGGGGTCCTTGAAGGTTTCAAGCTATAAATTTAAAGTTTGATTTACCTTTGGGATCACACCTCCACTTTTAGAGCACACTCTCAGGGCCGATCATGCATATACCATTTGTCATAGCACTATATTAGATTGCCAGTTCAGTCTGGAGGCAATTGATATTTTTTAGTATACTATATTTTATTTTCCTCTTTTATTTAGTATTTTCTCTATCCCACTAGATGGTCACTTCCTTTCTCCGGTTTAGAGAATCATTGGGTTACGTACTATTGTCCCATATTCTAGCAAGAATGTTACTAGAAGTCTTGTCGTGGGACTACAATGTTTTGGTAGAAAAATGGTGGTGCGTATGCTTCTAATCTATAGATTTAGCAAATAATGGGTAGTGATCAGACTTGATTCTGGATAGATGCTCTTCAATGAAATGTTGATAATTTTCAATAAACAATTTATTGGCCACAACATGATCAATCCTCCCATGTAGTTTACCATGAATGCTTGATACATTCAAATTATTTCTATTTATGTTTTGTCTTAAGAGAGAGAGAGAGTCACTCATATTAGATTTTGAAATCCATACCAAGACAAAGATACCTACTTTTTAATATTGAATATTGTCAATTCTTGACATCTACTAAGAACCATCTATCATCGACCTATTGCAAAAGTGGTTAAACTTTGGTACCAAATAAGAAGATCAATGGCGGAGAAATAGAGACATTATGGAAGATAATATGTAGATCTGAGATCAGTTTTGTACATTGGCGATCAATAAATGACAAAATTTACAGAATAAGTTCATATCAGTAAATGGAAGATAATATGTAGATCTGAGATCAGTTTTGTACACGAAATTCATGTTATATGAAGAGCACCCTTCATACAAGTGATGTAATCTTAAGATGGTTAATAAAAGTGACATAATGTTAAATATGTTCACATAATAATGTGACACAGGAGTATATCCAGTTAATGAACTATAATCTGGAATATGACATCAGTATGATAAATCTAAGATAAGAAGACAAGTAATAATGTATATAACATAATGAGATAGGCAAACCCTAAAATGGATATAAATAGGGTTAATGATGATGAGAACCTGATGATCGTATGTGATCTTATCTTTATCAGGGTTTGACCTGGGATACATAGTTGACATGAGGAATATGATGATTAGGTTTGTCTTGATCAAGGTATGCCATTACCTCTTACTTGGCTTATTATACATTATGCTTGTGTTATATGGTAGTAAAGACTTGGCATATGATATTGATTGAAATGCTTGTTCTTGTATGATATGTTGCATGATTTTCTATACTTACTGCTATGAACACATCAAACATAATATATCTGTTCCATTATATAAAAGCACTAACTCTTTGGTAGTGTGCTTGGAAGTGACCTAACTCTTTGGTAGTGGTCACATTGTACATATGACCTAACTCTTTGGTAGTGGTCTGACCTAACTCTTTGGTAGTGGTCACCTTGTACAAATGATCTAACTCTTTGGTAGTGATCATAAAGGCCTTGGTATATAATGGAAAATTAGCTTAAAATATGTGTTCTCTTCTGTTAATGAATATCCTTGTGCAAGTATGATTTTCTTATATTCTTCTGTTACTGCCAAGTATATTAGTTTTATCTTATTCCCAAGATATGATGAGGGGTAAATAAAAGACACGTAGACGTACTCAGTACAATATTCATGAAATATTGTGCTGACATGTACCGCATGTAATCTTTTGTATAGGTTATGGTTATGCTCTTGAAGATCCAAGATAGTGAGAGTTGTGTTGCGAGCTGATGTACAGGTGGACCTGTTGTCTTAAGATCCTGTTGTTTAGATGTAGTACATGTATATGTATAAGTTTGTTGTTCAATATGTAATATCAAATGTTGTAACAATTCATGTTGTAATTATATGTTGAATGGTGAACATGTGTATATGGTTTAATTATTGTTCATGTGCATGTGCTACTGATTGTTTCCTTCTGACTTCCTCTGATTTTCTTCTTCTTAGCCTAGTGTGGGATGTTTAAATTGGGATTCTCGCTGAGGTGAGGGTTTCAATTTGGACGTCACACATCAGATTAAGTTTTAGAAAATCTGGGGACGTCACAGGTGGTATCAGAGCATGAACAATAGCAAATCCTGACATTTGCTCATTGTGCAACGCAAAACTAAAGAACTTTGAACTTAATAATCTTTAGGGTTAGATTAGTTGTCTTTTAGACACTAGATCTGACCTAGCCTCTAGGTTAGCACCTAGATGTCCGAGAACTAGGTCTAGACTGGTGCTTTTTGAGTAGCAAGTCCTTAGATGTCGTTCTTTCCTTGTAGTGCAGCGGTATGGGACGTTGCATTATTTGGAAATGACGTGCATCAAGGGAAGAGAAACCCTAGACATATTGCGCACATTGTCTAGAGTAGCTACACTAGTCTACACCATGTTCTCACCCCTTTCCCTAGTTTTCATGACACTGGACTCTCTACTATGTGTGGAGCACTCGTTTTCTGGATTTGGTTTTTGATTCCAATCGGATCGAACCTTGATAGTTTTCTCTGACGCATGTTTTATCGGAGAAAAACTATATAATATTTTATTATGTATATGTATTACAAAAAGGTGTCCCCACACATGTACGAGTAGGAGGTGGTCATGCAACCTAAGTGAAAGTGAATGACATCAGTCTAGAAGAGAGAATAGTCTAGATTAGATGTCTAGAGCCTTGTTGGTATATATGATAGATGGAATAGATGAAATAAGCTATGATGTAAGTCTTACATAGATGGCATAAGATGGTAATGATGATCTATGTTTGTCTTCGAGGACTTAAGTTCAGTTTTGAGGATTTAAGATAAGTTTTAATGATGCAAGTATGCATTCTTTTATGAGATAGGATATGATAAGTTAAGACAAGGTTGTGAGTCAGTATGAGCCTCAAGCTCTTTTACGAAGGAGGACCTCTAGTGTTAGGACCAGTTTCAGGGTTAACTCCAGAGAGAGTGAGACCCAATGGGAGAAGGTTAGAGAACCTAAACTCCAAGATATGAGAATTCTGAGATATGTGATATGTCCTAAACTAGACTACTCCTGAGTGATTGAGTTGAGTCACTTTATGCATGATTCTTGTAGTCTTGTTGGACCCTAGATGTCCTTGGGAGGACCAAACCCTAGAGCCAAAGAGAGGCTGGTTATATGTGCATATGTGAACATGAATATGAGTGCCTACCATCTGGGTGAGGGAGAGAGCCCAAGACCCTGGAGGAGGTAGCTATGTTAGTTTCTGTGAAGCCTCATGCTCGGGTTGGTGGTTTCCCACATAGGAATCTAGTGGTTGCATGTATAAGAGAGTTTTGGGTAAGCATGTTTCATGGGTAGAAGACCTATGAATAGTATGTTGTAGCATGTTTTGGTTTGTGCTTATGTGGCTAGAGCTTGTAAAGCTATCACTAGTGCCAACGAGGTAATCCGAGAACCCTAGACTAAGAGAGGAAACAAAAATTATGCTTATGAGATACTCATAGAGTTGAGTTAGCTCAGAGAGACTGAGCATGGAACTACCCTCGTGGTATGGGTTAGGAGAACCTCAATTGGACTATATGAAGTTTTGATACATGTTTCACGAGCCACTTGTATAAGTTTGTTAGCACAACCATGATATAATATATGTAAGGATGTGATCTAATCTCGAGATGTTATATATGGACATGATATAATGTAAATCTAGAGATGGTATAATTGATATCAATGCATAAATGGTTAACCATATACATGAATAATGATGATAATGTGATATTGTTGGTTAAGCTTATGATGAAATCACTAGTAAATGTTGAAATTTAGTATGAACAATGAAATAAGATCATATGAATGAAGCATGTTAAATGATGTGTTAATCTTAATGATTAATAAAGATGGAAAATATAGTTTGATAGTTAGCATAACATAATGATTATGACACCTTGATATGATCTAGATGGATAAAGCGGGTTAACTATAGTTAATACCCTCCTAAAAGGCATATGTTGATGTTGAACATGTTCTAACAATGAGCTAAATAAAATGCTGAAGATACCTTGACGCATGAGTTAATCTTAGTTAACTCATTTAGAACATGGTAATATAATGTGAGAAACCCTAACATATGGGTAAAGATAAAGCTGCAACCTTAATGCATGAGATATGTAATAAAATAACCAAAGTGTTTGTGCACCCAAGATGGTTGTATAGCCCCCTAATAGTGCTTTGGATACATGGTTCTAGGTAACCTTCGTGGATATGTTACACCTAGAATCGTAATATATATGTGGAAGAAGATCCTTAGGTTTTCCCTGGAAGTATGAGTATGGTTTACTTTTGAGGACGAAAGTTCTTTTAAGATGTATATGATGTGACAAAGTGGGTTTTCTGGCTTAATTTCGAGGACGAAATATCTTTTAAGGTGTGTAGGATGTGATGGAGTGGAATTTTGGAATTTTTTTTTAAATGTCCAATGATTTAAGGGAAAGCATACAATTGAGTTAGATTGAGAGTTCCAAGCTTTAGACAAAGTAGGTGTGTTGATGTGAGGTTGATATCATGTTTAAGACGTCTCTTTTAATACCTTTAATTTTGAGGAATTTAATTGTTGGTCAAACTGTTGAATCTATATGCATATCGGTATATGATGGACCAATGTTTAACCTTTGATATTGATGTCACGCTCATGTGTTATGTTTTGGCTGCATGCACAAGATCCGTAGCACATAGTCTTGATCCAATGGATAGAGCGTTGAGATGGAGATGCCACGGATCAGGCTTTTACAACCTTTGGATGTGCATGATCGAGCAACGGTCAGAGCAAGGTAGTGGGGATTTGGAATCGTGACCCAAGTTGCCGGTTGGTGACGATCGTGGCTCATATGCAGTTTTAAGAGAACGGTTGCTTTAGATAGCCCCCTCGCAAGGACCTGTTCATGGTCAGATCGAGGAGGAGCCACCACAGTAGAGGGTGCGAGGAGGCATGGATCTCTGGCCTTTCCAAGCCGGCGTCCCCAGTGGTGGCATTCGCAAATGGAAACGGCACCTGAGAGGAGGAAGCGCGGCCGTTTACCTCTTTCACAGCACTCCAGGCGGTGCTGTGGACTGGAGACGATGTTCTCCGTGAGGAGGACAGTGCAAGGAGCTAGGCGGAAGCGTGTACAAGGGACATCGATGGTGAGAACCTTAGCAGCAAGCCACAGAGGAAAGGAGTCGGGGCGGTGGGGCTCCTAGCAGTGTGGCTGGAGCCGATGACGGCGCATGTGGGCGTCAAGCTCCACGATCACGAGGAGAGCCACGATGATGGCGGTTCTCTTGAGCGGACGGTAGGTTCAGCCTTCTCACCTGGGTCTTGGTCCTGTCCATGGGATGGAGCCCGTGGCCACAGCGGCACTCTCTCCCAAATGAACAGACACAGAACCATAAACGTGAGGAAAGAGATGCAAGGGGAAACGGCGGCCAGATGCATGCCGAAGATCATCGTCCCAGCAGTTGTGCTTGAGAACGTAGATGGAGTCGTCGAGTAGAGAACCCATCACCTGCAGACTTGCACAGAACAGGGAAAGTCAAGTACCACGTTTGGGTGAGAAGTTGAGAATGCTAGGAGGAGCTAGGGCGGCCAATCTCCATTGGATAAACTTCCAAGTTGTAGTGGATCCAGCTTGACCTGGGGAGCTTCCTCACGGCGTCAGCCGTTTTCCAGGGAGCAACGCTCCAGCGTCAGGAAGAGAACGTGTTAGGGATCGCGTGAGGAGAGGAGACGTTGAACCGGGTCTTGGCCAGGAAACCACCGGCTCGCCTCAAGCTGCTGCCCGAACCTGATAGTGAACCAGACTAGCTCGACCAGCAAGAGCAGCACGCTATAATGGCCACGTGGCATTACCCGATTGGCCATTCAAGGTAACTATTTTCAGTAATTCACAGATCTTGCATAATTGCTAGTAATTAGCTCGAGCATCAGAAAAATACAAGTAATATACCGAAATTCTCAGAAAAATGAGTAGAACACAATATAACTATAATATTAGTCTTTTGAGACAGTAATATTAGTGATATCATGTAAGTTGTAATATGCTCATAGGATGGATAATAAATATCAAACATCGACCAAAAATTATGAGAAAATACCTGTAAATCATATTTCATGTTTAGAATGCATATGATGTTAGTTATGATGATGTTGATGCACGAAATATTGTAATTTGCTCCATATGTCTAATTAGGGCTAATTGCCCTAAATAAAATGCAATAAATACATTGGCGATCAATAAATGACAAAATTTACAGAATAAGTTCATATCAGTAAATGGAAGATAATATGTAGATCTGAGATCAGTTTTGTACACGAAATTCATGTTATATGAAGAGCACCCTTAATACAAGTGATGTAATCTTAAGATGGTTAATAAAAGTGACATAATGTAAAATATGTTCACATAATAATGTGACACAGGAGTATATCCAGTTAATGAACTATAATCTGGAATATGACATCAGTATAATAAATCTAAGATAAGAAGACAAGTAATAATGTATATAACATAATGAGATAGGCAAACCCTAAAATGGATATAAATAGGGTTAATGATGATGAGAACCTGATGATCATATGTGATCTTATCTTTAAGGTACGCCATTACCTCTTACTTGGCTTATTATACATTATGCTTGTGTTATATGGTAGTAAAGACTTGGCATATGATATTGATTGAAATGCTTGTTCTTGTATGATATGTTGCATGATTTTCTATACTTACTGCTATGAACACATCAAACATAATATATCTGTTCCATTATATAAAAGCACTAACTCTTTGGTAGTGTGCTTGGAAGTGACCTAACTCTTTGGTAGTGGTCACATTGTACATATGACCTAACTCTTTGGTAGTGGTCTGACCTAACTCTTTGGTAGTGGTCACCTTGTAAAAATGATCTAACTCTTTGGTAGTGATCATAAAGGCCTTGGTATATAATGGAAAATAAGCTTAAAATATGTGTTCTCTTTTGTTAATGAATATCCTTGTGCAAGTATGATTTTCTTATATTCTTCTGTTACTACCAAGTATATTAGTTTTATCTTATTGCCAAGATATGATGAGAGGTAATTAATAAAAGACACGTAGGCATACTCAGTACAATATTCATGAAATATTGTGCTGATGTGTACCGCATGTAATCTTTTGTATAGGTTATGGTTATGCTCTTGAAGATCCAGGATAGTGAGAGTTGTGTAGCGAGCCGATGTACAGGTGGACCTGTTGTCTTAAGATCCTGTTGTTTAGATGTAGTACATGTATATGTATAAGTTTGCTATTCAATATGTAATATCAAATGTTGTAACAATTCATGTTGTAATTATATGTTGAATGGTGAACATGTGTATATGGTTTAATTATTGTTCATGTGCATGTGCTACTGATTGTTTCCTTCTGACTTCCTCTGATTTTCTTCTTCTTAGCCTAGTGTGGGATGTTTAAATTGGGATTCTCGCTGAGGTGAGGGTTTCAATTTGGACGTCACACATCAGATTAAGTTTTAGAAAATCCGGGGACGTCACAGGAATAGTGTGGAATTTTCTAGAAAAGAAATGTTTAGGGTGACTCATGAAGTGGATTTAGTTCGATTGTGAACCTAATGAGAAAATACATTAATATGGGATAGTTTGCCTAGTTTGGATGGAAGAAGAAATCAATTGATGCCTTAAATGAATCATATAACCTTTACTTAGGGGCAAAAAAAAGAGATATTAACCTTCGTATTTTGGTATCAAGTTTTCCCAGACCTAGATATAAGTGCTAAAGGATTTCCTTTAAAATTTTGAGTTATTCGGATAAAAGGAGAGAGAGGAATGAATTAATTGATTTTTCTTACATTGAAAGCATTAACTAATTTATTTATTAATGTCACATTTATTTTACTATTAGAAAATATAGAGGCAGACCTATTAAGTGTTGTGCGAATCCATGGCCACCTGATCAGGATGTAACAACCCTCCTTCTGTCTATTACCTCATGATAGATTGGGAAAGTCCAGGGAACTAAGTCCCATTTCTCTCGCTATCTCTCCCCTCCACCTCTCCCCTTGATTCTTTCCCTACTGGATTCGTGATAGGAAAGCAGACACAAGAATAGCTCACTCAACACTCTCATTCCTTACCAAGAAGATACCCAAATCCATTTCAAATTGGGATTCTAGGATAGATTCGAAAACCCTGGCTCTCAGCCTCCCATGCCTATATAAGGCGGTAGGGAGTTCACCCTCGACTCATTCCATCCTTCTCTCATCTCAATTGTCCCCGGAAACCCTTAGAACTCCCCTCTAAACCCTACCTCAATCTCCTATGACCCCATCGCAGACCCGTCGCTTGATGCCATGTCCACCCAATTGATTGGTGTTGGAGCTTATTTGGGTGACCACGAAGTTTCAAGACCCTCGATCCGAGGCGATGGTATCCTAGGATTGGTAACCGCCAACCGACCATACATCTACGAAGCTAGTAAACAGAGGGTGGATTGCAGACCACCACAAGATCTCCCAGTGGGTGGAAAGCATCCCTGGATGACCCAGAAGCATGAGCGGGACCATATCTTACCAATCTAAAAGGTATTCCTCCACCTTTACTTCTTGCTTCATCCTAGCATAGATCAACCCTGAGACCCCAACTATAACCACTTGTTTTGGCCATCTCTTGACCCGATTCTGAATGTGTCACCATTGTCAGAGTCAACCGAAGATAGAACAACCTTCACCACGGAGATGGGTACAAGGAATCCTAGAGTCAACCACCATGTTGACTACACGATGTTGCTTCTCTCTCATATCCATGGCAATAGAAGAATCCCCTAGGGCAATTGACATCGGTGTCCTCAGTCCGCATGACATTCATGTCACTGCACATGGGTATTAGGGTTAGTGGACCCTGATGTAAAGTTTGGTGATGTGGCATAAAACCAATAGCTTATCCTGGCCCAACGTGGATAATTAGATAAATTGATGAGGGTGACTTGTCAACATATAAATGCTGATAATGTATTATATTGTTAAATTTGTATATAATAATTGGTAACTTTAATTGAAACAAGTTTTATATGAAAATTGATCAAGAGAATGATAGAACACAAACAAAATTGTTTCATACCCTACATCTAATATGATTCCAAAAGTTCCATGAATACAAAGTAAGTAAGTGATTACTACATTAAAATCCTTGATTTGGGTTTAAAATTTTTGGAAACATTCAAAAACTATTCTTTGGTGTTATAATCTGATATTGTGGAATATAGTGATGATTTAACATTTTGATTGATGGTATGTATGCCTAGAGAGACAACCATATGATTATTGTAATGGCATAATTTGTAAATGATTTGATTATTAATAAAACAAGCTTCCAATTTATTCTATTTATTTAGTTTTGAGATAATGAAGTAACATAATAAATGGAGAATGATAATAGTGTGTATCTTCTTCAACATGACGTGTCTGAAAAGACTCTGAATCCTTGATTTCACCTGAAGATCTACATGAAGTTCTCCATTTTTAACATGGTGTGTGGATTAAATTTTCAAGTTTATAGAGTTTGACAACAATGAGAAATATGGCAGATATTTATATAAACACACGTGTTAGTGATTTTGACAAAAATAAAAATGAACATCCGTCTTTGTAACTCACAAATGTGACATGTTCTTCCAGAAGCATGACGTGTATGTGGCACTCAAATAGGGTTTTCCAGCCCTATTTCTGGACTCATTCACTTGTAATTCCTAACCCTACGTTGTATTCTCCTTCAAGCATGTCGTTTTCACCCAACAATCGCTGCATTTGACAACTCCAGATCTCAAATCTACTACCATTGTTTCTGGTCCCAACTAGTACAACACTCGAAGTAGCCACCCGCAACCTCAGATCCACCACCACCCTATTTCAGAGCAGCTCCATAAAGAAGACTTCATCCACGATAGATCCATCGCTCAAAGTAGACTTCATTGAGAAAAATAGGTTCCACCTTTGATCGCAATTGTTATCATCACATGCACGATGACCAACAACTCCAATTAGTTTCACACCATGCTACATAGTGTCCATGTTGTATTTCACCCAAACCAAATGCTTGACCAGGTATTGTCAATATCTGTTGTGCTGTCGGTTCTCCATCGTGCCAACATAGCCTACTACAGATCTGTTGGTATGGTATGCCCAAAGAGCCAATCATATGATGATTGAGTGATGGCATATCACATAAAGTATTCGACTAATAATAATAAAGGCAATCTTTTAATTCATGTGATTTCACATAGTAATGAGATAATGAGGAAACATAATGACTGTCTAAAGAATGACAATACTCAATGACATATGTATTCAAGTACATTACTTGAATAGTAAGATCATATAGATATTAAGAGTATGTACATTCTTATTATGTCCCTAGTCAGTTGTTGTTGTGTAAAGTAGATATACATCAATAACACATAAGACTAGAGTGTGTGTTGGTTGATGATAGAATTGTTTTCCTAAGTGTTACATATTGTCCAAATTTTGATAATGACTCAACCATTCCATTCATCTATATCTAATATGTTTGTCTAAGATTGATTTTAGGCATTAAGTACATGAAAAGGATAAAATTCATTAAGTTCTAGCTTTATCTGAGTTTAGGTTAAAGTCATGCAAATGCACTTTTTTAGAAAACACACTAAAACCCATAGGATGATTTTTGCAATCATTTGTATTGATGTAATGACTTGTAACTAAGATAAGAGAAAACCTGGAGCCCTAAATTTGAATGTTTAATCACTTTAGTGTCATTTTCTAAAATTGATTGCAAGGACTTAATCAACCGAGTTTCCCCTGTGAAAAACTCAACCAATCCCCTTAATGGATTTTGAGAAAATTCAGGTTTAGTTGAGTTACACACTCACTGAACTTGATCGATCCCTACACTGAGCAAAACTGATTTTAAGTGATGGCCGAGTTTCATCCTAGATAAACTCGACCAATGATTTAAAGTAGCTTTTTCACGTAGTGCAATCATTTGAGTTAACTTTACTAAAACTTGACCAACTGCACTGTATGAAAAACACAAAAAAGTAATTCTAGTAGTTAGAGTGTTTCAAAACTCGAAATTATATCTATTGCAACACTCAAAACATCTAGAAATCATTCCTTAGTGCTTCTAACCTCTAGTGGACACCCCCAATTATATATAGGAACTCTTGGAGTTCATTCCAAGGTCCTCCTTCATGCTATTGAAATTCCTATCTATAGCTGAGTGCATCCAGTTCACTTGAGCTCCTTTCTCTCTCTTGTTTGCAAATCAAAATGTCCATATGAGTGAGCTAGGATCTATGTTAGAGAGATAATTCATTGTATACTTTGAAAGCTCTCAAATCTTCCTTTCCCCAACCCTTTTCTTGAAAATCAAGTTGGTGAAAGTTTCTCTGAGTAAAGGAGAAGGTGCAAGCTTTTTAAAGTTGTATAAGATGGTGCTAAAAGCTTATCTATGTGAATGAGGAGGACAAGGATGAACATCTAAGATTGGAGTGGGTAAATCCTTCAAGCAAAAGACTCGATGCAAAGAGGGGATCTCCTTGTGAATGTGTCTAACTACTTGTAAGAGTGGGTAAGACCTTGGTGAGATAAAAGACTCCAGTTCTTAGATAGGTAAGACCGTGGTTGTAAGGTTATTGGCTCCCTTGACCTCAAAAGGAAGTTAAGTATCCTTGTACTAGAAAAGGAAGGTCAATTGTATGTCTTATAATGGAGTATAAGTTTACATAGGTTGCAAAATTCTAGAGATTGACCTCTCTAGGAAATGGACTGACTCTCTCCTAGTTTGGAAAGTGGAACCACTCAAAATATATTGTTTAAGCAAGAAGAAGATGACAAGTAAGAGGAGAAGGAATCAAAGAAGATCAAGGATAGTGCATTTAAAGATCAAATGGAGGAGATGATTCTTTGACAACAACTTACTTTATGATCTTCTCCTCCCTCTTTATGTGAAGATGAAGCCCTTAGTGACCATGGAACAAACTACTCCAAGGGTAAGTACTTCAAGGGAAAGCCATCCTACTCCTCCACTCCAAGGTGCTATGAATGTGGGCAAAATGGGAATTACAAGAATGAATGCTCCAAGGCTAAGATGTCCTACCATAAGAGAAGCTCCAAGAAAAGGGAGAACTACAAGAAGGATGGAAAGTCCAATATGAAGGACAAGAAGGAAAGAAGAAGCAAGGATGTATCCCATGCCGCATGGGAAGAGTCTTCTTCAAGTGACTCAAGATAAAATGAGGGAGAATGCCATCTTGCACTCATGGCCTCTACAAGTGAAGACATTGGTGAGGTAAGTGAGGTAAGTTTACATGAGTTATCTAAGGAAACTCTCATTGACATACTTAATGCTACCCAGTCTTCTTATTCTAAATGCAAATCTAAGAAGAAGAGGTTAGGGAAGATCATAGATGATTTGATTGCTAAAATTGATATTTGTGATCAATATGAGAAGTTGCATCTTTATAGCATTGATTTATTGCAGGGGTAGTTTCTTGATCTTGAGCTCCAATACAATGGAGTTGATGTAGAGAATGTCATCTACCTCAAGAACATCAATAGTCTTAAGGAAGAAAACCAAGTCCGAGTAGACAAGATTTATTTACTTAGAACTGAAAATGATGATTTTAATCTTGCTTGTAATGATATTAAGGATGAGAATATAATTTATCTTGATGAGCTTGTTATGCTTCAAACAAAAATGCTAGATTGTTTTCTTAAATCAATGTTCTTTCTTCTATACCTTTATCACCAAGTAATGAAGTTTCTAATCTTACTTTAGAAAAGACTCTTATCTTACTAAAGCCCTATGTTTTGAGGCAAACTTAATTCATGCACAAGTTGGTCTTGCTAGCTTATCTTCTAGTGTCATTACTCTTAGCAATGATAATCATAAACTAACCACTTCCTTGCAGAAATTCCTCAAAGTGAAAAAGTTCCTCAATGAAGTTTTAGATCATTCTACCAAATAAGTTGGTACTAGTGGTTTGGGATATGTAGGGGGATATTTACCGAGAAAGATCAAGGGAAAGGGTAAGAAGAAGAGTAAGGGACCTCCTATTTTCCATGGAGGGGAATCTGGCTCCAAGAACCATATGGTTTGTGTGCATTGTAAGAATAATGATCATAGCTCTACTTATTGTCCTTACCGAGAGAAGGGGACCAACCCAAAGATGAAATGGGTCCCCAAGATAACGCTGAATCCCAAAGCTTGAATTGGGGACTGAAGTCTTCCTTTCTTGTAGATAAAATGAAAATGGATTATTTATAGTGGTTGCTCAAAGCATGTGATAGGTGAAATCATCCACTTCAACCAATTCATAAAGAAGAAAGGAGGATCTGAGACATTTGGTGACAACAACAAAGGTAAAGTAATAGGTGAGGGTGCTATAGGTGATTCACTATGCATCAAGAATGTTCTTATTGTGGATGGCCTGCATCACAATTTAATTAGTGTTAGTCAATTGTGTGATAATGACTATCTTGTTCTTTTTTACCTCACTTGATGTTTACTTCTGGATTCCCTCTCCTACAATGTTATATATAAGAGAACTAGAAATAGTAATCTCCATGTTATTGTTCTTGACTCTATTAAGCCTATTGTTGGTAAATGTGTTATTGCCAATTCTAATGATTTTTCTTTGTGGCACAGTAGGCTTGGCCAGGTTAATATGCATTTGTTGCGGAAGTTGAGCAAAAAGGAATTGGTAAAGGGACTTCCTAGATTGGATTTTAAAAAGGATGAGGAATGCCAAACTTGTACCCAAGGAAAGAAAACCAAGTCCTCCCTCAAATCCAAAGGAATTACCAAAAGATCTCTTGAACTTCTTCACATTGATCTATTTAGACCAATGTGTTCTCGATTGCATCATGGTAGCAACTATTGCCTTGTGATTGTTGATGACTTTTCCTACTATACTTGGACCTTCTTTCTTGTTTCAAAAAGATATTCTCTTGATGTGATTGAGTATGAAGCTTCTTGCTGGATCATTTCTACCCGTAGTGACCATGGGGGAGATTTTGAAAATGACTTGTTTGAACAATTATGTGAGGAATCTGGATATGCACATAACTTTTCCTCACCTCAAATGCCACAGAAAAATGGGGTTCTATAGAGAAAGAATAGGTCACTATAGGAAATGGCTTGTACTATGCTTCTAGAGTATGATACCCCAAAGATGTTTTGGGTCAGAGCCTTTAGTACCTCATGTATTGTGTAAAACTGGGTTTTCACTCATCCGTCTTTAAAGAAAATCCCCTATGAGCTATGGCATGGTAGAAAGCCTTCCATTGATTTATTTCATATTTTTAGGTGTCCTTTTTTTGTTTTGAGCACAAAGGATTACCTTGACAAGTTTGATCCAAAATCATACAAGGCTTTCTTTCTTGGCTATAACGCTACTAGCAAGGCTTATAAAGTGTTTAACATTGAATTGTCTAAAGTAGAAGAATATATTAATGTTAAATTGTTGAGACTAATCCCTCTATTTCCAAGAATATTGTTAATGATGATGTTGTATATGAGGTGATCCCTCACTTGAAAGAGCTCAACATTGTTGATAAAGGGAAACAGGTTCTAGTTGACGAAGAGAAGAAAGAAGAAGAAAAGAAGGATCAAACACCTCGGTTCCCAAAGAATCATCCTAAAGAGCTCATCATAGGCAATCCTTTTGAAAGGGTGAGGACGTGTGCTGCATTCAACTAAAAACAAGCCGACAACACCTTCATCTCTCAACTTGATCCAAAAGCTATCAAAGAAGCTCTGAAGGACACTGAATGGAACCTAGCCATGCAAGAAGTGTTGGGATAGTTCGAGAAAAACAAAGTGTGGACCCTAGTTCCAAGAACAAGTGATAGAAAGATAATTGGCACCAAGTGGGTCTACCGCAACAAGCTTGATGAAAGTGGGAAAGTGGTAACAAACAAAGCAAGGTTAGTAGCTCACGGTTACAACCAATAGGAAGGTACTAATTTTGATGAAACTTATTCACCTTTTGCTAGAATTAAATCTATTAGAATTCTACTTGCTTTTGCAAGTTATAAAAATTCCCCGCTTTACCAAATGGATATTAAAAGTGCATTTTTGAATGGTACAATTGAGGATGCAGTATATGTTGCTCAACCTCCTAGTTTTGAACATGATAAATTACCTAACCATGTTTATTTTCTACAAAAAGCTATGTGTGGACTCAAACAAACCCATAGAGCTTGGAATGAGAAATTGATGAACTCATTGCTAGACAATCTCTATATCATGGGAAAAGTTGATTCTACCTTGTTTCTAAAGCACACTTCTATAAATTTCTTAATCATCTAAATTTATGTTGATATATTATCTTTGGCTGGACTAATCTTGATCTTTATAAGGAGTTTAGTTCTCTTATGCAAAGTGAGTTCCAGATGAGCATGATGGAGGAGCTTACTTTTTTTTGGCTTTCAAATCAAGCAAACCAAGGAAGGTAATTTCATCAACTAAGGCAAGTACATCAATGAACTACTTAAGTTCTTTGGAATGGAGAACACCAAGACGATGGAAACCCCTATGCCAAACACCACCAAGCTTGATAGAGATGAGAAAGGAGAAAAGGTAGAGAAGAATCTGTAAAGAGGTATTAGTGGAAGTTTAATTTATTTAACTGCCTCTAGACCTAACATAATGTTTAGTGTTGTCTTGTGTGCTTGCTTTCAATCAACTCCAAGAAAATAACATCTCATAGAGGTTAAAAGGATTTTGAAGTATCTAGAAAAAACTCAAAATTTTGGACTATGGTATCCCAAGTCAAGAGACTTTAGTCTTACTGCCTATAGTGATGTTGAGTATGCATGTTGTTTTTATTATAGAATATGCACAAGTGGAACTTGCTTCTTACCAGGATCATGCCTAGTTTCTTGGCTCTCTAAGAAATGAAGAATAGTGTCTCTTTCAACTTATGAGGCTGAATAAATTACATCTGGGAGTTTTTGTGCCAAAGTCCTATGGATGAATCAAATGCTCCAAGACTTTAACATTCATTTTGATGCTTCTCCTATCTACTGTGACAATACTAGTGTAATTAATTTGTCTTATAAACCAAAATTGTAGAGTAGAGCTAAACATATAGAGGACCTTCATCACTTTCTTCATTACCACATTGCCAAGAAGGATATTTATATCAGGCATGTGGACATGGAGAATCATCTTGCAGACATTTTTACAAAAACCCTAGCTAGAGAGAAATTTACTTTTATTAGATCAAAACTGCTCATAACTTCTCTTGATGATAGTGACATGCAATCTAGATAGATATTATTATACCTATATGTTTCTTGCTTGAAATTGATCATCTCTTGACTAAAAGTGCTAAAGTTGACATGTTTTCATGCCTTGTTTTGCTTGTTTTTGGCTATTTTTTGTGAATGAATGATTTCTCACAAAATAATAGTCAATGATGAGTGAAATGTGACACAATATGTTTAAAACACATGATAGGATTAAAAAATAAATTTATTTAGAACTCTAGAGGCTTAGAATTGAATATCTTATGTTTTAAGATAGACTATTAATCAGTCAAGTTTCTCCTGATACAACTCGACTGATCCCTAACCGAGGACAAAGTGATAAACCCGATCGGTTGAGTTTCCACAACACAAAACTCGACCTACAGTAAACTTACATAGGGTAATCGGGCGACTTTTCTCCCTCTCAACTAGAGAAAACCTGACCGAAAATCCTTCTCCATTTCTCGCCCTCACACCATATGCTAGCACATTCTCTCCTATCCCCTTCCTAGACCTAGAATCAGTATCCCTTGCCTCTTCCCTAGTGACCTAGGTGTGTTTCCAACCTGCCTTGTGTGGTTCTTCTTCATTTGTGGCCTATCTCCTCCATCTCTGACCTAGATGTCTTCAAACTCAAGAAAGAGGTCAACCCCAGTTGGATCTACCTTCGCCCCAGTTTCCCAACTGCATGTATCCTTCGGTGGTACCTCACTCATCTACATGCAACTTTTGAATAGGAATACAAAGATCTTGTCTATAACTCCATTTCCTTTTTTAGATTTATTTGAACCTCAGTTTACAATGACTGAGGTCATTGAAGATGTAGCTGAGGTGTTTAAAGCACATCACTTAAGTGCTCTATGTGTAGAGTGTGTGTGCTTTGCAAATGCCATGTCAAGCACAAAGCTTGTCCATGAGTTCTATGCCAATTTGACATGGAACTACACCTCCCTTGTTCCACCACTAGGCACCAAGGTAGTTTTGACCTTGATGATTACAATAATCAAGATAACAATCTCATAGGATTCTATGAATACCTATTTTTTTTATTCTATCATTGTTGGTTCTTGTGTGGCTTCTTATTCCAGGTACCTTCACCTTTTGGACCCTAAAGGTTTCTACAAGAGTTTTGAACTGAAGCTTACCCTTCCTGACATGCATAGGTTCCTCAAGAAACCACGCATCCCTTATAAGAACAAATCTACCCTACCCTGGTCTTCCCTAGATATCAAGACAATACCGGTAGCTCTAGTGGTTAACATCAACATTCATCCCAAAAGGAATCAAACTGAGATTGTAGAGAACATGGCAGTGATCATGTATTGTTTGCTGAAAGATATTAGAGTTAAGTGGGCTCGTTACATTCTCCATCATATGACCTACTTTGACTCTGGGAAGAACACCTCTGGCACCCGTATCCCATATCCAAACTTGATTTGTGGTGTGTTTTCTCATCATAATGTAAAATCCCTCATACATGACCTTAGATAGAAATTAAGTCACATAGAGGTTTGCATTGTGACACAACCATCAAGAAGACCTTTGTTCCTAACTCTACCACCACAATAGGTGCCTCTTCCTCCACCCAGGCCCATCCACCACCCCCACCCCACCTTGACGACACCTTGTTTTTTTGTATCAAATAAGCCCTCATGGGATACATGATACATCAATAGGCATACAACCTTTAGGTTCAGGATCATCACCACCAAGACCTTTTCCAGATCATGTCTCACATGAACATGTCCAATGGTCAACTGTACACAACCTACCATGTGTAACTACGAGCTGACTATACCTCCTATGCATATGCTCAGTTCTACCCATACCCCCACCTCATGCTGCTTCCACTTCACCTCCTGTTGCTGCTAATGGCGGACCTTCCCCTGGAGATATTCCTTTAATTGAATTTGCCTATTGGCACCACTGTCGCTCTTCTTACTGGTTTTAATTGGACTTCTACTCCCACTTTTGAGCAAGAAAATGCATTACATGCATGTGGCATATCTTGGGCTGTACAAAATGACAGGTGGTCTGGTCGTGCTTTTGGACCTCCTGTTGATGCAGAGATACCAGACTAGGGCACTGAGGATGAGGCTGAGGCTATTAATGTACTCAATTTTTGGAAATTTATGAAATTCCACCGCCAAACCCTAATTAATGAACCTAAAAATCCCTCAAATTGTATATGGGTAAATCTAGGTATTGTGTACAAAGAAAAATTGCATAATGGAAATTCATAATGAATATTAAATAAAGATGATTCTGATGATGGTTCTGATGGTTCTTCTAGTGATGATGGTGAGGCTACCACTGCTACACCATCTGAATATGATGATGACTATCAACCCATGGATGACGAAGATGAGGATATAGGAAATGTCATAGATTATGTAGATGTTTAGTTCCATAGTCTATTAGAGTGTGCATATTTCTATCTTTTTTTTACTTTCATGTATTATACATTTGAGCACTATGTATCTGAGGCATACTATTTTATCATCTCATCATTTTCCGTTGGTTTGTAGTTCGTATTTTGAGAGGACATGGTTCATGTTGTAATCTCCATCTCATGTACCATAACTATTTGGTTGACTATATCTTATGAGTTTGTGGTATGTTATCCTATATTTTTCTTATGACATTGGTTTTATTATTTCTCTCTATTTTGTGCCGGTTTGATGTGTGCTACATGTGATTGCATGTGTAGTTTGTTCCTATGGAGAAAACCTATGCTTTATGGCCCTTCTACCCCTACCTTTTTGATAATACCAAAAGGGGGAGAAATGAACTCAACCATATTGTTTTATTGCTTATATGATCCTTTTCTTGTGAATTATCTGCATATCATGTAACTTACTAGAGGACCATGTAGTACATATATGGGCTATAGATATTTGTGGAAAGACTAACCATGTAGGCATAGGTAAGCATGAATTGAGGGGGACTAATTAACATTGATCATTCATGAATCCCCTTGCAACTCACACAATGAAGGTTTGACTTTCACATCCTTTCTCAAAGATGAACCTGTGATTTCATATTCTTTTCAATATGTTGAGGAATGGTTTGCCATTTTCAAAAAGAGGGAGAATGTTGACCTAAGTGTCACACATTATCCATACATTGAAAATGACTCAACCGTTCCATTCATATGTATCTAATATGTTTTTCTAAGATTGATTTTAGGTATTAGGTACATGAAAAGGATCAAATTCATCAATCCCTAGCTTGATCTGAGTTCACGTCAAAGTCATGCAAATGCACTTTTCTAGAAAACACCCTAAACCCTTATCATGATTTTTGTAATCATTTGTATTGATGTAATGAATTGTAACTAAGATATCAAAACATTAGGAGCACTAAATTCGAATGTTTAATCACTTTAATGACATTTTTCCAAAATTGATTACAGGGTCTTATTCTGTCAATTTTCCACTGTGAAAAACTCGACCAATCCCCTGAATGGATTTTGAGAAAATTTAGGTTCAGTCGATTTGCACACTCATAGAACTCGACCAATCCCTGTACTGAAATTGATTTAAGTGATCGGTCAATTTTAATCTAGGATAAACTGGACCAATGCTTTAAATTAGCTTTGTCGCATAGTGCAACAGGTCGAGTTACGGAAAATGTAGAAAAAGTGATTCTATCTATTAGAGTGTTTCAAAACTCAAAATTATATATGTTACAAACCTCAAAATGGCTAGAATTTGTTCTTTAGTTCTCCTACCCTCTAGTGAACACCCCCAAATATAAATATGACATCTTGGGGTTCATTCCAAGGTTGCTCCTTCATGTGATTCAAACTCCTAGCTATAGTTGAGTGCATCCAGTCCACAGGAGCCCCTTTCTCTCTCTTATCTATAAATCAGAACGTCCATTTTAGTGAGATAGGATCTGTATGAGAGAGATACTTCATTGTATACTTGTAAAGCTCTCAAAGCTCCCTTTCCCCAACCCCTTTCTTCAAGATCAAGTAGGTGAAGGATTCTCTGAGTGAAGGAGAAGGTGCAAGATTCTTCAAGGTGTAGAAGAAGGTTAAAAAAGCTTCTCCGAGTGAAGGAGGAGGACAAGGTTGAAGATGTAAGATTGGAGTGGGTAAATCCTTTAAGGAAAAAGACCCAATACAAAGAGGGGATCTCCTTGGCGGAGGTGTACAACTTCTTGTAAGAGTGGGTAAGACCATGGTGAGGTAGAAGACTCCAGTTCTTGGATAGATAAGACCTTGGTTGTAAGGTTATTGGCTCCCTTAACCTCAAAGGGAAGCCGAGTATCCTTATTTTAGAAAAGGAAGGTCAATCGTATGTCTTATAATGGAGTATAATTATACATAGGTTGCAAATTAATCCTAGAACTCGACCTATGTAGGTAGTGGAATGACTCTCTCCTAGTTTGGAGAGTGGAACCACTCGAAATAGTTTGTTCACATGCTTGTTTCAATCTATCTCATCCTTTCTATGCATGTTTAGATTGCCATCAAATTTACTATTTGCAATTGTGCCTAGTTTAATTAACTTGAAGGTCTAACACTTTTTTTGGAAGTGTTTTTATCTCTATTGACCCCCCCTCTGGATCCCCTTGATCCAACAAGAATCTCATCCGTCATGATATGTGATATCAAACCAAATACACATATACTTTTTAGGGAACAATATATTAGAAAGATTTACCTTGATACTGACACATGGAAACCATAATTAGCAATCATATCCATCTCTCATAGTGAAGGAGGTGATTGTGGTTCTTAAATCTGAAGTCACTACACTCATCACATGTCATTCTCTATACTTTGACATCATCTAACGTAACTGTGAATAAGGATTGCCATAAAATTGATGCTTGGGTAGCTGTGACACATGGGGATTGATTGTGAGTGATGTAGATGGGATTTTTCCCTCCTACTGGAGTTTGATATCATGGACACTTGGTAAGTGATATTGAGAAAATCATGCACATGCACATGTGGATCAATATATGATATTGAGGTCACATATATCTTAGGCAGTCTGCTCAAGGTTCAAGGACATGGATTGAATACTAAGAGGATTATGTTTCCATGCCTCGAGTTCATTCTAGATATCAAAGACAAAGGAATTATACAATCACTATAACACCTTACACAAATTGTAGGTTAAAGTTTTTCTCCCTTTCCATTCTCCTGGGTAGCACTGATTGGTGACTAGGCATATGTCTTTGCTTGTGATGTCATAAACTAGTAATGTATATTCTCAACCAACGTGATATGGGACCTATAGGGTCACACACATAGGAATGAACCAAGAAGAGGAGTTTAATCATGATGATGATTCAATTGATTGCCAAAATGCTTGGGTATTCAATTTAAGAAACAAATGACCTGACTGAATCTAAACCAACCAGTCCAAGTGTTGAACTGACCGGTTGGAGTGTCATATTGATTGGATATTGAATTGGCTGAGTTCTGCCTAGACTATGGAGTGAACGGACCGGTTCACTTAGTTAAACAATTGTCTTGGCTCACCAATCAACCAGTTGGGGTCGTGAGATGACTAGCTCGCAAGGGAAAGGCACCCAGTTCATGGAGAAATTCGATTACATCTAGGATTAGTGGTGATGTCATGTTGTGCAATAATTGGATTTGAATTACTAATTCATATGAGATTGGAAAACATAGTGAAATGACTAGTTTACAGAACAAACTGATCAGCTCACATGTGAACTGGCCGGTTCAGCGCAGCAGGTTGCAAAAATTCATGATCTTCCAGTCTCTTCCACTCCCACACTGACTGGGAACCCAGACCGTAACCCCTCTGATAAATAGAGGGGTACTGGGGGCTTCTCAAAACACAACTCAATTTCCTTTTAACATTGTTTTCCTCTATGGTCATGGTAACCAACAGATATCCCAAGAAAGTCCTACCCACTAATGGGAGGGATGACAAGTGAGAAACAATTGTGGGAAAGCAAGTTGGTTGCTAGTACACTAATGTGAGGGACAACTCCTTCATGTCTGTTCTAGTATAGTGATAGGAGTTCTAGGTGGTTCATGTGGACTACCATAGAGGTGAGGTGGCATTTCCTATCTCTAGGAGGATAATGGCACCATGTAGTTTGTGGTGAAGACCAAGAGTTGCACAAATGTTATCTAAGTGCAACTAGGATTGTTGCACTACTAAAATGAGTTATAGTCATTGAACTTGCTCTAGGACTAGGTATGAACTCATTAAACCATACTTTCCATTACATAGTTGTTGACGCGATCTTGCTATTCTGGGGAATATGGATATACAAATTTTTGTTTCCGCTGCCTACTGTGTGCCCTCCTAACAGTGGTATCAGAGCCACGTCAATCTACTATGTTTTGGGATAATCGATATGATCAGATTTTTGGTTTTCATTGTTTATTTACTGCATAAAATGTGAATACTTAAACCGATTAATGTGCATATCCGATCAAGGACCATGTACAATTCCAAACTAATATATATATATATATATATATATATATATACTCATATATAAACATATATATAAATATATATACATATATATTATATATATGATATATATGCAATTTACACACGTTGCCCTAAAAGTGAGTTTTGATGTTGGATGTGTAGTGTGGTTATGTATAATAACCCAAATCTATGTGTGGTTGGATGGTTGATTTTATTCATGTTTTATCTCAATTTGCATATCGAGCCTCTACCTTCTTATTTCCAATGTAAAAGTATTATTCTTTGTGACCTTTGCTCCCCTCAAATGTACCTCAATATTTCTCATTAACATGTAATAAGTTTAATAGAAATAAGATAGTTTCTTTTATTGCAACAATGAAGATGATGATCAGTGTTAGGCAAGTCGACCGGCTGGAGGACCGAGGAGGGCATATCTTAGGAGGAGTGAACCAACTGAATGGTGGTTCCAACCAACTATTTGAAGGTGTCTAGACATCATCAAATAGAAGGTCAGCTGATTGTTTCATATGACCAACTGACCAACGAAGAGGCGAGACAACCAGTTCAAGGTTTTAATCGATCAACTCAGATTGACAACCACAAATCTTGACCAACAACAGGTTCATGCATGTGATGTGATGTTGACCTAGGTGGAAGTAATTCCTTATATCTCTAAGGAATTATGTAGATATGGCCATAACCATCATTAATGTTTTATATTGCATGCTTAAGTTGTGGGATATAGCATGTATATGATACATACTAATATTTGGTGATTGGATAAGTATGTATATGTTGTTGGGTTATAAGGGAGACAGAGAAGACAGTGGAAACAAAAAAATTTCTTCTCCTCGAACCCAATATAAAGGAATCACGTCAACATCTATACATTAGGAAGGATGGTTTGTAGAGGCATACCATGTCCCGAGGCTTGCTCAACGACGTTACCTCATGGCTTGCACATTCTTCACCTCCAGTCTTGGGCGGTGTCTGTGCAGCTCCTGGTCTCACTGGGACTGTCGGGATTGACAACTATCCTCCGAGCGGCAGAAATATCCCGCCTCTGAAGTAGTCCACACGGACCACCTGGAACTCCAATCGCCTTATTTCACAAGACACCAGAAGGTGTCGTACCCTCCTGTTAGAGTACTAGTCACCGACACACTCTCCTGCCACCAGTCGCTTTTCTGTAGTTGTGTTTCCCTTGTTGTGCTTCCCTTATCAAGTAGCACTTGCTCATGCTCTCATGGTTACCACAACCAGACAGAACGACAACTTTACATAGCAACTAGGATTATGAGTTGTTGTATCTGAGAAGCCCCCAATACCCCTATATATATAGGAGGGTCATGGGACAGGGTTCTCTACCCCGGGAAATGCATGATTAAAGAAGGAGTAGAAGGGTTCGAGATTTTCCACAAAACAACCAACTACGCCAGCTGAACCGATCGTTTCAAGCATGAAATGGTCGGTTGGGTACCTGAGTGGATCATTTCACACTTGAACCAATCAGTTGGGGCACCAGAACCGACCAGTTCACTTCTGAACCGCTCGGTTCACTACCCTGATCAGTTCCTGATTGAATTTTCCTCTTTTGTTTCGAATTGATCCAAATACCAATCCTTGTTACAATCAAATTGGACAAGTGAAACGAAGAGAAATTTCTCACCAACCTGACTTTCCCAACTTGATCATTTGGATAGGTTGAGCCGATCGGTTCAATCCTTGAACCAGTCAATTCAGCCTGTCCTAAGTCGATCGACTCACCAACTGAGCCGATCAGTTCACCAAGCTAAGCTGATCGGTTCATCATATGAGCCAATCGGTTGGGAGCGAAGACTGTGCAGAATCAGTCAATTGCAGTTTTGATCAGTCTGATACTCTAATCAATATGTCCAACACCTTGAACACTATGATATTGAGCTATCAATTGAATGAGTGTTTAATTGAACTACTAAACTCCTTTACTAATCAATCTAAATATCATTTGTGGATAAACTCCTATTCCAGGTTAAATCCTATGTGTGACCCTACAGGCCCATTTCACGTTGTCAGTGAAAGTCCATAACACTTATGACTTCACAAGAAAAGAGCGGTGCCTGGTCGCACATCAATGCTACCCAAGTGAAATAGAAAGTTAGAGAACAACTTTCAATCCTACAATTTGTGAATGGTGTTATAGTGAATATATAATTCCTTTGTCACGGATATCCTGAATGAACACAGGGCATGGAACAATCATCCTATCAACGTTCATTCACTTTCTTGATCTCAGAGTAGATTCGAGGAGATATGTATGACATCAATATCACATACTAATTCACACATGCGTGTGCACACCTATCTCAATCCTACTCATCAAGTGGTCATGGATATCAAACTCCCTCAGGAGGGACAAATCCCATATCTATCACTCACCCCTCAAAAGCCCCATGTGTCAAAGCCACCCAATCATCACCTTTATAACAACTCATGTTTCAGGACTACGTTTGATAATGTCAAAGTGTACCCAACGACATGTATTGAGTGTAGTGATTTCAGGTCAAAGAATCACACTCACCACCATCACTGTGAGAACTGACTATGACTACCATGTCATGGTTCCATGTATCAAACTCACGGTGGGTCTGTCCAATACACTTGTTCTCTAACAAGTACCTATGTGTTTGGTTTGATATCTCCATATCATGACTAATGAGATTCTGTCATCAATCAACACCACAATCTAGTCTTGTGTGTCATTGTTGTCTATCTACCTTCCACAACAACATCCGACTAGGGACATAATAAGAATGTACAAACTCTTAGCATCCATATGATCTCATTGTTCAGGTCCTTAACCGGAAAGCATACATCATTGAGTACTGTCATTCTCTAGATATTCAATCTGTTCTATCATTATCTCATATGATTGAACTAGAAAGAATTGGAAGCTTGCCTTTGATGCTTATCAAATCAATCTTAATGTATCCCACCAATCATCCCATGATTGGCTCTCAGGGCATACATACCAACAGACTCCCACTTGCACTATGTGCCAATCACCCTTTAATCATATTCATAGTGATCTTCAAACACGTCCCACATGTTACTATGCTCTAGTGCTTACACAGTGAGTTATGGAAACACTTTGACAAAGTCAGTATTAACTGCATGTCTCTCATCTCTTCACTGTACATCATACGTATCAGATGGAGTTGCCGTAATGTCCGATCTAGTATTCTTTTGCTAATCTTTAGTCACATTGCATGACCAAGTACTTGTCATCAAAGATCGGAATATCTATAAGTTCATCTCATGAACTTCCAGATCCATATAGTATCCACTAATGTTCTCTAAAATACGAATACTCAACTTTTCCTTTTAAATGCCTTTATTGGAACGTTTCCATTTATAAACAAACATTCACTTTTATGTATCCCATTTATATTTTTTGATTAATTTTCTATCCTTTTTGGAAGTTCGCATTAGTGTAACTCTTTACAGTGAATCCTTCCTTATTTCCATAGAACTAGTACTTCTCAAGTATTTATCAAATTCTTATGGTATTCCAGTTACCCTTATTGGAACTTGACAGACATCCACTCGTCATGTCCCACATATGAGTTATCAGGATGAGCATATCATATTGTCATGTCCTTCATACAAGATGATAAATGCATTTTGTTCTTGCCATGTCCATACATGCAAGATAATGGGATGATTACATACATGATAGATCCATATCTATTCTTAGTGTTCCCATTCTTCATAAGAATTGCACACTTGGCCTTGGGATACTAACTCCATGTAACATGGACAAGTTTTCTCCCACTGAATCTGTGCACACTGAACCCTTCAGTATAGATTGCCAATGTATGCTTTCTCTTTTCAGGTCAAGATGTTTTCAAGAACTATATCTATAAATCTCTATTCCTATCACATAGGAAAGGTCTCTATTCTTCCCTAAAGATAATTTCCACTTTGGATTTCCATTTTAGAACATTTCCATTTCATATCAACATGTGGAATATGAATATGCTCCCACTAAATCACATATCCCTTCTTTATCTTTGACATATCAATCAAACCCTTTGACTATATCATCAAAGTAAAGATCCAGCTCTGAGTTGCTTGTACTTAATCAATCACATTGATTAGTTCATTGTAACTTATAGACTTCATTTGCATTAATGGATTCATAAACCTTATAGGTTGTATCACATACACATCCTTGTTTTATTCCTCATAGGAATGTAGTTTTAATATCCGTATGCCATATCTCTTAGTCATTAATTTGCAATCAACAAGCATCATCCTTCTCAAAATGTCATCCATGTATCTTAATGCTTAAGACTCATTCACACTTATGGATTTCATCCCAATGGGTGCTACCATCAAGGTCATACCTTATGGTTCACATGGAAGTCATTTAGGATGTAATGGTCATAAACCATAACTCAAAACCCGATTCCTCAATATCATCTAGATAGTTGACTCATCACATGACCAACTCATCACATAGATAATCGAGGTGTTTCTATCAAGGATATAAGAACTCACAACTCTTTGTGATTCTTAATGTCCTTTATTAGTGTAGGGTATTCTTTATTTAGGAAGAACTTAGTTATTTGATAATCATCCTCTAACTCCTTAGAGTATGAATCCTTTTTGATTTAGACATCACCATGCCTTAATTACGAGCTCACTATGATACTCTATCATAATCACTCATAAGTTTCTCAAATATTTGGTTTAAGTATCCTTATGCCTTGATCACATCAAGAACTAATACTTTTACCAAATTTGTACTTCATATATGATATTCTTGAACACTTCAAGATATTCACATTGGTATTTCTCTAAACACCATTTAAAGTATCAGCATTAACTCCAATGGGTATGTAAATACATCACATGTATTATACCTAATAGGATAATCATTCTTCCACTACCTTAGTGAAGATTGATTTATCATGTTCAAGAGATTCATGTCTATTACTGGTTCTCTAACCAAAAGAGTCTAGATTTATCCATCAAATGGAAACTAGAAATGAATTTCTCATGATGATGCTAATTCATTGTTTGAGTTATCAACAACTTTTAGGTATCATTTTATCTTATGCATACCAAGTGATACAAGATAAACAAGGAATTGCCACAAAGATCATATCTTTGAATTTGAAATATCAACTATATTGATAGACATCCTTGTCTCAACAAGATGCAACAATAAAGTGTTTCTATTGGAAAATTGAAATAGTAGTTCTCAACTCTATTTCATGCCCTTTAGGCTGAAATAAACTAAAAGGTACTCCTATCTATGACAACAACACTTGCTCCAATGATGGGTACTCCTTTCTTGGTCCTTTTGTAAATGCCATCACTTCTTTGTAGACTTACATATCATATATGTCAGATCTTTATCTTTGTATCATATACCTCAGAAGTGGTTCATTTCATGATACCTTGGGTGGAGATCTCCATCCCCTCCTTCTTCTTCTTTTGTTCTTCCAGATATAGAGGGAAATTCCCTCGTTCACCCTCCCATGTGCCTTGAGGCTGAAGATGACTTGGATTGCTGGCTAGCATCAGAACACTTCTTTACTTTGCCCTTGTCCTTGCCTTTAAGACTTACCCCTCATCGATCAAAGATTAGGGTTTTGTCTTTCTTCATCTTTCCCTCTACTGTACTCAGCATGTCCAACAACTTTGTCAATGCTTGTCAAAGTTGTTCATTTCATAGTTCATCATGAACTGTATGATTCTTGCAACATTTGCAGTATCATACCAATAGCCAACTCTTGGCTCAGAGGGAATCCTTCTTAGTCAAGTTTTTCCACATACCCAATCACATCGAGTGTGTGAATACCTTATTGGATCTACTTCTATCATGACATACTAGGATAGTGTCTTGGAGACATCATATGTCTCATGTTGTCTCTATAACTCATAGTTCAGAGAGCACAACATTAAGCACTCCACATCACTGGCATCCCCGATATGCTTCCATAAGCATACTTTCAGCCATTGGTGTGGTGGGATCGAGTTCATCTGGTTCTGGTATAACTAGGACTTAGAGCTTTTGCTTCTTCGATTGAGAACACGTCTTAATGTCCTAATATGTCGTGGAAATTATTCCCATTAGTTTGTTGGTCTCAAGGTCCGATCGCAAATAAAGTGATTATTGTTGATTAGCCATTTATTGTACAAAAGGAAATATATGCATTTTAGTCCAAAAACTCATTTTGACTTATTTGATTGATTTGAAAGGTTGACAATATAATTAGGACTTTAATTAATTATCACTCCCACTATTTTTGTTCAAATTGATAGACCTTACCATCAATTCGGAAGACTGCAGCATACAATCTTCTAGTGGGTCAAGATCCTGAAATCCTCTAAGTCATGGACCAGCTAGGGCTGTCACCGACAACTTAGATCTTCTAGGTAGGCAACTTTTTCCAATTGCATCATATGCAACTCTTGAAAGATGTCATATGCAACTCCTTGCCATGATCACCTCCATGCCTCAAGGTTCTAGATCCTATCTAGGTTACCTTGTTAAGTCCGAAGCAAAGCCAACATGATGAATATGCACCCTTATAGGGCAAACCCACATATCCATCCTTCGTGCTTCCACGAGATAGACGGTGCACCACACTAGGGCATGCCTACACTTGGTCGATCAAGCTTTTCACGTGTGTCGCATTTGGAAGGCATCTAAAACTTTAATATTTAATGAGGGATTTGGTTTTATAGGTACATATACATATCCAATCACCAAAATACATAGTACATATCATATACATGCTATATCCCACAGAAAACATGTGAAACGATAAAAGCGATGATTATGGTCATCCTAATGTGATTCCTCGAGACAAGAGGAATCACAGTCATCTAGGTACATATCACATGCAACTTGTACAAGATGAACTCTGTGCTTTGCCATTCTCGGTTTGATCAACGCATCTCCATGATTGATCAGCTCACCATCAGGCCGGGCAGTTGGGTGCCACCAGCCAATCGACTGGCGCCTCCAACCGATCGGTTCACTGGTCGTCGTGCATCTCCTCAGGGCCGCCACCCACTCGTCTCGTTCATTGAACTGGTCGTCTAGAATGCCAATCGATTAGTTCATGCCTTGAACCGATTGTCTCAGTCATCGTCAGGTTGTCCGCCATTCTTTGACATAACAGGAAATAAAAGTTCTATCCTATTTACATTTGAATAGAGAAACCCCGAGTTACATTCAGGGGGAGAAAAGGTAGGAAAGAAATCTCGAGTTATCTCGAGTTACATATGGAATAAGGGATAGAGAATTGGTACGCAGACCAAGATGCAAGAAACCACATTCAACCATACATAGACATAGGGTTTATTGGCCATAACCACACTATACATACACCACAAAACTCATTTAAGGGTGACGCGTATCGAGTGCATTCATATTACATATCATATATGTATATTGGGATTTGTGGATTTAGGATTGGACATGCATAAAGCCAATTTTATTCGCATCGTATGCAATAAATAAAGGCGACAAACCAAAATTGATCACATCAATAATCCTAAAGTATAGAGCAGTTGACGTGGCTCTGACACCACTGTTGGGTTTTAAGGGATACAGAGAAGGCAGCGGAAACAAAAAAATTTCTTCTCCTCGAACCCAATATAAATGAATCGTGTCAATGTCTATATAGTAGGAAAGATGATTTGTAGAGACATACCTTGTCCCGAGGCTTGCTCGGCGACGTTACCTCGCAGCTTGCGCGGTCTTCACCTCTGGTCTTGGACGGTGTCTGTGCAGCTCCTGGTCTTACTGGGACTGTCGGGATTGACAGCTGTCCTTTGAGCGGCAGAAATCTCCCGCCTCTGAAGCAGTCCAAACGGACCACCTAGAACTCCAATTTCCTTATTGCACAAGGCACCGAAAGGAGTCGTACCCTCCTGTCAGCGTACTAGTCACCGACACACTCTCTTGCCACCAGTCACTTTTCTACAGTTGTCTTTCCCTTGCTGTGCCTCCCTTATTGGGTAGCACTTGCTCAGGCTCTCCTGGTTACCACAACCAGAGAGAACGACAACTTTACAGAGTAACTGATGTTCTGAGTTGTTGTATCTAAGAAGCCCCCAATACTCCTATATATAGGAGGGTCATGGGACAAGGTTCTCTAACTCAGGCAATGCAGGATTAAAGCAGGAGTAGAAGGGTTCTAGATTTTCCACAAAACAACCAACTATGTAAGCTGAACCGATTGTTTCAAGCATGAAACGGTCAGTTGGGGACATGAGATGATCGATTCACACTTGAACCGATCAGTTGGGGCACCTAAGCCGATCGGTTCACTGCCCTGATCAGTTCCCGATTGACTTTTCCTCTATTGTTTTGAATTGATCCAAATACCAATCCTTGTTCCAATCAAATTGGACAAGTGAAACGAAGAGAAATTTCTCACCAACCTGACTTTCCCAACTTGCTCGTTTGGACAGGTTGAGCCGATCGGTTCAACCCTTGAACCGGTCGATTCAGCCTGTCCTGAGTCGATCGACTCACCAACTGAGCCGATCGGTTCACCAAGCTAATCTGATCGGTTCATCATATGAGCCGATTGGTTGGGAGTGCAGACTGTGCAAAATCAGTCAATTGCAGTTTCAATCAGTCTGATACTCTAATAAATCAGTCCAACACCTTGAATACTATGATATTGAGCTATCAATTGATTGAGTGTTTAATTGTACTACTAAACTCCTTCAGTAATCAATCTAAACATCATTTGTGGATAAACTCCTCTTCCAGGTTAAAACCTATGTGTGTGACCCTGTAGGCCCATTTCACGTTGGCAGTGAAAGTCCATAACACTTCTGTCTTCACAAGCAAAGAGCGGTGCCTAGTCGCACATCAGTGCTACCCAAGTGAAATAGAAAGTTGGAGAGCAACTTTCATTCCTACAATCCGTGAATGGTGTTACAGTGAATGTATAATTCCTTTGTCACTGATATCCCGAATGAACTCAGGGCATGGAACAATCATCCGGTCAACATTCATTCACTTTCTTGATCTCAGAGTAGATTGGAGGATATACTTATGACATCAATATCACATACTGATTCACACATGCGTGCGCAAACCTATCTCAATCCTACTCATCAAGTGGCCATGGATATCAAACTTCCTCAGGAGGGACAAATCCCATATCTATCACTCACCCCTCAAAAGCCCCATGTGTCAAAGCCACCCAATCATCACCTTTATAACAACCCATGTTTCAGGACTGCGTTTGATGATGTCAAAGTGTACCCAACGACATGTGTTGAGTGTAGTGATTTTAGGTCAAAGAATCACACTCACCACCATCACTGTGAGAACTGACTGTGACTACCATGTCATGGTTCCATGTGTCAAACTCACGGTGGGTCTGTCCGGTACACTTGTTCTCTATCAAGTACCTATGTGTTTGGTTTGATATCTCCATATCATGACTAACAAGATTCTGTCATCAACCAACACCACAATCTAGTCTTGTGTGTCATTGTTGTCTATCTACCTTCCACAATGACATCCGACTAGGGACATAATAAGAATGTACAAACTCTTAGCATCCATATGATCTCATCGTTCAGGTCCTTAACCTGAAAGCATACGTCATTGAGTACTGTCATTCTCTAGACATTCAATCTTTTCTATCATTATCGCATATGATTGAACCAGAAAGAGTTGGAAGCTTGCCTTTGATTCTTATCAAATCAATCTTAATGTATCCCACCAATCATCCCATGATTTTCTCTCAGGGCATACATACCAACATATGTGTGTCTATATATATATATATATATCCAATTCCTCAATCAAACATATTAAGTCTTAGATGTTTTCCATTAGCAACACACATGAAAATATTGATCGACTAAGCGTAGGTTATGCCCAAGCCATGTGCGTCATCCATCTCATGGAAGTGTGGTGGTAATAATGTAGGTTCCACCTAAGCAGGTTGCATTATTATCAGGTTGGCTTTTGGGTCAGGCTTAACTATGTTTCCTTAATGAGATTAACACCAAAGGCATGCAAATGACTATGGTAAGGATTTTCACATATTATCTATCTAATAATTGCATATTATGCAATTGATAAATATT
The DNA here is from genome assembly GCA_963693085.1 of Alisma plantago-aquatica. Classification (NCBI taxonomy): domain Eukaryota; kingdom Viridiplantae; phylum Streptophyta; class Magnoliopsida; order Alismatales; family Alismataceae; genus Alisma; species Alisma plantago-aquatica. The sequence goes on along the minus strand of OY856409.1, from coordinate 21,701,538 downwards.
GTCAACCTTAATAGTTGACCATGGATGATAGCATTGGCTGGGTAATAGTTGAATTATTTTGGATCTTTGCTCACTAGAAGGTTGTATGTTGTGATCTTACAAATTGATATGTGAGGGATATCAAATTGAATAAAATAGTGAGAGTGATTCCTGAAAGACCTAATTAATATCGTCAACTTCAATCAAATCAAATAAAAAATGAGTTTTTGACAAAATTGCAAATTCTTTTATAGAATCAAATTTTAACACAGAACAACCACTTTTCACTGCAATTGGTCCTTGAGAAGGACAAGTTAAATGAGAATAACCCCCACGACTGGTTCGGGACACTGAGCATCATTCTCACATAGGATTCCAAGCTCTATATCCTGGAGATACCACATCCAGATGAACCCCTTCCCAATGCACCTAAGACTGACAAGTATGCTTACAAGAAACATATTGATGATGTCGTTGATGTCAAGTGTCTGACGCTATTCTCCATGAACTATGAATTGCAAAGGCAGCATGAGAACATGGATGTCATTGAGATGGTCACACATCTTAAGAACATGTTCCAAGATGAGGCAAGACAAGAGATATTTGATGTCTCTAAGGTGTTGTTCAAATGTAACATGGCAGAAGGAGATCTTGTAGGTCCTCATGTGCTCAAGCTCATTGGGTATGTGAAGAACCTTGATAGAATGGGATTCCCCTAGGGTCAAGAGTTGGCCACTAATATGATATTGCAGTCTCTACTAGAATCATATAGTCAGTCTATCATGAACTACAACATGACTGACTTTGACATGTCATTGGGAGAATTATTAGGCATGTTGAGAATAGTTGGGACACAAATGAAGAAAGACAAGCCCAAATCTATAATTGTGATTATAAAGACAAAGGGAAAGTATAACGGAAAAGGCAAAGATAAGAAGACTTCTAAAGTTGTCTAAAATCCCAAATCTTCAGATCTCAAGGTAAAGGGATGAATAAAGAAAAGAGGCATTTGTCACCACTGTCACCAGCCTGGACATTGGAAAAGGAATTACCCTCTTTTTTTGGAGGAACTAAATAAGAAGAAGTAAAGGGTAGAGGCCTCTACTTTAGGTATAAATGTTATACGATAAATTTGATTACTTCTTCATCTTGGCATGAGATACCAGATGTACATTTGACATACATTGATGTGCATGATCTAATAAGAAGTAATGCCTTTATGGAAGGACAAGAGTGGGCTATGCAGAGTAAGAGTTTCTGGAACTTTAATTACATTTATAATTTATCTTAGCCCAATGGGCATGTAATAGAGTTAGTCAAACTATTATTTCATTATGCCAAAATAGAAACATTTTACTTTATACATCTTGTATGAAAAGGATGATAAATTAATAAAGAGTTATTAATTCATCTATTTCAAAGATATGATCTTGTATGGCACTATCCCAACCATCTAATGATATTTATATGAAAGGATCCAAAGATGAATATCTATAATGTAAAAATACCAAATGTTTATAATTGAAAACTCAAACATTTTTAGCACTGTCATATTAGGCACATATATGAGAAATTCATTTTTTGAATCCATATTGATGGTTATCTAGACTCTTTTGGTTAATGAACCAATAAGAGACATGCAAGTCTTAATTATGAGAATTAAGACAAAATACTCTTCACTAGATGTAGTGGGAGTATAAACACTCTATTAGGCCTTATACATATTGATGTATGAAGATCTTGTATAATAAATGCTACAAATAGTTTTTAGTACTTCATTGTATTCACTAATGATCTCAATTGATATAGGGTTTGTATTTGGTGAAATAAAAACATGAATATCTTAAAGTGTTAAAGGAGATTACAAATGAAGTACAATTTTGATAAAATTATTAAGAAACTTTGGTATAATCAAATGTTGAAATTCTTAACATTAATGGTTTGAGAACCTTCTGGATAGACCGTGATAGTGTATCATGAGACAAACCCATATGAAATATGATGATGTATCAGAAAGAATGAATTACATTCTGATGGATCATGATGTAATTATTATGTAATCTAATCTTCTAATCTCCTCATGGACATATATACTTTACACTAAAGCAATGTACTGTCCAAATGGTTCAAAGACATCATATGTGATACGATATGGGTATGTCCCAATATGTCTGAATGATTGAAACCTACATAAAGAGAGTAGTTTCTTGAAAAATGTTTATCCGAAAACCATAATTGTTGAATGATCCTATTAATCCCAATCAGAAAACATAAGTTTTTTGTTACTAGGACAACCGAGTTCCAAAAGAATCAGTGTGAGTAAAAGAAGAAATAAAAATGTTCGAGGTTAATAAGAAAGTGCAATGAAACAATTGGGAATCACAAATTGTTGTCGAATCCCAAGTTTCACATGTAACAAAAAACCTCACAGTTATAGTAGAGCACATCTGAGATTGAAAGATTGTGAATCCAACAACTCAGATAGGTTGGTCATAAGATGATGATCCAATAAATCAACTAGAAGCCATTGAGAACTAGAATTTGAGAAATGGGTTGAGGCCATCATCGAGTCCATGTAAACTAACAAGGTATGACCTTGCTAGTACCACCTAAGGGGTAAGACCCAAAGGGTGAAAGAAGGGTTTTGATGCAAAGACTGGTATGGATAACCTAAAAGGACAAATTGGTTGAAAAGGTTTTTTCAAATCAGTTCAAATATTTGAACATAAAGAAATTCCTTCATCATTATCATGATTGTTGTTGAAGCTAGTATAAACTATGAAATTTGGCATATGAAGCTTAAAAAATGGATTCCTTACAAGGAATATTTGAAAGGATGTGTATGTGACACAATGTAAAGGTTTTATAAATTCATGAATGCAAATAAAGTCTATAAGCTACAAAGTTCAATATAAGATATTGAAACAATCATCTCAGAGATGGGATCTTTTAACTTTACGAGATAGTCAAAGAGTTTGAGTCGAGTCAAGATAAAAGAAGAAATCTATGATTACAAAAGATTTATTTTGAGCTTATATGAATATTCTACATGTTCATGGGGAATAACATATCAATATGTACATATTGATATCTGGCATGGAAAACACCTTCAACAATGAAGGATTAGGTGAAACATCCTATGTGATAGGGATTGCGATCTATAGAGATAGTTCCATAACCTAAAATGAGCACATTTAATAGAAAAATGTTGAAAGACTTCAGCATAAAGGATTCAATGAGAGAGAATCTGACCATGATTCATAAGATTAGTTTCGCAAGAACCCTATGTTCCAATTCTTGTGAAGAATGGAAAGACATGAGTAAGATGCCATGTGCACTAGGAATGGATCCATTATGTATACTAAATAATGTTCTCATCCCATAGTCTTGTATGTATTTGACATGACAATATGATTAGTTTCCAATGAGTGTCATTGGAAAGTGATTAAAACATCAATTAGTACTTGAGAATCACTAAATGATAAGTTGTTATATTATTGCAACAAGGAAGAGTTGTGTAAGGAGTAACACTAATGCAAGCTTCCAAAATGACAAATGTGATTGCAATATAAAATATGTTTTAAGAAAAGAGTTGTGAGTTGGAAGGATTATGAACTACAAACCATTAATTCAATTCTACAATTGAAGCCAAGTATCCCAATGTTCTGAACACATGTGTGGGTACTACAAGAATCTAGATGTTTGTATTATGAAATTAAAGATGTTCCAAAAATTTATGATATAGTAGAGATATTGTGATAGCAATGGAGCTACTAGTTAGGCAAGGAATATTAGATAGAATAGTATGGTAGTTTTGTCTCATACAAGAAATTGTATAGAAAAGAGATAAGGAACATTCAATATAGTGATTAAAACATCCATTAGTACTTGAGAATCACTAAATGATAAGTTTTTATATTATTGCAGCAAGGAAGAGTTGAGTGTAAGGAGTACACTAATGCAAGCTTCCAAAATGACAAATGTGATTGCAATATAAAATATGTTTTAAGAAAAGAGTTGTGAGTTGGAAGGATTATGAACTACAAACCATTTATTCAATTCTACAATTGAAGCCAAGTATCCCAATGTTCTGAACACATGTGTGGGTACTACAGGAATCTAGATGTTTTTATGATGAACTTAAAGATGTTCCAACAATTTATGACATAGTAGAGATATTGTGACAACAATGGAGCTACTAGTCATAATACAGTTGAGAGAAACATGGCTCGGGGGAGAGGAGGGTGAGGGCGACAATCCAGTGAGTGAGGAGGAAGGGGAAAATCTATTGCTGAGCCATCTTCAACTCCTCCGCTCGGCCAACCAGAGGTCGACGGTGAAGGAAGTAGTGTCCACCCGGATATCCCGTCTTCTAGGGCCCAAGATACCGCCGCCGCCAACTCTTCCAAGTCACCCCCGATCTACTCCGTCGAAGGGTCTAGACCCATTCGTCTTGTGGACTGGTTTGCCACCAGTAGGCAAGGGAGAGCAGAGATCCCTTGGGACCTGATCGAGTTCGTCGAACCAGGGCTGAAGGAAGGTGTGAAGTGCGCCTTAATCTCAAGTCAGGAGTGCTCAGTACCAACCTGGGAGGAGTGTCTCTCGATTTAGTTTGTGGGCAGGAAGGCATTCAGTGGCCAACTTAGCGGCTGGATTCAGAGAGTGTGGTGCCCTAGTGGTCCAGTCAAAATCGTCGCTGAAGAACGTGAATGTTTTATTGTGAAGATGCCGACTAAAAGTGAGAAGGAGAGGGTGCTTGATGAAGCACCCTGGTTCATGGATGGATCCCTACTGGTTGTTCACTCATGGAAGCCAGGGTTACCCCTACAACCTCTCTCCTTCTCGAGTGCCCCTATCTGGGTCAAGATTGAAAACTCTACTCTATTGTGGACCAAGCAACACATAGCCAGCGGTGCAAGCACCCTCGGCGTTCCAGTGGATTTTGATGTTCCGTCGACTGCAGTGGGTTTTCTTGGTGATGCTCTGGTCTGCATTGATGTCTGCAGCGAAGCCAAACTCCCTAGAACATCTATGGTGGAGGTGGATTCATCCCCAAAGACCTTGAAGGTGGAGCCGATTGCAAGGCTGGTAATCTGCCCCAGCTGTAAGAGATTTGGGGACAGAGGGATGTCATGTCCCCTGAAACTGAGGAAGCCCCCGCCAGAGAAGGACATCCAGGTCAGGTTAGGCAAGGAAACTGCTCGACAGAATGTCAAGGGGTCGATTCCTGATAAGGTGGTCAGTGAGGTGGTTCCTGAGAGCAGTGATCATGTTAACCAACTGGAGTAAGATAATAACCTTCTAGAGTTCATCTCTCAACAGGTTAAGGATACTGTCATTGACAGTTCTTGACAATCCTCATTCTCTAAACCTCTAGCTACTGAATCCAAATGGCAGAGCCCGACATGGTGGGCGCCTCTTCTATTTGTAACTTGGGTGGTTTGGATTTAGGTTGGGAGTTGGAGATAGTCAGAAGCGGTAAGGAAGCTTCAACTTCCGAGACTTAGTTTCCAAACAAAATATGGAGCAGCTGTGAGTTTTCTGCCCAACAGCAGGTCAGGAAGGAAAACCTTTTCGAAGATGAGGGTTCTAATGATTCTGATTTTGAGTCAGACCAATGGGACCCTAAGTACATGGACTAAGACGAATCTTGGTCTAAAAGGAAGAAGAAGTTTGGAAGGAAGAAGGTTGGTTAGACTTTCTCTTTTGTCTCCCTGATTCTGGGTCTTTTTTGCTTCTTAGAGGCAAATGCTTGTTCAAAAGTTCTGAAGATGCTTTGATCTGATCTGTGAGAATGGATATGAATCCTTTCTTGAATCCTTTCTTTCAGGTTTTGGTTATAATGCATAAGGAAGACTGGAAGGTTCTCATGCCCCTGATTATGGGTCTATTTTCACTGCCATTGATGGCTTTTGTTTTGGAGTTTGTAGCTTGGAAGCCCATGGATTAGTTAGGAGGAACTGGATGATTGCTTTGGTTTGATGTTTCTAACTAGTCTAGTAGCCTACACATGGTTCATGAGGCTAGGGTTCACATTTTGAAGGTGGTTTTATTGATAGTTGTTTCTCTGGTTTCATGTAAACTGGGTTGATGTTATTAGGTTGGTTAGTATAGGATAGCCTAGCTTTCATGTATGCTTTCCCTTTTCTTTTCTGTGAGGTCCATTTGTTGGACCTTGGTCTCTCTAGATTCTATCCTGGTTGTATGGGGCACATAGTCTTGTACCCAAAGTTTTTGGACTCATTAATAGAAACACGTTTTTTTGCCGACCAAAAAAAATGGAGCTACTAGTTAGGCAAGGAATATCAGATAGAATTGTATGGCAGTTTTGTCTCCTATAAGAAATTATAAAGCAAAGAGATAAGGAACATGCAATATATTGACTTTATCAAAGTGTTGCAAACCCACTAGATTAGCACTTGCACAATATAAACATGGTGGACATGTTTAAAATTACTAAGAATGAGATTGGTTGGTGATTGTCTCTACGTGCAAGTGGGAGTCTGTTGGTAAGATATGCCTAGAGAACCAAACATATGATGATTGTGATGACATATTACATAAAGGATTTGATTAAAAATAATAAAGGCAAGATTCCAATTTATTTTGTTTCACTCAGTTATGAGATAATGAGTAAATGTAATGAATGTCAACAAAATGACAATAATCAATGACATATGTCTTCAAGTACTTGACTTGAACAATGAGATCATACAGATGTTAAGTGTATGTACATTCTTATTATGTCCCTAGTCTGTTGTTGTTGTAGAAGGTAGATAGAAAATAGTAACACATAAGACTGGAGTGTGTGTTGGTTAATGACTAAATCTCAACAGCCATGATGTGTGATGTCAAACAAAAGATGCAGATACTTGTTAGGGAACAATGTATCAGATAGACCCACCTTGAGAGTGACACATGGAAACCACAATTCCATCAACGGATGGTTCCCCAGAATGAATGACATCTGATGGTCATCATGAGGCGGGGACAACTAATGGTGATCTCTAGAGGTGGTAGGTCGATGAATTTATCTCTTGGGGTCTCTTGAATCGGTGGTTTTCTTGGAAGGGGTGACCAATCAATGGTTTTCCACCTAGTTACCTAGGGTTTCAAGAACCAATAGTCACCAAGTGATGAAACTCGATGGTTGGCTTGGGAAGCCAACATATGATGTCTTAGAAACCTCCTACAACTGATGGATCTTCTTCTTGCATGGACGTAACATTTATAGACCATTGAAACATGGAAAACCTACTAGGACACCTCAAGTTTCTCTTCCTTGTTATCCATAAGCTTTATATGCCCTTCCTTTATCACCCAAATGAACCCTTTGTATCCGTATCACTTCTTTGATGTATAGATATTCATCCTCCCCTACTTGGTGGAGAAAAGGGTTCCCAAGCTAGAAGAAGGTGGTCGATCTCCTTGCGTGAGTAGTTAGGGTTCGAATATGCCCTTCTTTAGGGTTTATGGAGCTTCTTTTGCTTGTTGTTGACCTAAGAAAGTAAGTTCTTCATTCTCTCCTTCATTTCTCTTGTTGTTCTGCCTCCTTCTTTCTTCATGGATGGAACCATGGTTTTTCATGCTAAAGCTTGCTCTAGACCTTAAAGAACCCTTCCTCCGTGCTTCATTGACCCAGGGTTTCCTTTCCTTGTGGAGAAAGAGCTAACTTGGCCGAGTCTAGAGCTAAAACAACGATTTCCTACCTTTTTTGTTCAATCATTCTTGCTGTTTGAAGCTTGATCTTCTTTCTAGAGGTGAGTTATATAACCTTCTTCACATTTATTGCTTACTTATACCTTGTATGCTCAAGTTCATGCTTAAAAATGAAGTTCTACATATAAAGAAGCTATCTTTGCCTAGGGTTTAAGCTTAAGTGTTGTTTCTTGAGTAGTTTAGAGCCATAGATGAACCTAAAACCTTGTGAATGACCTTCTAGTAGTAGAGGAATCATTAGACCTTGCTTATGTGTCTGAAGATGGTCCTTGGTGCTTCTGAAATGATGGATAACACTTAGGGTTTGGGAGTTGTTTCCTACCTTGTGAAAGACCCGATTGTTTGTCTTCTTACTAGAACCAATGGAGTTACCTGTAGTGATGTTTCACTTGAGTTTCCTATGACAACCAAAGGTTTCACCTTAGTTCTATATTGGACTCTTTTGGATGCTAAATACTCAATGGTTTTACTACTCAAAGTATGGCATCAACCGGTGGTTTTTTTTTATCCTTCACCAAATGATGGTTTCTCTTGTACTTTTGCTTTGTTTTACCACCTATTGATGATAACTACTTGAACAAATGGGTCTAACAACCGATGGTTGTTCTGACTTGTCAACCAAATGAGTACCCTATGTTGTAGAACCATATTCAGTGTCAGAATTTGCCGAATGGTGAAACGAGTATTCTTAAGGGAAAGTCAGAGTCAGATACATAGCATTATGAGTATTCATAGGTCCAAGTTAGTGTACATCCTTGGCATCTTGATCCCAAGGTATGGAGAATGAATGTAGTCATGTATGAGATATTTTTTATATGTGATGTGACTAAGGACAGTTACAGTTATACCTCAAATTGTAGGGTTTGTACCCTGGTCTCTAGTGATGTGACCTATACCAAGGATAGACTAGGTGTAAGCAGCTTGACTATATGTCATTGTAGGCAGCTCGACTATTATGTCATTTTATTTTGACTCGTACTTACTGAGAAGGACAGATCTTAGGATACCAACACTCCTAGATCTTATATCAAATTGAATAGGCTTCACTATGGTCAGTTGGATTCTGGGTTGTATGACTCAAAATCCCCAGGGCATAATAAAAGATGTAATATAAGTCATGTAGTATATCTTCTAGGATTAAGTACACTTCACATTGGATGTCAACCCTTGCCATGCCTTTTATACTACATAGCTGTTATATGATGCAAACTTATGCAATTTGAGAGATCAACTATTATAAGAAATCAATTCAACTGATAATCATGATAGTTTCTTAACCTATCTTATTAACTTGCTTAGTATGCTAGAATTGTTCAATCTTCTCAATTTCTTATTATTCAATCTGCTCAGTTTGTTTACTATTAAACAATCAGTTGTAATCAATAACCATTGTCGGGAGTTATATCTCTCGTTGGGACATGGGTCTCACCTCATGGGTCGTCGATGATGTGGTTGAGATTGTGTTGTAGAAAAGGAGCAACCTGGTGATCAATAGTTGATTAAGGTTGGACAATTGTAGTTATTAGTAGAGTCCTATAGTCATCCCTATACTCTCAGGTCTGGGCATGGTTTGAGTTTTTTAGATGATATACATGTATCGACACAAGATTTTGACAGTATGCTAATCTTTGTATATATGGCATGTACACATGGAATATCTCTTTTGTATATAGGTTGAGTCTAAGGCCACTAAAATATAGATGGAAATATCTAGTGTGGTATATGAGCTTATGGAAATGTTGGACCGTTATGTAAATGTTTCAGAACATGTTTGTGATGTTATAATCGGTTTTAATTATTCCACTTTTTTGGCGATGTGATTGGTTAGTTGTTGATCATTTTTTTGTTTTGAGTAATCTCATTTAGCATGATCGTATGTCACAGTTAAGTCTATATCGGAGCTTTAAGTTTGTCGAGTCTACATGGACATAGGGTTTAGGTTTTGTGTTAGTTCCTCCATAATACAACATATATGCTTATGCATATATATCTGTAGAGCATGAAGAACATGTAGAGAGTAGCTATGTTGCTCTAGGAGGTGGCACTAGGAGACATGCATGTGATGAGAGAGTACCAGATATGGGGCCAAAGTAGCCAGGGATGCCTCGTCGTGACCTGAAAACTATGGACAACCTGCATTCTAGTCCATGTTTGGACAACTAATGGCCATGATTACACATCTAGCGGACAGAGCACCCACACCTAAAGCTAGGGCATCTGCCCTTAATGCAGAATCCCAAGGTTTTGGGAAGACATTTGAAAATCTCAAATGTGTCAGGGCAATATATAGAATATGCAGGTATAGCTGACCCGGAAGACATTCAACACATAGTTGATTGAGGTAGAAAAGGCATTCAAGATCTTGAACATCCCAAATGAGGACAAGGTGAAACACGACATGTACCTATTGAAGGGTAGTGTTGGTCATTGGTGGGACATAGAAGAGGAGAAGTGGCTAGGAGCTGTGATAGGTTGGGAGGAGTTTCAGAGGGAGTTTGTCAGTCGATATATCACAGAGACATGCCTAGGTGGGAAGATCTCATAGTTTGAGAATATTCACCTGGGATCGATGAACATCAATGAGTATGAGTCAAACTTTATGGAGCTTTTGTGGTTCTTCTCTCACATGGAGGCAACATATAAAGAAAGGATCCATTGGTTTGAGAAGGGTCTGAGTACATAGTTTACTATGAAGACTTCATCTTTTGAGAATAGAGAGAGGTTTTCCACCTCATTAGAGTCGGTAAGGTATATTGAGATGTTTTCTATAGAGAAACATGAAGTTAATGCTAAGAATATGCCATCCCAGTTCTAAGGGAAATCTTCTAGAGGATTTAAGAAGCCAATGTTTTCTTCATCAAAGTCGCAATAGAGGTTGACTTTTACTGAGCAAAAGTCACATGTTCGATCACAATGGACCCCAAGTAGAAGAAGAGGCCACAATTTTCCACCAGTTGGAGCTCAAAGTGCATCATCAGTGTTAGTAATAGGATCATCTAGGCCGCATCATGATACTAGAACCTATTATAATTGTGGTTAGGTCAAGCATAAAAGACCTTATTACACTATAAAGGATGAGGAAGTGACACAACAACCAAGGCAGTGTTAGCAAGGTTCGTAGCAGTGATCATTTAATAGTGGTGGTGGTAGAGGATGTGGTCATGAATCATAGACAAGATCCTTCATACAAGCTATCAGAGATGCAGATGGCAGCAGGCGACGAATAGATTCTATGACATGACTCATCTGGAAGGAGTGGTCAATCCATGGGTTGTGATAGGTCAGATGGAGTTATTTCATTCTGATTTGTCTACTTCTTCTTTTGAATCTATGCCAGTCGAAACCAGTGTGACACACTCTTTCATCACCAGAGAGGTGATAACTAGTTGTTATCTTCCTGTATGTCGTAGATCTGACAATCTTCAATTAGAAACCCCTTTATTTGGTTCCTTAAATTGCTAGAGGTATGTCCCTCTTACATTCTATCTTTATTAGGATGAAACATCTAAGTGGATCTTATGCCACTTAACATGCATGGATTTATGTGATCCTAGGGATGGATACCTTGAAGAAGTACAAGGTTGTTTTAGACTATAACTCTAAGGTAGAGATGCTTCATGTGGATTTTCCAAGGTGATAGGAAGATTCTTCCCACATGTTTTGTGTCAACTATGATAGCGGAGAGGTTGATGAGACAAGGGTGTGAGAATTTCTTGGCCCATGTTGGGGATACCAACAGAAAGAGTCCTAGTATTTAGGAGGTCCTAGTGGTGTGAGAGTTTGAGTATGTCTTTCCTGAGGAGTTTCTTGGTGTTCCAGGAAAACAACCCATAGCTTAATCACCATACAGGGTGGCATCGACAGAGATGAAAGAGTCAATGAAATATTTGCAAGAGTTGTTAGAGAAGGGCTTTATCAGACTGATCACTTTCCCTTGGGGTTCTCCCATATTGTTTGTCAAGAAAAATGATGGTTCCATGAGATTATGCATAGACTACCGATAGTTGAACAAGGTGACGATAAAGAATAAGTATCTATTATCGAGGATTGATGACCTTTTTAATTTGTTAAGAGGTTCTATAGTATTCTCCAAGATAGATCTGAGGTTAGGTTGCCACCAGTTGAGTATCAAGGAAGATGATGTACCCAAATCAGCTTTTAAGACTAGGTATGGTCCGTACGAGTTTGAGGTTATGTCGTTTGGCCTCACCAATGCACTGACTGTGTTCATGGACCTGATGAATAGGGTATTCAGGTCCTACCTTGATTAGTTTGTGGTCATGTACATAGATTTAATCTTGATTTACTCCAAGGATAATCAGAAGCATGACAAGCACCTTTTCCAGACATTGACATTGTTGAGGAAGCACAGGCTATCTTCTATGTTTAGCATGTGCAAATTCTAGTTGTCTGAGGTGTCCTTTCTGTGGAATGTTATATCTACTAAAGGTGTTTGTGTAGACCATAAAAAGGTGGAATCCATCTTAGAGAGGGAACATCCCAAGACACCAATAGAGGTTATTAGTTTCCTAGGCTATTATAGGAGGTTCATAAGAATTTTAATTCTATAGCATTAACCCTAACAAGATTAACCAAGAAGGATGTTCCTTTTTCTTGGGATGACAAATATCAGTATTCCTTCTAGCTGTTGAAAGAGAATTTGATCAAAGCACTAGTCCTAGTGCTACTAGAGTAAGGGAAGGGCTACATCATCTTCTATGATGCCTCAAAGAATAGTTTGGGATGTGTGTTGATGTAGGACTACAATATGATTTCTTTTGCTTTGTGATAGCTTAAGAAACACGATGAGAACTACCCAACACATGACTTGGAGCTTGTAGTTTTAGTTCACACCTTGAAGATCATAAGGCACTACCTTTATGGAGACAAGTGTCACATCTTCACTAATTACAAGAATCTACAGTATATCTACTTGAAGCATGAGTTGAATATGAGGAAGAGGAGATGGATGGAGGTGATTAAAGACTATGATTGCTCATAGACTACAATCTAGGCAAGGTGAATGTCATGGCTGATGTGTAAAGCAAGAATTTATCTTCATCATCATCTATAGAACAGACACAATTATGATCTTTGGTGTGCCATAAGCGAGACATGTTGGTGTCTCTTCACCGTATGGATGTAAAACTGGAGGTTTTTTTGTTGGTAGGGTTTTTGGCACAGTTTCATGTGAAACCTACCTTGAGGAAATAGATCCATGATACACAACAGAATGATATCATGATACAGAATATTCGATCAAAGTTTTGTAGTGAGAAGCATGACGAATTCCCTGAGGCAAATGATGAGATAGTTTTATTCCACAACATGGAAGTGGTTCTTGATGCTGATCAGTTGAGGAAGATGGTGCATGAGGAGGCTCATTCCTCAATTTGTGCATGTTGGAAGTAATAAGATGTACCACAACCTAAAGGATTTGTATTGGTGGCTAGGATTGAAGCATGACATGGCAGAGTTTGTTGCTAGATGTCTTGTTTGTCAACTAGTCAAGGTTGAGGACCATAAGCCTACAGGGACGTTACATCTATTGCTAGTATCATATTGTAAATGGGATCATATCACTATGGACTTTGTGGTTGGTCTTCCGAGGACATCAAACGGTCATGATTCCAAATGGTTGATAATGGATAGGTTTACCAAGTCAGCTCACTTTCTTCTGGCTAAGATGATGTATACAATAGAGAAGCTGGCACATATATATGTTGATAAGATAGTTCATTTGCATGGCATTCTAGTAACTATAGTTTCTGACAGAGGTGCACAATTCACAACTCATTTTTGGGAATGTCTACATATGATGTTGGGAACACAACTGAGGTATAGTACATATTTCCAGCCACAGATGAATGGACAGTCTGAGAGGACTGTTCACACTTTGGAGGTTCTTTTGAGGGCATGTGTTTTGTAGTTTCTTGGCATTTGGGATGTACATCTAAGTCTAATATATTTTTATTAAAACAACAACAACAACAACTATCATAGGATTATAGATAGGACAACTTATGAGACTTTGTATTGGATACATTAGTTACCACTTTGTTGGTATGAGATAGGTGAGTATCAACTTTTGGGTATTGAGATTGTACATCATACTATAGATAAAATCAAGGTGATACTGTGGGCTCCGATCTCCAAACCACGAATTAATCTCGATTTAAACATGTGCGGAAGCATTCGGTAAACAGCGGAAGACCAAAAATCACAGGAAATTAAAACTTTTTGAGACAAGAGCTTGAAACCTCAAACCTTTTCCATAGAAAAAGGATTTAACTGTTTACATCACTGACAATTACTTCTTGAGTAATTATATACAACATGATACAAAACTTCTCAAGAATTCATACTCAAAACACTCTAGGACCTGAGAGTACAGAGGACACATAAGACTAACTCTATACTACACCATGAAGCAGGCTAGATCTCCACCTGAGATAACTACTGCTCCTGATGCTGTTGGGATTGGTCACCTGAGTTCTTGTCCCTCCATCTTCGACGACCACCTAAAAAGTAGAAGTCTACGGGGTGAGACAATTATACATAATTGCCCCAGCGAGAGTTATAACTCTCCACTAGAAGCTTTATAAGCAAAGCAGGGAATAACTAAAGCAATAAAAGCCTTCAAGGTATTCACTAGAAGTTTGATGGTAAGCAAGAGTTCAACCAATAATAAAATATGAGAACATCTATGCTATTCAAGGTAACATCAATCAAATAACTCGTAGATAACTCTAACAGATATACTACGCTGTTGATTATGTTTTTAAGGGAGTATAGGGATGCATCTCACCTTTTAGACTGTGTGGTGGGGAATGATGGACTACATGAATCTACATCAAATCCTCTCACCATTTCTCTTTTAGTGAATGTATGACGGACTACAAGAATCTACATCAAATCCTCTCACCATTTCTCTTTTAGTGAAGGTATGACGGACTACAAGAATCTACATCAAATACCTACACTAGGATGTAAGGTTCTCCACATCCATGTACCCCATATACTCAAAAGTATATGATCCAGGAGTTCCCTGGGGAAAATCTGCTTCACCATCATTTAGACTCTGACAATGATGGATCTATGATCAGGACTCTACATTTCACTTGATTAGTTAGGTACATTCAGTATTCTTATCATCATACAACAACACAGCTATATATGAGAATACTAAAATGTAGCAGGCCTAACTTATCACAAACATCAGTTATTTCATCTCAAGTCATCTGTCAAGCATGACCTTGATAACATTTATGGCTCTTACAGCCCATAAACCACAAAATATGTCACCTAACAGTGCATCAAGATGATTCATTATTCATAAAGCTTAAGACATGCTTTTAATGAATATAACATGGCATTCCATTCCTGGATATAACCATCATCTCATAACAACCTGCATGGTTCATTAATATAACATGGCATTCCATACCTGGATATGCCCATCATCTCATAACAACCTGCATGGTTCATTAATATAACATGGCATTCCATATCTGGATATGCCCATCATCTCATAACAACCTGCATGGTACATTCAATAGACAATAGTAAACAATTCAACAATTAAGGATGCATTCTCAAATTAGGGTTTACTATTCACTCCATGGTGAATTGTACTCATTACATTATCACGTAAGAGAAACATAATCATTAAGGCTCTCAATTAGGATTAAGATCCATTAGATATTATAAATAGGGTTTCCATGACCTCACATAGGTGGGTCATTCCCTAAACATGCACATTCATGCGTAATTGAAGTATCTCACCAGAGTTTCCACCTTAAAAAGGGTACTTTCTCTCTCTAGGATACTTTCTCTCTCTAGAAAATACTTTCTCTCTCCTCTCACTAGTAGATGGTGGCAACACCACTCTAGATCAGGTTGAGATAAGTCTCCTTTGACTAACATAAGCAAAAACATCAACATCATGTGATTAGGGTTTGATTAGAACAAGGTTTTATCCCTTTAGACCCCTCAAGGGTATTTTGGTAATTTGCCACATGATCACCATCATGGGTTAACTCACTAATCACATAGTCCCTTAATGATCTAGGTTACCATTAGGGTTTAGATTGGATCACCATTGAACTGATTACATCATCAAATGGTTAAGTACAAACCATCACCAATCTCCAAACGGTTTCAACCTTCAAACGGTTTCAACCACCCAAACGGTCTTGAGACCGTTTGACCCCAAACGGTCTTGGGACCATTTGGATCCAAACGTTCTTGAGACCGTTTGGAGGTGAAGACCGTTTGGAAGGGTTGACTTCCAAACCGTTTGGAACTTCAATCGGTTTGAGGTCGTTTGGACCAATCGACCTTGAGGTCGTTTGAGCCCAAACGGTCTTGAGGTCGTTTGAGCCCAAACGGTCTTGAGACCGTTTGGCCCCAAATGGTCTTGATACCGTTTGGTCTCAAACGGTCTTGAGACCATTTGGATCCAAACGGTCTTGAGACCGTTTGGTCCAAATGGGCTCAAACCGTTTGGACCTCCAAAGGGGTTCAAAGATCACCAATGTTCATGGATATGTGTGTTGAAGCCCTCAATTGATCAAAGCTATGCTAACCACTTATAAATTGAGTCAATTAGGGTTAGCCTTAGCCACTTAGACATCAAATTGACCCTCAATTGCAAGCCAATTAGGGTTCAATTGTTCTCAATTAGGGTTTCAAGTTAATTGGTCATCAATGTTCAACAGTGTGAATCAATTCAAGGTTGAACCTATCAATTGACTTTCAATTGGGCTCAAACTTGGCCCAAACGGTCTTGAGGTCGTTTGGACATCATCCAAACGGTCTTGAGACCGTTTGCCCAAAGTTTGACCAAGATCCAAGTCGTTTTGACTAAGGTTGAAGTCCAATTAGGTCAAAATCAGCAATTTTCATCAATTCATCAATTTCCTACAATTGGACCCTCAAACCATTAGATTGACTCAACCCTAGACCTTCAAACGGTCTTGGGTTGTGCCCAAACGGTCGTAGGACCGTTTGGAGGAACCCCCAAACGGTCTTGAGACCGTTTGGTTCCTTCAACCCAAAACTCAACAAGATCTATACTTAGAAAACAGCAATTTGATTGTTTCACTAACCCACTGTAATTGGGCCCTCAATTGGTCAATTACCTTAACCCTAGACCTCCAAACGGTCTTGAGACCGTTTGGATGAGTTCCAAACGGTCTTGAGACCATTTTCCCATCCATCCTTTGGACTCTAGTGAAAATTCATCAAGGTTTGATCTATTGAGTTGATCATCACATCAATACTTAATTGCAATATGATTTGGTGCCTTTGGACCTTCAATTGATCAACTATACTTGACCCCAGACCTCCAAACGGTCTTGGGGTGACCCCCAAACGGTCTTGAGACCGTTTGGGTGATTCCCAAATGGTCTTGAAACCGTTTGGGCTAAGCAACCCAAAATCTCAACTTAACTCATTGGAGATTCAGCACTAAATTCAATTAGGGTTTGCCCTATTAATCATCCTTCAACTCATGACTCGTTTGGAATTAATCCATAAAATTTGGTGAGTCGTTAATTAACATCATTATGAACAGTAATCCCAAACGGTAAACGTTTAGTCAACCATCTTAAACGGTCTTGAGACCGTTTGCCCAAAAAGGGCAAATTAAACAGATTGAAAATCAGAACTTAATTCAATTGGTTTTGCTAATTGATTTGCTCATAACAAACGATTCCTTTGGAGTTAACCTCTCAAATTTTGTGGGTGATTAACCTACATAATTATGAACCAGATTCCCAAACGTTCTTTGCTTGGTCAACGGGACCAAACGGTCTTGAAGACAGTTTTCCCTCAAACGACCCTGAAACCGTTTGCCCACCAAACGGTTTGAAACCGTTTTGAGCAATAGGTGGAGGTCGTTTGATAAAGTGAAAAACTGTGGATAAGCATAGGAATTAACGCCCTTATCTTCTACCTTGAGAACAGTAGCAGTTCTTCACGATTTTGCTTGCAAGGATGCAAGGAAAGATAGGGAAGAAGAAGAACTAGCAACTATATGCATAGAAAAGGATGTATAATCAAGCATAAAGTTTAGAGTTATAAAACCCGCCTAAAGCTTGCTCCTTGAGCTCCAAGCTTTCGAGCTCCAAGCCTTTAATGGCGTCCTAGAAGCTCCACAGGTCGGCCAAGGTGAATCCTCCAAGGAAGGTTGAGAAGAGATGGCTAGAAAGATGGAGCTAAGTGAGCTAGCCATGAATTTGACCTTGAATCCGAGTTTCATCCAAGAATTAAGCAAAAAGGAAGGATCCAAACCTACCTTGCACTCCCTTGGTCGTCCTCTTGAGCTCCAGAGCTCTCCTTAGTCGGTTTGAGCAAGGGGAAAAGAAATGAAAGGGAGAGGGTCGTTCCCTTGCTAAGTGAGAAAGGTTGTATATATACTTAGGTGAATTTTCAACATAAGAACATATGTTTTCCTCATTTCTCATCTAAGTACTCCCTCTCTTCCTTGCACGTCCCCACATATTATTTCTAAGGACAAACTCCTTCTAAGGTCAAGAATTGAAGGCAAAGAGGATCAACCCATCACTAAAGCATATACATAAAAGGGCTATTATACATACACCTTGATTATTCAATCACAAGGGTGTTCTTTACTATATGATTATTCACATAAAGTAATATTTTCATCATTCCTCTTCTAAATGATGCCAAGAGCCATAAAAGATGTTTTAGATGATGTATTTTACAAGTTGCACCCCTCAAATTAGGTAAATTGCATTTTACACCAATTTAGGGTTTTCAAGTACAGGGGTTGCTTCCACAGCTGCACCTTGGTGCTCAAGCTTGGGAAATCCCTTAAACCTCATCATATTCATTCCTATGTTGTCTCCACATTAAAGGAACATATAAACATGTGAAATTTGCAGTTTAACCCCTCTGGTTGGGCAAATTGCACATAGGTCCCCGTATTGCAACCAACACTTCAACATTGGTTTATAAGGGACAGAAAGGGAAACTTATGTTCCATAAAAGCTTTAATTACATACCAAAGGATAATTACAAACTTTTAATTTCATATTTAGGCAAAACACCTAGGGTTAGCTTATAACCCAGGTCAGGGGTGTTACAAATCATAAACCCCTAACAAGGATTTCGTCCCCGAAATCTCAGACAAAAGGAGAAACAGAGTATTCATTAATCATGCCCTCAAGTCTCCACATATTATCTTAATATCATGGAGGTATCATGAATTCTGCAATTCCACACAAGGCTCCTTTCACTAATTCAACCTTACCAATGTTTATGCAGAGCATAAACCCCTAACATATGATGTCCATATTATTGGAAAGAAGAGGCATAAAAGAACATACTTCTATCATCACCCAAGAATATTTATCAAAAGGAACAACATATATATCTAACAAGGATAATATACTCAGTAATCCTTTACAACTCTATGTAATTGGGATAGTTCACATAGTTCTTCTTATTAATTGAAAATGCCACATAGCTTTTCCCTTTTTGATTGGGAATGACACATAGCTCTTCCATTTTTAATTGGGAATGACACATAGCTCTTCCCTTTTTGTTTGTTTGGGAATGACACATAGCTCTTCCCTTTTTGTTGGGGATGACACATAGCTTTCCCTTTTTGTTTGTTTGGGAATGACACATAGCTCTTCCCTTTTTGTTGGGGATGACACATAGCTTTCCCTTTTTGTTTGTTTGGGAATGACACATAGCTCTTCCCTTTTTGTTGGGGATGACACATAGCTTTCCCTTTTTGTTTGTTTGGGAATGACACATAGCTCTTCCCTTTTTGTTGGGGATGACACATAGCTTTCCCCTTTTTAATTGTTCCATATTTCTTATTTCATGATACTCATTAGATTGTATCAGAATGATTGCTTGATCAGGGCAATCAAAAAGATATCAATCTAGGAGTTTCCATACTCACTTTATCATCAATAGCTGTATACCTGGCCAGGGTTTACAAATACTGAGATCAAGTAGTATGCACTTACATACTGTCTCATTCCTCACTTTTCATATCCTTATACACACAAGGTTTTCCATTCCTATATTTCCTCCAGGCATCATTTCTAAATCTCATCTTTTGACATACAGATAAGAGAGATTATAAAACATTTTAAGGAACATTGAGTGAGATATAAGTTCTCATCTCCCTTGTGTCCTTATAGGACTAGTCAAAATAATTTCAAAAACAACTATTTTCATATCTTTAACACATAGAAACATGAAAATGAAATATCAGAATGACTTTATTTCCTCTGACCTGCTCGGGACGTCTGTCCACGTCCTCTATTGTTACTAGAAAACTGCCTCCTTTGTGATCCTTACTGACTCTGCCCCTGAGGTTGAGTCATCATTGGATTCCCGTCTGGACAATCTTTTACCAGATGTCCCGGTTGTCTGCATTGATAACAGATTCTAGGTATAGTATAAGGTCGGTGAGGTCTAGACACCGATGTTGATGCTATATTGGAGGCCTTATTTGGAATATAACTAAGATCCCTATCCCTACTTGGCATCCATTGTGTCTGGGTTTGGGATCTTGATGATGCTGTCGATGCAGAAAATCTCGGCTTTTTAAAACTTTCAGACTTTTGTTTTTGAGTCTGAGTGTACACCTTCTTGCTACTAGTCTGTCATTTCTCAATTTCAGACCTCTCTATCCTCCTTACTGATTCCACAAAAATGGCAAACCTCTCCCTATTCTCTAAAGCAGACACAGGAGTGGTCAATTCAGCGTTCAACCCCTTCTCAAAGCGCCGAATTCTTTCCTCATAATTAACTGCCATTTGAGGACAAAACCGCAACAGCTCCATGAACTTAGCTTCGTACTCGCTAATGTTCATCATACCCTATCTCAGTCTCTCAAAATGAGAGATCTTCTCATCTAGGAAGGTCTTCGGGAAATATCTTTGGACAAATTCCCGCCGAAAGTCTTCCCACGAGATTTCTATTCCAGGTCTCTTCTGCTCTTCCATGGTCCACCAGTGACCAGCACTTCCTTTGAGAAGATAGACAACATGTCTAACCTTCTCAGCTTCAGGGATGTTGAGGATCCTGAAAGCCTTTTCCAGCTCTGTCAACCACAGATCAGCATCTGCGGGGTCAACAGTCCCATGGTACTCGGTAGCTCTGACACGACGTAGTCGCTCGAACGTCTTTCCGATACCTTGCCCCTATGGTTGGACTGGTGCCCTAGGTGCAGGCATAGGCAACCTGTCGGTTATATGTGTTATGGCAGTCATAAACTGCCCAAACATAGTCTGGACTGCTGGGTTACCCATATCAGCTGGGTCAAACTGGGGTGGCTCTCTAAGTTGTTTTGGTACAAGCTGTTCCACCTCTGGTACTCTTGCACTTCCTTGAGGTGCACTGACACTACTTTCTCCCACATACTCATCATGTGGCTCTGACATCTTAAGTATCTTCTTCTCCTGAGGAGTAGAAGACTCTATTAGATAAGGAAAGAATACTAAAGATAGACTCGACTTCCTATGTCCTATGCCTCTGTAGACTCGGCGAACCTAGAGCTCTGATACCACTTAATTGTGGGATCCGATCTCCAAACCACGAATTAATCTCGATTTAAACATGTGCGGAAGCATTCGGTAAACAGCGGAAGACCAAAAATCACAGGAAATTAAAACTTTTTGAGACAAGAGCTTGAAACCTCAAACCTTTTCCATAGAAAAAGGATTTAACTGTTTACATCACTGACAATTACTTCTTGAGTAATTATATACAACATGATACAAAACTTCTCAAGAATTCATACTCAAAACACTCCAGGACCTGAGAGTACAGAGGACACATAAGACTGACTCTATACTACACCATGAAGCAGGCTAGATCTCCACCTGAGATAACTACTGCTCCTGATGCTGTTGGGATTGGTCACCTGAGTTCTTGTCCCTCCATCTTCGACGACCACCTAAAAAGTAGAAGTCTACGGGGTGAGACAATTATACATAATTGCCCCAGCGAGAGTTATAACTCTCCACTACAAGCTTTATAAGCAAAGCAGGGAATAACTAAAGCAATAAAAGCCTTCAAGGTATTCACTAGCAGTTTGATGGTAAGCAAGAGTTCAACCAATAATAAAATATGAGAACATCTATGCTATTCAAGGTAACATCAATCAAATAACTCGTAGATAACTCTAACAGATATAATATGCTGTTGATTATGTTTTTAAGGGAGTATAGGGATGCATCTCACCTTTTAGACTGTGTGGTGGGGAATGATGGACTACATGAATCTACATCAAATCCTCTCACCATTTCTCTTTTAGTGAATGTATGACGGACTACAAGAATCTACATCAAATCCTCTCACCATTTCTCTTTTAGTGAAGGTATGACGGACTACAAGAATCTACATCAAATACCTACACTAGGATGTAAGGTTCTACACATCCATGTACCCCATATACTCAAAAGTATATGATCCAGGAGTTCCCTGGGGAAAATCTGCTTCACCATCCTTTAGACTCTGACAATGATGGATCTATGATCAGTACTCTACATTTCACTTGATTAGTTAGGTACATTCAGTATTCTTATCATCATACAACAACACAGCTATATATGAGAATACTAAAATGTAGCAGGCCTAACTTATCACAAACATCAGTTATTTCATCTCAAGTCATCTGTCAAGCATGACCTTGATAACATTTATGGCTCTTACAGCCCATAAACCACAAAAGATGTCACCTAACAGTGCATCAAGATGATTCATTATTCATAAAGCTTAAGACATGCTTTTAATGAATATAACATGGCATTCCATTCCTGGATATAACCATCATCTCATAACAACCTGCATGGTTCATTAATATAACATGGCATTCCATACCTGGATATGCCCATCATCTCATAACAACCTGCATGGTTCATTAATATAACATGGCATTCCATATCTGGATATGCCCATCATCTCATAACAACCTGCATGGTACATTCAACAGACAATAGTAAACAATTCAACAATTAAGGATGCATTCTCAAATTAGGGTTTACTATTCACTCCATGGTGAATTGTACTCATTACATTATCACGTAAGAGAAACATCATCATTAAGGCTCTCAATTAGGATTAAGATCCATTAGATATTATAAATAGGGTTTCCATGACCTCACATAGGTGGGTCATTCCCTAAACATGCACATTCATGTGTAATTGAAGTATCTCACCAGAGTTTCCACCTTAAAAAGGGTACTTTATCTCTCTAGGATACTTTCTCTCTCTAGAAAATACTTTCTCTCTCCTCTCACTAGTAGATGGTGGCAACACCACTCTAGATCAGGTTGAGATAAGTCTCCTTTGACTAACATAAGCAAAAACATCAACATCATGTGATTAGGGTTTGATTAGAACAAGGTTTTATCCCTTTAGACCCCTCAAGGGTATTTTGGTAATTTGCCACATGATCACCATCATGGGTTAACTCACTAATCACATAGTCCCTTAATGATCTAGGTTACCATTAGGGTTTAGATTGGATCACCATTGAACTGATTACATCATCAAATGGTTAAGTACAAACCATCACCAATCTCCAAACGGTTTCAACCTTCAAACGGTTTCAACCACCCAAACGGTCTTGAGACCGTTTGGAGGTGAAGACCGTTTGGAAGGGTTGACTTCCAAACCGTTTGGAGCTTCAATCGGTTTGAGGTTGTTTGGACCAATCGACCTTGAGGTCGTTTGAGCCCAAACGGTCTTGAGGTCGTTTGAGCCCAAACGGTCTTGAGACCGTTTGGCCCCAAACGGTCTTGAGACCGTTTGGTCTCAAACGGTCTTGAGACTGTTTGGATCCAAACGGTCTTGAGACCGTTTGGTCCAAATGGGCTCAAACCGTTTGGACCTCCAAAGGGGTTCAAAGATCACCAATGTTCATGGATATGTGTGTTGAAGCCCTCAATTGATCAAAGCTATGCTAACCACTTATAAATTGAGTCAATTAGGGTTAGCCTTAGCCACTTAGACATCAAATTGACCCTCAATTGCAAGCCAATTAGGGTTCAATCGTTCTCAATTAGGGTTTCAAGTTAATTGGTCATCAATGTTCAACAGTGTGAATCAATTCAAGGTTGAACCTATCAATTGACTTTCAATTGGGCTCAAACTTGGCCCAAACGGTCTTGAGGTCGTTTGGACATCATCCAAACGGTCTTGAGACCGTTTGCCCAAAGTTTGACCAAGATCCAAGTCGTTTTGACTAAGGTTGAAGTCCAATTAGGTCAAAATCAGCAATTTTCATCAATTCATCAATTTCCTACAATTGGACCCTCAAACCATTAGATTGACTCAACCCTAGACCTTCAAACGGTCTTGGGTTGTGCCCAAACGGTCTTAGGACCGTTTGGAGGAACCCCCAAATGGTCTTGAGACCGTTTGGGTCTTTCAACCCAAAACTCAACAAGATCTATACTTAGAAAACAACAATTTGATTGTTTCACTAACCCACTGTAATTGGGCCCTCAATTGATCAATTAACTTAACCCTAGACCTCCAAACGGTCTTGGGTTGACACCAAACGGTCTTGAGACCGTTAGGATGAGTTCCAAACGGTCTTGAGACCGTTTGCCCATCCATCCTTTGGACTCTAGTGAAAATTCATCAAGGTTTGATCTATTGAGTTGATCATCACATCAATACTTAATTGCAATATGATTTGGTGCCTTTGGACCTTCAATTGATCAACTATACTTGACCCCAGACCTCTAAACGGTCTTGGGGTGACTCCCAAACGGTCTTGAGACCGTTTGGGTGATTCCCAAACGGTCTTGAAACCGTTTGGGCTAAGCAACCCAAAATCTCAACTTAACTCATTGGAGATTCAGCACTAATTTCAATTAGGGTTTGCCCTATTAATCATCCTTCAACTCATGACTCGTTTGGAATTAATCCATAAAATTTGGTGAGTCGTTAACTAACATCATTATGAACAGTAATCCCAAACGGTCAATGTTTAGTCAACCATCTTAAACGGTCTTGAGACCGTTTTCCCAAAAAGGGCAAATTAAACAGATTGAAAATCAGAACTTAATTCAATTGGTTTTGCTAATTGATTTGCTCATAACTCACGATTCCTTTGGAGTTAACCTATCAAATTTTGTGGGTGATTAACCTACATAATTATGAACCAGATTCCCAAACGGTCTTCACTTGGTCAACGGGACCAAACGGTCTTGAAGACCGTTTTCCCTCAAACGACCCTGAAACC
Source organism: Alisma plantago-aquatica (assembly GCA_963693085.1). Taxonomy (NCBI): domain Eukaryota; kingdom Viridiplantae; phylum Streptophyta; class Magnoliopsida; order Alismatales; family Alismataceae; genus Alisma; species Alisma plantago-aquatica. The sequence continues at coordinate 21,676,592 of OY856409.1, read as the reverse complement.
GTTTGCCCACCAAACGGTTTGAAACCGTTTTGAGCAATAGGTGGAGGTCGTTTGATAAAGTGAAAAACCGTGGATAAGCATAGGAATTAACGCCCTTATCTTCTACCTTGAGAACAGTAGCAGTTCTTCACGATTTTGCTTGCAAGGATGCAAGGAAAGATAGGGAAGAAGAAGAACTAGCAACTATATGCATAGAAAAGGATGTATAATCAAGCATAAAGTTTAGAGTTATAAAACCCGCCTAAAGCTTGCTCCTTGAGCTCCAAGCTTTCGAGATCCAAGCCTTTAATGGCATCCTAGAAGCTCCACAGGTCGGCCAAGGTGAATCCTCCAAGGAAGGTTGAGAAGAGATGGCTAGAAAGATGGAGCTAAGTGAGCTAGCCATGAATTTGACCTTGAATCCGAGTTTCATCCAAGAATTAAGCAAAAAGGAAGGATCCAAACCTACCTTGCACTCCCTTGGTCGTCCTCCTGAGCTCCAGAGCTCTCCTTAGTCGGTTTGAGCAAGGGGAAAAGAAATGAAAGGGAGAGGGTCGTTCCCTTGCTAAGTGAGAAAGGTTGTATATATACTTAGGTGAATTTTCAACATAAGAACATATGTTTTCCTCATTTCTCATCTAAGTACTCCCTCTCTTCCTTGCACGTCCCCACATCTTATTTCTAAGTACAAACTCCTTCTAAGGTCAAGAATTGAAGGCAAAGAGGATCAACCCATCACTAAAGCATATACATAAAAGGGCTATTATACATACACCTTGATTATTCAATCACAAGGGTGTTCTTTACTATATGATTATTCACATAAAGTAATATTTTCATCATTCCTCTTCTAAATGATGACAAGAGCCATAAAAGATGTTTTAGATGATGTATTTTACAAGTTGCACCCCTCAAATTGGGTAAATTGCATTTTACACCAATTTAGGGTTTTCAAGTACAGGGGTTGCTTCCACAGCTGCACCTTGGTGCTCAAGCTTGGGAAATCCCTTAAACCTCATCATATTCATTCCTATGTTGTCTCCACATTAAAGGAACATATAAACATGTGAAATTTGCAGTTTAACCCCTCTGGTTGGGCAAATTGCACATAGGTCCCCGTATTGCAACCAACACTTCAACATTGGTTTATAAGGGACAGAAAGGGAAACTTATGTTCCATAAAAGCTTTGATTACATACCAAAGGATAATTACAAACTTTTAATTTCATATTTAGGCAAAACACCTAGGGTTAGCTTATAACCCAGGTCAGGGGTGTTACAGATACAACAACAATTGAAAGCATCTTAGGATAGAAAAAATTCTTATGTAAACAACCATCATAGATCATTAGACTTCTAAGTGGGAGATAGAGTGTATCTCAAGGTTTCTCCATAGAAAGGTGTGTTGAGGTTTGGTAAGAAGGGTAAGTTGTCCCCTAGGTTTATGGGGATATACCCTATCTTGGATCATGTTGAAATGGTGGTATACAAGTTAAGGCTACCAATAGAGCTGCAAGAGTGCACAATGTCTTACATATATCCATGCTAAGGAAGTTTCATCTTGATACAGAGCAGACAATCTAAGTAGTGGAGGTTGAGTTAGATGAGGATGTTTCTTATGTAGAGGGTCCTGTGTTGATCTTGGATAGGAGGGTGAAAAAGTTGAAAAAGAAGGATATAGTGTTAGTAAAGGTATTATGCCATCATCATGGCATAGAGGAAGCCACATGGGAGTTAGAGGATGAGATGTGTGGGAAGTACCCATCTCCTTCTGTGTAGGATTTTGGGGGAGAAATCCTTGTTAGGGATTTATGGTTGTAAGACCCCTGACCGTGTTTAAATGGTTCAACATGCTTAATTATCCTAATTGAGTGCTTAAAACCTTAATCAAACCATAATAGGTTCTTTGATATCATATGACAAGCATACATTTCAAGTTTGGTTCAATGTGGACATTGTTTGTGTAAGTTAAGCAATTTTGTGCACATTTTGGGTTTTTCTATAATTTACCCATATCTTACGTTTCTCTTGCAATTTGTCACATGATTTTTGTTCCTTATAAATTTTTAATCATTCTTTACATTTTTGGGGCATGGGCTCCTAGTTGTACCTTGGTTTGGCGGTGTTAACCTTCTAAAGTAAGTTAGGGTTTTGGCCTGCATGGATGAGCTACCTTGAGAGGCCATCAACCTATGGTTCCCCTGGATGAGTGACATCCGGTGGTCATCACCAGGTGGGGACAACTGATGATGATCTATAGAGTTGGTAGGTTGATGGTTTTCTTTCTTAGGGTCCCTTGAACCGGTGGTTTGCTTAGAAGGGGTGACTAATCGATGGTTTCCCACTTAGTGACCTAGGGTTTGAAGAAGTGATGGTCACCAAGTGATGAAACTAGATGTTTGTCCTGGGAAGCCAACATCCTATGGCTTATCAAGATCCCACAACTGATGGAGCTACTTCTTTCAAGGATCTGATAATTATAGGCCATGGAGACATGGCAAACCTACTAGGACACCTCAAGCTTCTCTTCCTTCTTATCCACAAGCTTTATATACCCTTACTTTTGCACCCAAACAAACCCTTGCATCCTAATCTCTTATTTTATACCTAGATCTTATTCCTCCCCTTCTTGGTGAAAAAAAAGGGTGCCCAAGGTATAAGAAGGTGTTCAATCTCCTTGTGTGAGCAATTAGGGTTCAGACCTTCTCTTCTTTAAGGTTTGTGGAGCTTACTTTGCTTGCTCTTGACCTAAGAAAGTAAGTTCTTCCTTCTCCCCTTCATTTATCTTGATTTTATACCTACTTCTTCTTTTTTCCTGGATGGAACCATGGTTTTGAATGGTAAAGATTGCTCTCGAGCTTAAAGAACCCTTCTTTCTTGCTTCTTTGACCTAGGGTTTGCTTTCCTTGTAGAGAAAGAGCTATTTTGGCCAAGTTTAGGGCTAAAACTAGGGTTTCCTATCACCTTTTCTCAACCCTACTTGATGTTTGGAGCTTTCTCTTCTTTCAAGAGGAAATTTATATAACCTTCTTCACATTTATTGCTTACTACTACCTTGTATACTCAAGTTCTTTATTTAAAATGAAGTTCTACATATAAAGAAGCTATCTTTGCCTAGGGTTTAAGCTTAAGTGATGTTCCTTGAGTATTCTATAGCCATAGACGAACCTGATATCCTTTGCACAACCTTCTTGAATTATAGGAAGCCTTAGACCTTGCTTACATGTCAAACGATGGTTCTTGGTGCTTCTCAAATAGTGGATTACACTTAGGGTTTTCAAGTTGTTTCCTACCTTGGGCAAGACCCGTTGGTTTTTCTTCTTGCTAGAACTATTGGAGTTACCTTTAGTGTTTTTTTATTTGAGTTTTCTATGATAACTGATGATTGCACTTAGTTCCATTTTGGACTTTTTTCGATGCTAATGACTTGATAGTTTTTGTGCTCTAAGTATGGCTTCAGCCAATGGTTTTCTATCCTTCACCAAACAATGGTTTCTCTTGTGCTTTTACTTTGTTTTACCACTTGTTGATGACAATCGATGGAACAACTGGGTCTAACAACTGATGGTCCTTTTGATTCATCAACCAATGGAGGTTCTGACTCCGAGATTTGACGGTCCCATGACCTATGACCATTAACTGATGGTGGTATTGGTTCAACACTCGATGGTGTCAACTAATGGGAGTTTTGACTTCATGATCTGAGTATCACAATTGATGGTAGTCCTAGACACCACAACTGATGGTGGTATTATGCACCAAAACCAATGGTAAGAGTGGGTCTTATGTGATGATTATTTTGAACACTAATCTAATGATTTTCTTAGTTAAATGATTCAAGAGTTAGACTTATACTTCAGTCAAAGGTTTTGAATGAACAACATGATCCAATGGTTAGGGTTTGATGCCTCAACATCAGATGGTTTTGGGTGAAAACCATAGTGTGATGTTTTGGTTTTAGTGATGTGAATTCTAAGGTTCAATTCTCTTAATGTTGTAGTCTTACGTTTTCCCTTGTATGAATATAAATTGATAATCACCATAATGAGTTGATGGGTAACCCTAATGTAACATAGCTTGTTGCACCTAACACTAATGTAACTAAGTGATGGAGGTTGATTATGATCAGTCTCCTTGAATGATTATTATGATAGTAGAATACTCTCTTATTGTTGTTGAAACCCTAATATGGTGCTATCTGGAAATCATAGTTCCTTGCTATGTTATACTCATATGTCACACGTATGGTGATGGTTCATTGAGCCTTGTACTAGTACATGGAAAGATAACGTTGATCTTATAGGGAATGATGTGATGGTCTTAATGACCTTTGGGCATGGTTGATCCTTAAAGGAGATGTAATCCTCTTTATGATATGATAAGGGTTGGAACCCTAGAACATTGTGATAAGGATTTGTTTCAAGTGGTGGTATGGTGACTAGTATAGTCTCATGAATTGCAGTAAACAATATCATGTGGTGTTATGATTAAGAGTTATACCTCATACATTTTATATCTTCTGAAGTTGTCATACTTATATGCTTGCTAGAAATGAATTAGAGTTTGTATGTACATTTGTATGATGCAACCATAATTCACCCAATTGGCAATAAGTAATCATGTGAAACATTAATCATGTAGTGCCCTATGTTGTAGAACTATCTTCAGTGTCAGAAGTTGCTAAATGGTGAAACAAGTATTCCTAAGGGATAATCAGATTCGAATACATAACATGTTGAGTATGTGTGGGTGCAAGTGAGTGTACATCCTTGACATCTTGATCCCAAGGTTACGGAGAATGACTACAGTCGTGTCTCAAATATTTGTTATATGTGATGTGACTGAGGACAATAGTGGATATACCTCGGATTATAGGGTTTGCATACCCTGGTTGCTAATATCATGACCTGTTCCAAGCATATACTAGGTGTTATCATCTTGACTATATGTCGATATAGGAAGCTCGGCTATTATTTCGCTATATTTTGGCTCGTACTGACCGAGAAGGAAAGATCTTAGGGTACTAACACTCCTAGATCTTAAATGAATCTGAATCGCACTTCACATTGGTCAATTGGATTTTGGGTGGTACAACTCAAACTCCCCAAGGCATAATAGAAGATGTAATACAAGTCATGTAGGATATGCTAAGGTTAAATACGCTTCACATTGGATGTTAACCCGTTCCATGCAATCTTATACTACATAGTTTTTATATGATGCAATCTTATGCAATTAGAGAGGTCAACTGTTAGAAGAAATCAATTTTACTATTTTGCTTTATACTAATAATAATGTCGACTGCTTAACCTATATGCTTGACTTGATTTGTATGCTAGAATTGTTCAATCTACCCAATTTCTTATTAAATACTCAATCTTCTTAGTTTGTTTATTGTTTAAAAATATGTTGTAATAAGTAACCATTGTGGAGAGTTATATCTCTCGGTGGGACATGGGTCTCACCTTGTGGGTCACCACATCTTTTTAGGTGGTTGTCAGTGATATGGTTGAGATTATGCAATAGAAGAGGAGCATCTTGGTGATCAGTACACAATGAAGGTTGGACAGTTTTAGTTATAGCAGTAGAGTCCTAGAGTTTTCCTTGTACTCTCTAGTTCGGGCATGGTTTGAGTTTTGTAGATGATATACATGTATCAACATAAGATATTTTTAGTATGCTAGTGTTTGTATATATGGCATGTACATGTAGAGTATCTCTTTTGTATACAGGTTGTGGCTGAGGCCACTAGATACAGATGTAAATACCTACTATGGTATATGAGCTTATGGAAAGGTTTGACCTTTATGTAAATGTTTCAAAACATGTTTGTGATGTTGGAATCCATTTTAATTATTCCACTTTTCTGGAAATGTGATTAGTTAGTTGTTGATCGTGTTTTATATTTTGAGTAATCTCATTTAGCATGATGGCGTGTCACACATATAGTTCTTGTTTAAAGATAAAACACAAATTTAGATTACGATGATTGATTTTCTTTGTCATTTTGGAAGCTTTCATCAGTGTAACCCTTTACATCAAACTCTTCCTTGTTACCATAACCAATGAACCAATCATTTTAGTGCTTCTTAAGTACTTAAGGATGTTCTTTATGGTAATCTAGTGACTTTCACTAGGACTTGACAAATATCCCCTCATTATGTCAATGCATAGGAGACAACGAGATAGGTACATTATATTGCAAATGCAATTGACATCTTACTCACATATTCATGTTCTTTATAAGAACTAGGATACTAAGATCTTGAAAGACTAATTCTATGAGACATGGAAATTTTTTTCTCTCATTGTGTATTCTATGATGAACCCTTCAACATCTTGCCAATAAATGTTCTCTCACTTAGGTCATGAAACTATCTATATCTATCTCTATATATCTTAATTCCTAAGATATAGCATGCTTCACTTAATCCCTTATTAGAGAAGGTGTTTCCTTGTTTGGTATTTAATGATTGTAGGATAAGGACAATTCCCCATCATTATGTGGAATATAAATATGCTCCCACTAACATTTTCTAATCACATGTTTCATCTTCATTTTGAATAAAGTCAAACTCTTTGACTATCATGTAAAATCCAAGATTCCAGCTTCGAGATGCTTGCTTCAATCCCTAGATTGACCTTTGTAGCTGATAAACTTCATTTGAAACAAATGGATTTATAAAACATTTAGTTTGTGTCGCAGACACATCCTCTACAATATTACTATTAAGGAATGTGGTTTTAACATCCAACTACTTAATTTCATAGTCATACTAAGCTACAACTGCAAGCATGATCCTGATGGATTTAACTGTGGAAACTGATAAAATATTTCATCATGTTCACCATCTTGAACTTGTTATAAACTCTTTGCAACCAATATGATGTAATATGTTTCTACACTACATGTTGGTCTTCTTCTTGAAGACCCAACTACACCCTTTGGGTTTTATCCCTTCAAGTGGTTCCACTAAAGTCATACCTTGTTGGTGTACATTGAGTCCATTTTGGGGATACAATGGCTTCAAGCCATTTCTCATACTTTGGTCCCTCAATAGAATCTGCGTAGGTTTTTGGCTTATTATTTATGACCAACTCTCTGCCTTGTAGAGTTATAAGATATCCAAAATTTTCAAGATCAAGGCATGTACTATTAGATCTTTGAGGTTTTGTGTTTCCATAAGGAACTTGAGATTCTGGATCAATTTGTGATTGTCCTTATTCATACTGTACCTCTTTAGGTTCAATGTTTTCTTGTTAGTAGAGAACCTTACAAGTTCTACTTTTCCACCGTTAATTCCTTTGGACCTTTAGGAATACATCTATCTTGGAAACAAACCCTTTTGTTGTTAAATTGGAATATAAAAGTAGTATTCAAGAAAATAACATTTGTGGACAAATATTTTCAAGAAACTAATTTCTTATATAAGATTTCATTCCTTATCTTTATAAAATACATATTGGGACACTTCCCATGCCATATCTCATATGGTGTCTTTTGAAACATTTTAGATGATACATTGTTTAGTGTAAAGCATGTTCCCAAAAAGGAAATTGTAACATTAGCTAGATTTATTTCTGATACATCATTATGTTTCAGGTGGAGTTCATCATTATTCATTATCACGGTCTACCAGAAAGTCCTCAAACTCTTGGTTCAAAGTATTTTTTATATTGATCTTATAAAAATATTTGATACTTACACCAATCTACTTATGTACTTCATTCGTGATCTACTTGAATACTTCAACAGATTCATATTTGTATTTCATTAAATACAAACTACCATATCTACTTAGATCATCAGTAAATATAATGAGGCACTATGAACCACCTCTAGAATTTTTCCTAAAATGGTCGATACACATCAGTATGTATGAGCCCTAATAGATTACTCGCTCCCCCAATACATCTAGTGAAAGATGCTTTTGCCACAATGCCCAATAAATAAAACATGCATGCCTCTATGGGTTCAATAACCAAAAGAGTCTAGACAATTATCTGTATTGATTTGAGAAATGCATTTTTATTTGTGTGCTCAAGATGACAATGTTGTAGGTTTTATTATTTGATTAATTACGTCATTCAATATATGTGTTACGCATATTCATCTCTATAAATATCAAGTATAGATTATGAGACATAGGGCACTTCCATATATGATCTTATCTTTTAAAAGAAAACATTAATTATTCATAATACTCTAGTCCATACAAGATATATGATTTTTTATTAATGGTAAGAACATAATTGAAATTCATTAAATCTAATACATGCCCATGAATGACAGATTTCAACTGTAATGGAAGAAACTCTTACTAGGCATAGTTCTAGATTACTTCTTCTTGGGTCCCGAAGTGCAAATGTCTACCTCCTTCTTCTTCCTAAGTTCCTCTATAGAAAGAGCACAATTCATTTTCCAGTATCCAGACTAGTGATAGTGGTAGCACTTTCCTTCCTTATTCACTCCTCCCTTAGCTTTCAGTGCATAATACTTTTCTTTCTATCTAGTGTTAGAACTCTTTTTACCTTTGCCTCTTCCTTGGACTTCCCTCTATTGATCATAATCAAATATTTGGGTTTTTCATTCTTCATCTACGCTTCATTTGTCCTCAACATGTGAAGTAATTTGACGTGGTCTATTATCGCACTAACAAATTCACTCGGGGTTGAAATCCCAGAGTTTTTAACCAAAACTTGTGTAATAATACCACCTGCAAGCGGACGGGTCTTATCGTAGTATAGTTAAGGATCGAATCCCAAGGGACAACATTTTTAAGAATCGTTGCTAGTCGAGTCTAGCTCAAGTAAGACTAATATTTAGAACAAAGGTTGATTTGAGTTTAATTAAACTAATTACAAGAAAGTAAGGAGTAGAATTAAAGTTGAATCTAAGTTAATGATGAGATCACTGAGTGGTATCAGGTTTCACCACCACTGCACATGCAAACACATCCTATCACCAAACATCTAGGTAAGATCTAACAGTCTAAATAGAACTACTGCAAAATCTCCCGGAAGGATGTTTAGGTTCGCGTAAGCATCACCTTAGGCATCTGATTTCTCATTGCCATCTAGATCATGAACTTATGGTTTCGAAGATACATATATCCAACTGAAGTTGCAGGCCCCCTATACAGGCATTAGGCACACAGAGGCATCACCACGGGCTAGATGGCTCGTCCCCTCACGGATCATTCACTTATGACCTCAGGCAATCCCATTCCATTTCTAGACATTCTAACCTACATATAGAAGTTCTCGCAACATAGGAAAGAACAAGATAAATGCAAGTAGGTGATCAATCCACAAGCACACATCGACAATTAACAACAAAATGAAAATTTATATACATGCCATGGAATGTTTAACAAAAGGACATATAAGCATGGGCAGCGAGGCTAGTCCCTGCACCCCAGCAAAAAGAAACTACTCGCTCATGATGCGAGGAACAAAAAGAAAAAGAGAGAGGGAAGATTCTGCCATGATCAAGATGCAGAAGATGGTCACAGCTTGGTGAAGATACTGTCTTCTACACCACGTCAGAGTAGATCTAGACGAGCAGGAAGAACCACCAAGGAAGACTGGGAAAACCTTCTCTCTCCACCTTCCTTCTCTTTAGGTCATTCTTGCTCATAATAGGAGGAGCAATCTTTAGATGCGTATGTAGCGTGGATGCACGTAGATGGATCATGGAGAAGAGTGATGGATCGATATCCCTTTCCATGGGTTGGGCCTGTATTCAGGCAACCTAGTGGCATCTTGGATCCCCTCCCAATGAGGACCCTTTAGGTCCTATTTATAGGCATCGATAGAGTTGTGATCAGTCTGGACTCTTTAGAATTTTTCACTGTCTTGAGGACTAGTCTACTTTACAAAATTTAAAAACCATTAACATCTTCACGGTTTGCGTCCTCACAGTCTGCAAACTGACAGCTAACCTCATGTTCTTTAGAAACAGCAAGGCTTCTCACGGTCTCAAATCGGCAGCATCTTTGCACGGCCTTGAGGACCGTTTAGGCTCCTCCACACAGTCTCGAAGACCGGTTGCGTTCTTCTTAGTTTTGCAGATCGATGGCCACCTCACGGTTTGAAGACCGAGTGCGGCCTCACGGTCTCAAGACCGTGAGGGCTACTTGAGGTTTGAGCGGAGGGATCATGAGCAGGTTCAAATGGTCTTGAAGACGATGACGTCCTCGCGGTCTCGGGGCCGATGAGGAGCAAACCACGAGGAGCAGGTGTGACTGGTGAAGACCGAGAAGGAAGGTGAGGTAAATGTCGACAACATTGGTGGTGACGAGAGATGGAATTCGATGCAATGTCATTGTCTCATGAAGCAAGTGGAGGACGGGTAGGTTGGGATCTCAGGGCGCCGCAAGTCGAGTAGATGGGTGGGTGGCATCGTGGACAACGGTGAGAGGAAGATGGAGGTCACGACGTGGAGGTGGAAGCAGGTTGTCACTGAGAGGCATAGGTCTAGAGGATTAGGGTTGCAGGTGTCATAAGCACGTGCGATGCAGAGGAAGGGAGTCGTTGAGAGTTGCAAACCTAGTGGTCTTGAAAGTGCTAGGGCGAGGTGGATGGAGGAGCAGGCGGTGCGGGGGTGAGGTAAGCGATGCCTGCGGCTCATTAGAGATGATGGTGATCGGGCCACTATCAGGGGTCAAGCACTGGAACTAGTGTGGCTTGATGGTAGGGTGTCGATGATGATCAGGTGTAGGGTGACACTCCTCCATGCAGTCTTGGAAGGGAGGGGATCTCATAGGGTCTTGAGACCACTACAAGTTCCATTCCATCTCGAAACCATGGAAAGGGTTGGAGGAAAAACCGTTTGGAGGAGATGGAGGAAGACTGTGGATATGTGATCAGGTGGAGAGGGGTTCCATGCGGTCTTGGGAGATCGTTTCCCCTCCACATGGTCTTGAGACCGTGTATAGCCACATGGTCTTAAGACTGTGGTAAGGGTTAAAGGCTAAAAACCGAATGGGAGGCAAAACCAAGAGGGCAGATCGTAAAAGCAAACCAAATGGAGGAGAAAACCACTAGGGCAAGACCGAGAGGTGAAGACCGCTAGGGAAAACCACTAGGACATTTGATGGTGGTGATGATGGTGGTTGAGGATGGTGAAGGTAGAAGGATGATGTTGATGAAGATGGAGGTGGAAAGTGAAGCAAGTGATGTTGATGACCATTGATGAAAGGTGAAGGAGATGAAGGGTGTTGATGAAGGTGGATTAAGATGTGCTCAAGATCAACGGATGAGGTGAAGTTGATCAGGGATATGGAGATGATAGGAGGATTCATGATTGGTGAGAGACATCTTGAGTGAAGGTGGGCCTGCAACAAGATGGTGGACCCAGTTGAAGATCTGTTTCCATAATGGCTTGCTCAATCTGCATGAAATCATAGAAACCCTAGTCAAGAAGCAAAATTGCAATTTGTAATATTTAGGGGATAAAAGTGAATGTAATGAGTCGAATTGGGCCCATGATGGTGACTGAAAATCATGATGAATATGGATTCATCATAATTCTAACAATGACTTGTCAAAATCAATCATATTGTAGGTTCATGACAAATTGGTTGTATGATTATTACAGTGACTGCATAATTATATATGTGGCCAACTCTTGACACAAGGGAAATTCTAGTCTAGCAATATTTTCCACATACCCAATCAACTTGACTACATTAGGACCTATTGGATCTCCATCAACCATATTGTACTTGAACAATGGCTTTGAGACATCATATCTCTCTTGTCTTCCTGATCTTGGTACATGTTCTGAAGATGTGTTACCATCTCAATAACATTCATGTTATCATGTTGTCCCTACAACTCATAGTTCGTTGAGCACAACATCATACACTTGACATCCACAACATCTTCAGAGTGATTCTTGTAAGCATCGCAATCAGCCTTAGGCACTCTGGGAGCAAGTTCATTTGGTTCTGGTATCTCCAGGGCATAGAGCTTCTTCTCTTGTGTGAGAATGATTCTAAACATTCTGCACAGTCATAGAAGTTTTTCCTATTCAACTTGTCCTTCTGAAGGATCAATTGCAAACAAAACATGTTTCTGTTTGCCATTAGATCTTACAAAAGAAATTTTGCAATTTTTGTCAAAACACTTTTAATTTGATTTTATTTGATATGTTTGACTATATTAATAAGGCTTTGAGTTAATTATCTCTCCCTCTATTTTGTTCAAATTGATATCCCTCACTATCAATTTGGAAGATTACAACGTACAACCTTGTAGTGAGCCAAGATCCACATTTCATCACATCATGATTCAGCTTTAGCTGATTGCCCTCAACTTGACTATTAGGTAGACAACTTTTACCAATTGCATCTCATGCAACTATTGGATAGACGGTGAGCAAAACTGATGGAGCTTCCACTCGCGTGGAATTTCGTGCACCACTAAAAATCCTAAAGATGGTAAGTCTTTAGGATTAGCCTTTCTTATACTAGATTGAGAACTCCACCCACGTATGCTAGGATATGTGGAAGTCTTATCGTAGTATAGTTAAGGGTCGAATCCACGGGACAATGGTCTTGTCAAGATTAACAAGATAGAAAATGTTAGAATTTCACTTAACTCCTTAACAGTTGGTATCTAGATCAAAGAGTTGATTTGGTTGTTTTAAACTAAGTGCAAGTAAAAGAAAAGCAAGAAAGTAAATTTAAGGTTGTAAACAATGTTAAGAAGCCACTAGGATGTGATCCTCTTTCACCACCACTATGCATGGATCAAAACACGCAACATAAAAACATAACCTGCAATAAGAGTCTAAATAGTTAGTATCTTTGTAGATTTAGTTTCCTTTCGGAGGAATAACTACGAGAAGTGTGGGAATGTTGCAATGCCAGCCATCCCCGCACAAATGGTCACGTACTTTACATCATTCCCTTCACAAAGTGTGTTCCTCGACTTATCAAGGTTGTACTTTCATACGTCAACTGATTCCATTACATAGTATGAAAGTACAACGATGGAAGTGAGTTTACTCCACTTCTTAAAAAACACTCCTAGATACCGAAACAGATGCATGGTGGATACATGCATCAAGAACCAACATTCAATCTAGATTTGAATCTAATAGTAAAAACGTAGACAATTCATACTAAAAGATAAAAGGTAACACAAGTTGGTGATCAAGCAACAAGCATTCATTAAACAATTGATGTTGAACTGAAAAGAAAGTATATCTCTATTGCAAATTATGGATTACATTGCATGAAATGAAACAATGGGTAGCGGGGCTACTCCCCGCACCCTAGTGTATAAGACTACTTGCTCATGGCAAGGACAAAGAAGGAGATGAGAAGAGAGAGAGAGAGAACATCATCTCCATGAAGGAGGGAGAAAGGTCAACCCCTATGGAGAGAGAGAGAGCGACGATCTTCACCCTTCGTAGGTTGCTCGATGATGAATCCTCCTCTTCCCACCTTCTTTGGTGATGAGAGAGAAAGCAGCTTCTAGATGGAGTGTGGATCTCAGACCGGCAGCCTCAGGGCAGTGGATGAAGGATGGAATAGCTCTGGAGCAGTAGAGGCTGCCTTTGGACATCTGAAACTTCATACCTTGTGAGGACCCTTTGGGTCTTATTTATAGGGTTTGAGTGAAGTCCAAACGGTTTGGGTGGTTTTGATCTCAAACGGTCATGAAAACCGTTTGGGTTCTGAGACCATTTGGATTCTCGCGGTTTCGAAACCATTTGGACTCTCGCGGTTTCGAAACCGTTTGCCTTTATTCGGTCTGGGGACCATGTAACTTCGTGCGGTCTCAGGACCATGTGACTCCATGCGGTCTTGGGACCATGTGACTCCATGCGGTCTTGGGACCGTGTGACTTCATTCGGTCTTGGGACCGTGTGACTTCATGCGGTCTTGGGACCGTGTGACTTCATGCGGTCTTGGGACCGTGTGACTTCATGCGATCTTGGGACCATGTGACTTCATGCGGTCTTGGGTCCGTCTGACTTCATGCGGTCTCAGGATCGGGTAGTTTGCAAATGGTCTTGGGACCATTTGGTCTCCAAACGATCTCGGGACCGTTTGGAACTTTTGTAATTTTTTTTGTAATTTTTTGTAAGAATAAAAAGGAGAAAAGTTAATCTAATTGTATATTTGCAATAAAGGATGAAAGTTAAGGATTTTATCTAATTTATCTGAGAAAGAGTACGGAAAACTGAGCAAAATTATTAAGATAACATCACAAAATGGGAGGTTATCACCCCCCCTAACTTAGAGTCTAGCTTGTCCTCAAGTTAGATAGAGATGAGGCATGTAAGGGCGAGGCAATTTTATTTAGTTATGATTTCCATACTCTTGCTTCAAATCAAAACCAGAGATCTCCTAAGGTTGTATCATAGCTTTTTCTTTCCTTAACTCTTTCAGGTGTTGAGAGTTGGTTGGATCTCAGTTTTCTTCCATATCTTGTAGCCCGCATTGGGACCACTTTTTATTCTGTGCATGTCATCGACTCTAATCAGTTTTATACTTCTATGAAAATCCTTCCAGAAGCTAGAGTGGGTATGAGGGTTGGCTAAAGGCTTGTTGTGTAACTCCCCCTTCAAATGGGGGAGGGTTTGTCTATGCATTTAAGGTCTCACTACCGGGCACGATACATATGCCTTTGTGAGGGCAACTGAATGTACCGGCCGGCCGAGTCCTTTATCAACCTTTCATATATTTGGATACCTTAGGGTTTCACTACTCGGCACGACACATCTGTCTTTGTGAGGGCAGCTGAATGTACCGACCAGGCAAGACCTTTATTGGCTCTTCATATAAATCCTTAAGCGTGGCACAACTCTCATATTTTTATTCAACACTCTGGCTTTTATTTGTAAACTCACAGGCTTAGGATTTGGAATTTTAGGGGTTTTGGTTGGGCGGCCAAGCCTCTTTTATTTGAAGAGAAGAAAGTTGTTCTTAGAGTTTCTCGACATGCACTTATTTGGTTTCTACTTAGTGGTCCACTTGCGAGGCTTCTTGATTTGGATGTCACCTGATATCCCTCCCATCCTTGAGAGTGTTTGGCTAGTTTCAGCCCTGATGTTGACCTGTGGAGAGTCAGATGTAGAATTGAAGCAAAAGCATGAAAATCAAGTGTGAAGGTAATTTATTAATTCACCATTAGATGCCTACAAGCTATTCTTTTTATTGATTTTGAGGACTAGTTGGATTCTAAAGTTAGATGGGGATGATCTTTTCCAGAAAGGGATGTTATTCTTAAGTGCATGATTTATTTTAACAAAGAAATTACTTAAGAAGTCTAAATGTGAAAAGAAAGATAAAATTTTGTACAGAAAAATAGAAGTGAAAGAAAGTGTAGAGAGAGAAGGGTTGAAGAGTTGATACCTCGCCCTTGTCCAGTGCACCCCCCTAACTTATCACTCAGTATGTCCTCAGAGTGTCAAAGTGATAGGTTGAGAAGTGCATGGACAAGGGCATTAGGGTTCTGTTAATTCTTTGTTAGCTCCGTGCGTGCAGAGAAGATTAACTGTGAACTTTTCGCATAGAGCATGGTAATTCACGTCTGTCCTGTCCTCTACTAGTTTTTCAAGGACCATGATAGTGTACATCCAGTAGAGGACGTGGAAGTCGTAGTCGTTTGACTCTCAGAGCTGTTGGGGACATCTGTGGCTGAAGGCTGGGTGATGAAAGTGTTCTTTATCATACGCCCTTGTGTGCTTGCTGAGAAGGTCATGTAGATGGTACTCCTTCGCCACCTCCTCTGTGGGCATTCTTGGTGTTGTAGTATACTGGTGCTGATCTAGATTGTACTGGCTGTTGGAACTGTTATATATGATTGTTGTTCCGTCATGAAGATTTGTCACCAGTAACATCCAATGTTCTGAATGAAGGAAAGGAAGCATAATAAACTTCGGAGTTGTATGTTGAAGGCAAAAGATAAGTGCCTCCTTGGTTCCGAAGTTTTTTATCTTTAGAAGATCGTCCTTCATATAAGTTGACGCCATATAAACCGTAGGGTGATTCCGTCTGAGTAGATATTGATAGGCAGTCATCAGACTCACGAATAGAGACCCTTTGAATTGAATAGTTTCACAGAGCGTATCTGCCATAACCAGAATATCATCGGTTAGAAAAACAAGATCATCTCTCTCGGCATATAGCCTTGACATGAGGAGCCAGAGTTCATTGTCAGAGAGAGTCTTGCAAGCTGTAAGATCAAAATTAGGGAAAGTCGGTTCAATGGCACATAGGGGCACCTTTTCTAAAGATGGTCTGTTGATGGTGGCCCCGGTTAGCAATTTGATGTCCCCTTTATCATTCGTCAGATCAAAAGAGTAAGGGTCCCATTGTTTCTTCTTGGGGACCTTGGCCGGTTGTTGTTTCTCCAACTCCTTTATTATTTTCCGGAATGGCTACTTTTGAGGATGTTGGATGGCCGAGTAGAGGTAGTGAGGGACGTCGTCAGGTGCCATAGTTGGGTCCTTGAAGAACCTTCTGTCACATATTAGCTCCATGGCGTAACATCCTCGTAGAGAATGAAAATCCTCTGTGGCCAGCTCAGTGAAAGGAATTTGTTGATTGAGCGCTTGGATGTGGCGTATAGTGTAGAAAGTGCAATCCCTAGATTCTTCTTGTGTTTGGACTTGTGGGTTTATTATCTTGAACCAGGGTTGGCTCCAACCCTGGTGGAGAGATGGGCTTGCGGCCCAAATCAATTTCAGAAGCCGAAAAGGGATGCGTCTGGCCTCCCCGGATTCAATACCATCAAAATTAATTATTCTGGCCTTTAGTTCACTGGCACAAAAATTGTACACCTTGGCGTTTCGAGCCGCGGTGTCTACGATCATTAGCAGCCAGTGGATAGAAACTTGAAAGGGCACAGTAATATAGCGTGCCTTTGTGGCAATCCCCCTCTACAACCGCTCGATAGATTTGCTTTGTAAATCTTTATATAATAGACTCATGGCCAGAGCAGGTGAAGCGTTAAGTACTGGTTGCTGCCGTTTAGAGATTCTATAGATTTCGATAGAATTGGCAAGGAGGACACGGAAGATTGCCATCTTCACCGCTGACTGTGGTCGAAGGATGGTGCACAAGTCTTCACGTGTCAAATTGTGCTAAGTCTTTGTAAGATAGCATCTCCTCCTTCTTTGGCATCATCTACAATAGTGTTTAGGATGAAGATGTATTGAGCATCTAGGGGAGAGATGGTCGCCATGTCTAAATCGCGCATCTTGTGAGGTAGAGGTGGCAGTGGGGGAAGCTCTTGTAGAGGGTGGGAAGAAGTCTGCTCCAAATCTCCTATGTAGTGCTACAGATCTTTGTCTTTCTCTGAATCAGAAGCAGAGTCGAGATCTTCATCTGTATCTAAACTGACTCTTTCTAATTCATCCTGTTCTGGGGGAAGGGGTGAAAATTGCTCCGGGGCGGAGTGTTGTGGTTGTGGTTGACTCGTGCTGGTTCCGAATAAGCATTGTTGGAACTCAGCAAAAGCTACTTCTTTGGTGGTTTCCCCCAGAGATCCCAATGCTAAATAGTTAAGAAATTGATCCCCATATGACATGTTGACGTTGTCATTGTGAGTAGGGGATTTGGGATCTTTATCACCTTCGAGGTGATCTTTCTGTTGTTTTGGTGCAGCTCCTCAGCTGGGGCCCGCCCCTGCATTGTCTGGGTCATCAGATTTATCGTCTGAGGTGGTGCTATTGTTGGAGTCAGCCGAGGAGTTAGAATCCTCATCTTCATTTTCTTCTTCATCATCTTTTTCGTCTGCCGCCTTATTTGTTGTCTTCTTTGGTGGAGGCTTCTTGCACTGCCGGTGGAGTGCTTGTAGTTCGTCGAAAGCCACTTGCACATGCTCGTGTGTTTCAAGCAGTGCGTCATGGGTTTCTTTGAGATATGAATAATGAGCCTCGGCGGAGAGGAGTCATGCAGAGAGGTTCGTCACTTGAGTTCTTAATTGGTTGATTTCATTATTGGATGACTCCTCTTGGCGGTTATTGAGTTGTGTGAGGGTGGTGCTGATGTCATCCAAGTGCGTGCTTAAAGTAGTTTATTGCTGCTTAACCTCGCGCAGAGTTTTTGGCAATGGTTGATGTTGCGCAGAAAGCCTGTCGACTTGCTTGGCCAGATCGTCTTGCTGGCTTTTCACCCCAAGCACCAACTGTGGCAGTTGTTGCAGGCGGTCGTCGATGCGGTCGACTTTTATGGCTGCGGCTTTCTACAGTTGGTGGATGCTTGAGATGATGTCTGGCAAGGCACGATAATGCTCGTCAATCTTGGCGACTTGTGTAGTTAGACCCTACACACAGGAAAAAATAGATTGTAATATAATAGAAGGGTTGGTGAGGAGGTTTTGGACAGCGTCGAATTGACGTCTGAATTCCTCACCGATGTTTGTAAAAGGGACCCCAGATGTGGAAGGGTGGGGTGGCTGGGGTCAGGGTGGAAGGGTAGCAGTGCCTTGTGAAAGAGACACTGTTGATGGTCCCGCAAACTATGTGGTGATTGTAGATGGAGTCACCAACGATGTCGGGGTGGTGGAGGATGAGAAAAATGGTGACATTTTCGGTGAGAATGGTGGGGTCGAGAATGTTGACGGGAAAAGGGTGGAGATGGGAGTGGAGGAGGTTAAGTCGGGTGTTGGAGTGGAGAATGGGATGCCTGAAGAGAAACAGGTTGAGATGGAAGATGTGGGTGGAGGTGTGGTTGTGGGGAAAGGAATTGTTGTTGGGGTTGTTGTGGAGAAAGGTGGGAGGGTGGTAGATGGTGGGATGGTAATGGATGGTAGTGTGGTAGGAGTGGTGGTGGTGGCGAGCTCATCATTTAGGCTCATGATGAAAGAGTCTAATGATGAGGTATTGATATGGTCCTCAGGATGAGGGCATTATGCCTTAGGATTTAGCTTTGATGTCGGTGTCCCCGTCAGCTATTGTGATGGTAAACATGCCTTAGATGGTCGTTTTACCGGTATTTTTGTTACCCTTATAGCCGGGGCAGTGATACTAAGTTCTGTCTGGCCCACTTTGGTTTTCTTCTCATGTACTTTGATTGAAGATAGGATTTTGGTAAGCTCTTCATCAGTGAAGAGGAGCTTTTCCTTGTCATAATCTGCAAGCTTCGGAAGCGGTAGCAGAGTTCTGGAAGATTTTACTATAGGGCAGAAAATGTAGTGCAATTTTGCATCCTTTTCTTTGATAATGTAAGAGTTCTTCAAGGTTTGCTCGTTAGTAAGGATGTCGCCATTCATCTGCGTGCACTGAGGGAGTAATCTTTCCATCTTGAGATATTTAAGAATGGAAGTTATGTGTCTGACCATGCAGATTTCTTTCCCTAGGGTGTATGTTGAAAACTTTTGTATCATGTGCCGTTTAATGTTGACCGACTTCCCGTGTAGGACGGACCACAATATAAAAAGATAAGAGGTGATAACATTCCTGCCCTCTTTTCTGGGGAAGAGCGCACTGGTGAGAATTTTGTGAAGCGTGCGCACTAACCCATAATGAATATTGGAGGCCTTGCAGGTCTTCGCCTCATAATTTGGGATCCCTATTAGGGATTTCCAGAAGTTGTGTCTATTGAATTGGGAGCTCTCTGTGCTAACAACTTTGGCCTTTTTTAGTTGCTCCTGGTTGTCTATGAAGATTTCATTCAATAAATTTTCAGTTATGACAACTTCGTTACCAAAAAGTTTGGTGACTAGCCTGCGGTCACCTCCGTCCCTTACTCTTTCCATAATGTCCACAGATTCTTTGTTGAGATGTGTAAAGAATTCTGTTGTGGGTTCGACGTATGAGATCTCGGGGACAAAGCACAGTCTTGAGAGATTTGCGTTATCGAGTAGGATGAGGATTCAATCATATATCCCCATCTTCATTAGTACGCTTGAGCAAACATACTTTGTTGGTTTTAAAGTTTTGTCGATGGAAGGGAGGGTGTGGATGAATAGGTTTTCTGGTGGTGGTGCGGTAGTGGTTATGGCGGGGAAGAAAGGAGTGTTGGTGGTAGCGGGAATGGTAGTGAGGCTGGTGGTAGTGGTTGATGGGATATATCCTGCCAGG
Organism: Alisma plantago-aquatica; assembly: GCA_963693085.1. Classification (NCBI taxonomy): domain Eukaryota; kingdom Viridiplantae; phylum Streptophyta; class Magnoliopsida; order Alismatales; family Alismataceae; genus Alisma; species Alisma plantago-aquatica. The sequence goes on along the minus strand of OY856409.1, from coordinate 21,656,563 downwards.
GTTTGTTCCCTAGCAGTGGCGGGGCGGACCTATTTTCTTGCCCGCTTCTTCGTAGGTATTTCTTTTGCAGCTTCCTGGGCCTTTCTCTTCTCCTTGGTCTTTTCGGTTGGGGATTCATCCTCAGAATTTGGCTCATATTCTGAGCCTTCGTCAGTAGAAGAAATTTCTTCTACTTCTTGCTCAGGCTCCTCAGATAAACACCTGTTGAGGCGGTCAATTTCACACATGACCGCTATCATGTTGACCTTCGGTGGGATCTGTCCAGTCGTGTTGTAGATGTCGACAACCTTTTGGAGCTTGGCACGGTCCTCCATCAGTTGCTCCTTTGTCCAAAAAGGAGCATCGGCAGTTCCGGTGGATTGTTTTGCTGGGGAAGCCATTTCTGGAAAGTAATCAGAAAGAATCATGTGTTAGAAATTTTTTGAATTTGTATAGATAAAAAGGAAGAAGATTGCATTATGTAGGTGGTAATGTTTCTTAGGTGTTGTTGGGTCCAAACGGTTTGAAGACCGTTTGGGTCCAAACAGTTTTGAGACCGTTTGGGTCCAAACGGTTTGAGAACCATTTGACACCAAACGGTTTGAGAACCGTTTGACACCAAACGGTTTGGAGACCATTTGGGTACAAACGGTCCCGTGTCCTAACAGTTTGGAGAATGTTTGGTTCCAAACGGTTTGGAGACCGTGTGGGTCCAAACGGTTTGGAGACCATTTGGCACCAAATGGTTTCGAGACCGTTTGGGTCCAAACGGTCCTGCGTCCAAATGGTTTGAGGACCGTTTGGAAGGTGAAACATCGGGATCGTTGGAAGAAGGTGAATGATAGCGGCGGAACGCGCATCGACAGAAAGGAGAACTGCGCCAGCAAAGTAGGTGTCGATGATGGTAAAAACGAAGATGGCGTGATGACGGACGTGCCAGTGATGGTGGTGGCACTGGTCTACCTTGCTGATGCGGGTGACGATGACGACGGCGAGGCAAAGAATGGCGGTAACGGTGGTGCAGACGTTGTGAAGTCATGCAGAAGCTAAGGTGGTGCTGGTGATGGTGGTGGAACGAGTTGACGTCGCGGGCTGTGCGGGAGCGAGAATCAGAGAGAAATGAAGCAGCACTCGCGCAAGGGTTTAGAAAGTTCAAGATTCTAAAGAAAGAAGAATGAGAGGGGGTGGGGTTATATTTATAGGATTTGGGGGTGACGTTACAAATACCCAAAGTCAAAATAGTTTTGAGACCGTTTGGACTCCAAACGGTTTCGAGATCATTTGGGCTCCAAACAGTTTCGAGATCGTTTGGGCTCTAAACGGTTTCAGGACCGTTTGGCTCCAAACTAATTTAAAACCGTTTAAGATGGTTTAGGTTTTTTATTTTTATATTTTTATGTTTATTTTAGTTGTTTATGTGAATTTTTATATTTTCATATTGAAGATTGATAAACCTAAAACAAATGAAGAAGCAAAAATAAAAACGGTGATACTCAGATCTTGGGTTGCCTCCCAAGTAGCGCCTGGGTTTTACGTCACTGGCTCGACGAAATTTTGATTTTGTTATGGTGATGTTGTGGGGTCTCTAATCTCAATAGTCTGTCTCGGAATTTTGTCAGCTGCAGTATAGTATTTTTTCAATCTATGGCCATTGAGTGCCCTCTCTCCTCCATTTTCATCAACAATTATGATAGCCCCAGTCGGGTATATGTGCTTGATGGTAAAAGGCCCGAACCACTTTGTACGAAGTTTCCCGGGGAACATTTTGAGTCTGGAGTTGAAAAGAAGGGCTTTGTATCCAATAGTGATGTCTTTTCTTTTTAGATGACCATCGTGCCACATCTTGGTCTGTTATTTATAGATCCTGCCACTTTGGTATGTGGTCATTCTGAGCTCCTCTAGTTCTTGCAACTGGAGTTGTCTGTTTTCTCCAACGCTTTTAAAATCAAAATTCAGTTGTTTAATGGCCCACCAAGCCTTGTGTTCCAGTTCGACTGGAAGATGACATGATTTCCCATATACCAGACGGAACAGGGTTGTTCCAATTGGTGTTTTATAAGCTGTACGGTAGGCCCAAAGGGCATCAGAAAGCTTGATGGACCAGTCGGTACGGTGTGTATTGACAGTTTTCTCTAAGATTGCCTTCAGTTGTCTATTTGAAACTTCGACCTGACCACTAGTTTGTGGATGGTAAGGTGTGGAAAATTTATGGTTGAATCCGTATTTGTTTAGGAGGGCTTTGGAGCTTCGTTCTAGAAAATGGGTCCCTCCGTCGGATATAACAGTTCGGGGGACTCCGAATCTGGAAAAAATAATATCTTTAAACATCTTAATAACTACTTTTGAATCACTGGAGACTGTGGGTATAGCTTCTACCCATTTCGAGACATAATCCACAACAACCAGTATGTAAGAAAATCCATATGAAGAGGGGAAAGGACCCATGTAGTCTATCCCCCAAACATCAAAAAGTTCGATCTCTTGCCACATAGTCAGAGGCATTTCATTCCTTTTTGTTATACCGCTAGAAAGTTGACATTTATTGCATGATTTTACAAAATCATGGGAATCTCTTACTATTGTCGGCCAAAAGAAACCCGATTGTAGAACTTTCATAGTGGTCTTTTTCAAACATATGTGTTCCCCAGTGGGGCCGGAATGACAATGTTCTAAGATAGGAGTAATCTCTTCTTCAGGTAGGCAGCGACGGAAAAGTCCATCTGCACATAGACGAAAGAGATAAGGTTCGTCCCAGTAGTATTGCTTAACATCGTGGAGGAATTGCTTTTTGTCGTGGTGAGAGGCAGAAGGGTGGATGATTCATGTAGCCAGATAGTTCACTATGTCGGCATACCAGGGGAATCCAATGGTAATTTTCATTAGCTGGTCGTCAGGGAGGGAGTCTCGGATAGGTACTTTATCATCATCCTCGACTTCAATGCAAATGAGATGATCAGCGACGATGTTTTCCACTCCGCTTTTGTCTTTGATTTCCAAATCAAATTCCTGAAGCATCAACACCCAACGGATAAGTCTGGGTTTTGCGTCTTGCTTCTGGATTAGATATTGTATGGCGGAGTGGTTAGTGTAGACTATGACCTTTGATCCGATCAGGTAGGAGTAGAATTTCTCGAATGCAGAGATGACATCTAAGAACTCCTTTTCTGTAGTGGTGTAGTTCTTTTGCGCTTCATCAAGTGTCTTGGACGCATAGTATATTACATAAGGCTTTTTGTCAATTCTCTGCCCTAACACCGCTCCTATAGCATAGTCGCTAGCATCACACATTATTTCGAATGGTTGTGACCAGTCAGGTGCTCTCTGAATAGGCGCAGAGACTAGAGCGTTCTTTAAGGTTGGGAAGCTTTGTAGACAATCTTGGTCAAAATTGAACTCGATGTCCTTGGTCAATAATTGGGTCATGGGTTTTGCTACTTTTGAGAAATCTTTAATGAATCTTTGATAAAACCCAACATGACCCAAGAATGCTCTTACTCCTTTTACGTCTTTTGGCGGCGAAAGTTTTGAGATGACATCAATGTTTGCCTTGTCAACCTCAATCCCTCTTTTACTCACTCTATGTCCGAGGACGACACCTTCAGTTACCATAAAATGGCATTTTTCCCAATTTAAGATAAGGTTCGTTTCCTCGCATCTTTATAAGACTTGTCCAAGGTTGAGTAGACAGTTGTCAAAGGAATCTCTGTAAACTAAAAAGGCATCCATGAATACTTCCATTATGGACTAGATTAACCCTGCAAAAATAGGAGACATGCACCCTTGGAAGGTAGCAGGTGCGTTGCACAACCCGAATGGAATTCTTCTGAAAGCGTAGGTCCCAAAGGGACAAGTAAAAGTTGTTTTTTCTTGGTCTTCCGAGTGTATAGGGATTCGATAGAACCCGGAATAACCATCAAGATAACAGAAGAACTTTTGATGGGCGAGGCGTTCGAGGACTTCACCAAGAAAAGGTAGAGGGTAGTGATCTTTTCGTGTTGCTTTGTTTAGTTTCCTGTAGTCGATACACATTCTCCACACTGTGACAGTCCTCGTGGGCACTAGCTCATTTTTATCATCTAGCACGACAGTGGTTCCTCCCTTTTTGGGGACCACTTGGACAAGGCTGACCCATTGGGAATCTGAAATTGGGTAGAAAATGTCGGCTTTCACTAGTTTGAGGACCTCAAGGTGAACCACCTCTTTAAGATTGGGGTTCATCTTTCTCTAGTGTTCTCTTGAAGGCTTAAATTCTTCTACCATGGGCAGTATATGAATGCATAGGGCTGGGTTTATACCTATCAGGTCAGTTATTTTGTACCCAATGGCTTTCTTATATTTCTTTAACTCAACGAGAAGCCTTTCTTCCTGGTCTTTCATTAGAGTGGAACTGATGATTACTGGACACCATTTTTCTTCATCCAGGAAGATGTGCTTAAGTCCCATTGGTAGGGTTTTCATCTCAGGAGCCTTAGGTGGTTCTTTTGTTTCTAAAATAGTGACAGATTTGAGCTCCTCAAAAGTGGTTGTTGGTGCTTCTTCAGCTTTCTCTAAGTGTTGCAAGCATTGTTGAACTAATTTTTTGGCTGAGAATTCGACTTCTGGATTTATTAGGACATTTTATAACTCATTAGATGGTTCAGATATTTCCAACTAGGACATTTGATGTATTGCATCTAAGAGAAAAACTTCCTCTTGAATGCTGGGACCTTTCATGTTGTTGAGGACCCAGAACTGAATTGCTTCTTTTCCAAGTCTCAGAATGATCATGCCAGCTTCAACATCAATGAGAGTCTTGGCTATGCAAGGAAAGGTCTGCCAAATATTATTGGGTATCTTAGCTCCTCCTTGGTATCCATAATGACAAAATCACACGGGACATAAGAATCCTTGCCTATCTTGACTGTAATGTCTTCAATAATTCCTAGGGGTGCAGTGATAGTGGAATCAGCTAACTGAATTGTCATCGTTGTGGGTAGCAAGTCAGTAAAACCCAATCTTTTACACATGGAGTAGGACATAATAGATATGCTAGCCCCTAAGTCAGCTAATCCCTTTTTTCTCAAAGAATTTCCAATACAACATTGAATACCGAAAGAACCAGGGTCCTTCTTTTTCTTTGGCATCTTGTTAAGAATGATATCGGAGGTGGTCTGAGCTAGTTTGACTGTCTCTTGCTCTTCAGTAATATATTTCCTTGACAACAAGGTTTTCAGATATTTAGCCCAAGCTTGTACTTTAGAGAGGGCATCGAGTAGCGGGATATCGATATAAAGTTTCTTCATCGCCTCCTTGAATTTTTGGAATCTAGTGTCCATTTTAGTCTCTCTCAATCTTCCTGGATATGGTATCGTAGGTTTATATTGTGGAACTTCTGGCTCTTTGGGAGCTTGTTCCTTTTCTTTTCCTTTTGCAGTCTCTGCAGATTTCTCAATTCCTAGATTCGGTCTTACATTCGGAGTAAAGACAGGTGTATCATCATCATCATGAGAAATTCTCGTAGATTCATGAAAGACACGACCATATCTTGTAGTGATGGCATTCAATTGCTCTGGTCTATTTTGATCGTGTCTTGGGTTTGACTCCGGTTGACCAGAAAAAGTACCTACTGGTGGTTTTAATTGGGCATCAATTTTTGCTAGTTGAGCCTCCACAGCCTTATGCTGAGCTTGCTGATTGGAAAGCATGGTTTGTTGTGACTGTAACATCTGCTTGATCATAGTCATCTCGTCTGTTGGTTGAGAAGGGGCATTTTTCTGAGTGAGTTGTTGCTGTCCTTGATGTGGTTGTTGTGGAGGTGGTGTTAACTAAGGTTGCTGCGATTGCTGCAGCTGAGGATGTAATTGTGGGTGCAGAGGAGGATGGGTATATTGATAGTAGGCGCAGGGTTTCCTAGGGTAGTTGGATCTTGGGAAATTATTTCTAATATTCCCTTGATTTTGGTTAAAGTTACTTTGAAATGAAGGTGGCAATCTATTGGAAGATCTTCCTTGTGTTTGATGTTGCAGGTTAGCAGTCCCCGCAGGATTCCCATATTGAAAATCGGGGTGGTTTCTTGGTTGATTTGGATTATAGTAAGCTTGTCCTGGTATGGAATGAATGGAATTAACTTGTTCGGGCATCTGATCTTTAGGGTGTTCGATGATTGGTTCGTACTGATGTTGTGGTGGTTGCATATCCATCATCACATTATAAAGTAAGCCACATGACAGTGTAGGGTGATCATATGTGTGACATGCTTCACAAGTCCCTGTGGCAGCTTTAACTTGTTGGACTTGGGGGTTTTTCTTCTTATCATATTCTCCAAATGAAGTTTCGAGTGCCTATTGTTTGTGAGCTATAGTCTTTAAAGCTTCAACAATAGCTTTCATTTCCATTGATTCCTCAGCCTTATAAACTTTTAGGACTCCCTTAGTGGATGACCGTCCCCAATTGGATTGGTTCTCAGCTCCAAGTGTAACGATATTCCAAGCATCCTCGTAGTTCTTCCTCATAAAATTTCCTCCAGATGAGGAATCCAGAAATTGCTTGATATCATCACTCACCCCCCTATAGAACGTCTCTATTAATTGATTTTGGGAGATACCGTGATGAGGGCACTTTCTTAGAAGCTCCTTGAATCTTTCCCATGCTTTTGCTAGTATTTCTCTAGGAAATTGGGTGAAGTGCTTGACCTACCCCCTAATTTCGTAGGTTAATGAAGGAGGGAAAACTTTTCTAGGAACTTTTCTTCTAAGGGAGCCCAGATGGTGATGATTGGCTCCCTATCAAGTGAGTTGTACCAACTCAAAGCCCTTCCAGATAGAGTGAAGTGAAAAAGATGTAGCATTATTGCATCAAAGGCAACTCTGGCTTGTGGGACAAGTCGGCAAAGTGACTTGAATCTCTTCAAATGATCCATGCAGTCATCTCCAGAACCACCAGAGAATGAGATGCCCTGCATGATTTGAATCCATTGTATCCGAATTTCAAAGTTGGGTATGTTGATGATAGGTGGTCGGACTGGATGATTGTCTTTATAGTTCTTGGGGACAACATAGTCCCTCAATTGCTTGTTTCTTAGCTCTAACTGGGCAGCTTCGTTAGCTGCTTCGTTTTTAGCTCGGATGTGGGCCTGTTCTTTAGCTTAGATTTCCGCTTGGACCTGAGCACTAGTGTCAGCAATGAGTTGTGCTCTCTGAGTGGCTATGGCGGCGTTGACCCTATCCATCACTAGTGCAGCTTGGCGTTGATCTTCAGCCATTTGTCTGGATCTTTGGCGATTAAGTCTGATGTGGCGGTGTAAGCTTCTCTCTACCTCAGAGTCGTACTCTAGATCAGGGGAGAATCTGAGATTATGCGATGGTTGCATACACGTCTTCTACCTGAGTAGAGGAAGAAACACACTTGTTAGATGGTGCAGGAGATATGATGAAATCAGGAGAATATGGAGTAATGTTTAAAGAAAAGTGTAAAACCCTAACCAACTAGCAAGATGATAAATGAAATTAAAAGTTTCGTTGTCCTCGGCAACGACGCCAATTTTTGATGGAGCTTCCACTCGTGTGGAATTTCGTGCACCACTAAAAATCCTAAAGATGGTATGTCTTTAGGTTTAGCCTTGCTTATACTATATTGAGAACTCCACCCACGTATGCTAGGATATGTGGAAGTCTTATCGTAGTATAGTTAAGGGTCGAATCCACGGGACAATGGTCTTGTCAAGATTAACAAGATAGAAAACGTTAGAATTTCACTTAACTCCTTAATAGTTGGTATCTAGATCAAAGAGTTGATTTGGTTCTTTTAAACTAAGTGCAAGTAAAACAAAAGCAAGAAAGTAAATTTAAGGTTGTAAACAATGTTAAGAAGACACTAGGATGTGATCGGCTTTCACCACCGCTACGCATGGATCAAAACACACAACATAAAAACATAACCTGCAATGAGAGTCTAAATAGTTAGTATCTTTGTAGATTTAGTTTCCTTTCAGAGGACTAACTATGAGAAGTGTGGGAATGTTGCAATGCCAGCAATCCCCGCACGAATTGCCACATACTTTACATCATTCCCTTCGCAAAGTGTGTTCCTCGACTTATCAAGGTTGTACTTTCATACGTCAACTGATTCCATTTCATAGTATGAAAGTACAATGATGGAAGTGAGTTTACTCCACTTCTTGAAAAACACTCCTAGATACCAAAACAGATGCATGGTGGATACATGCATCAAGAACCAACATTCAATCGAGATTCAAATCAAATAGTACAAATGTAGACAATTCATACTAAAAGATAAAAGGTAACACAAGTTGGTGATCAAGAAACAAGCATTCATTAAACGATCGATGTTGAACTGAAATAAAAGTATATCTCTATTGCAAACTATGGATTACATTGCATGAAATGAAAACATGGGTAGCGGGGCTACTCCCCACACCCTAGTGTAAAAGACTACTCTCTCATGGCAAGGACAAAGAAGGAGGTGAGAAGATAGAGAGAGAACATCATCTCCATGAAGGAGGGAGAAAGGTCAACCCCTTTGGGGAGAGAGGGAGAGAGCGACAATCTTCACCCTTCGTAGGTTGCTCGATGACAAATCCTCCTCTTCCCACCTTCTTTGGCAATGAGGGAGAAAGCATCTTCTAGATGGAGTGTGGATCTCAGACCGGCAGTCTCGGGGCGGTGGATGAAGGATGGAATAGTTGTGGAGTAGTAGAGGTAGCCTTTGGATGTCTGAAACTTCATACCTTGTGAGGACCCTTTGGGTCTTATTTATAGGATTTGAGTGAATTCCAAATGGTTTGGGCGGTTTTGAGCTCAAACGGTCGTGAAAACCATTTGGGTTCTGAGACCGTTTGGATTCTTGCAGTTTCGAAACCGTTTGGACTCTCGTGGTTTTGAAACCATTTTCCTTTATTCGGTCTGGGGACCGTGTAACTTCATGCGGTCTCGGGACCATGTGACTCCATGCGGTCTTGGGACCATGACCGTGTGACTCCATGCGGTCTTGGGACTGTGTGACTCCATGCGGTCTTGGGACCGTGTGACTTCATGCGGTCTTGGGGCCGTGTGACTTCATGCGGTCTTGGGACCGTGTGACTTCATGCGGTCTTGGGACCGTGTGACTTCATGCGGTCTTGGGACCATGTGACTTCATGCGGTCTTGGGGCTGTGTGACTTCATGTGGTCTTGGGACCGAGTAGTCTCCAAATGGTCTTGGGACAGTTTTGTTTCCAAACGGTCTCGGGACCGTTTGGAACTTTTGTGATTTTTTTTGTATTTTTCTGTAAGAATAAAAAGGAGAAAAGTTAATCTAATGGTATATTTGCAATAAAGGAGGAAAGTTAAGGATTTTATCTAATTTATCTGAGAAAGAGTATGGAAAACTGAGGAAAATTATTAAGATAATATCATAAAATGGGAGGTTATCAAAAACCCCTTGTAACAATCTATTTGTATGCTTCTAGGCAATTAATCTCATTAAGTCCACCTAGTTAAGCCTGTCCCAAAAGAAAAAAGATATAATATGCACCCTAATTTGAAGACCCACTTATCTACCATCACACATCTACAATATAGATGGTTCACCAGACTTTGGCATAACCTACACTTAGTCATTCAAGATTCTCATGTGTTTTTTTATGGAAAGCATGTTTGACTTAACAATTATTGTGGGATTTTATATATAAGCACATATACATATCAGATCACCACATACTTGTAATATGTATCATATACATGCTATATACACAAACAAAACATGAAATATTAAAACATATGAGCGATGGTTATGTCCATTCTTGTGGCGAACCTCTCGCGAAAATAAGATTAACTAATGCGGAAGCGAATTATTAGCTGCGGAATTACTAAAAATCACTAAAAATTAAAACTTTTTGCAAGAGATCCACAAACTGTAAAACTCTTTCATAAAGAACCAAAGTATGTTAATTACATTCTAATTTATCAGTACATCTCTGTACCATCTCATCTCGAGAGTTACAAGCATTGTCTGCCCTGATAAACTATACATAAGCAGCATACAAAAATCTCGAGGCATCAAGCCAAAAATCTCATATCTATATCAAACCATCTACTGACTCCTAGGACCTGAGAGTACAGAGACGACACATAGGACTCTCTATATATAGGACTTGACAAACAGTGTCTCCACCTGAGGATCACTGCTGTCCTTGATGTTGCTGATGTTGTTCACCCTCTATAGGTTTCTACCTTTTCCACGACGTCTACCTTAAAAGTTGAATCCCACGGGGGTGAGACAATTGAAAAATTGCCCCAACGAGAGATATAAATCTCTGCCAGAAACATTGTTATTGTAGGTAATAGAATAACACTGAGCAGTAGAATCATAATATTCAGCAGCAGGTAATTCATTGATTAAACTATGTAGAGAAGTATTCTCTATGCATTTCATTTCAATTATAACTTGATAAAGCAGCAAGTCATTTATTCAATCAGGAATATGAAGAACATGTATAGTATTTATCCAACTAGGACATAATAGACAATGTATCATCAACCATTGATTCTCATAATTCAACCCTAAGCAAATATGCTACATGGCTGATTACATTTTTCAAACATACTTATGCCCTGGGGAGATGAGGTATACCGCTCATACTCCAACCGACCATTGTGAAATCGAAATCGGTACCATACATAGGTCAATAGAATAGCCAGATTTCTATGACCTCATCCTCCTCAGTCAGTGTGAGGAACAACTTGCAGGACATATTGTGTCTCTGCCAAATAGCTTTCCAGGGTACACTAGCAACTTCGTTATTAGAGTTACAGTGGCATGTTGTACTCTCTTCGCAATCGAGAGATTTCTTATTTATCTTACATTGATTCGGCATTAACATCATCATCGGGAGATTAGTGATACATCATCCCGACATATGGATATAATGAAGGGTTGAGAGATTTAATGTTTATCTCACATCAATTCCTCCATTAGGGCGTAAGGATATTCACACCCATAACCCCCACATACTAAAAAGTATGCCCTCCATGAGTTCCCTTAGGAAAACCTGTTTCACCATCACTGAACTACTGACGATGATAGTTCTATGGTCAGGGCTCTACATGATATCATTTCACTTGATTATTTAAGTACATTACAACATTCTTTTAGCATCAGGCATGTTTTCAAACATAAACCATTACAACAATTGCTATAAAGAAGGAGTACTATTTTTATCAAGTTCATTTCACAACTTTATTAACATTGGGATCTTAGTCCCTCATCATCTCATCATCATGATTCAAGAATATGGGTGTTCAAACGCTTAGATCATCAAAACACTTGTTACCACTTTAACAGGTAACTTAATGCCATCAAATCATCTAACAGTATAAACATGATAATTGTGGTGCAGGTATTTCACATTACACTTACAGCCTAATAATCTCTTTGGTTACCTCTCACTAGGAAACATAGCATATCATTGCCCACAAGGTTCATAAAGTACTTTCAATAAATAAGGCATCATAGCTCTTACCTGGCTATGTTCACTATTTCATAAAACCTACATGATTAGTACATATGATAAAAGATACATCAATTTCATATCAGCACAATGCAAAACAATTATAGCATCACAATTCAAGAGTTACACCACTTTGCCCTTGCTAGGGTTAGGGTTTCCCTTTTTATTTCAATTAGGGTTAATCATACCCTTAGCTCAATTAGGATCAATGACTTATCATCTCATTGTCCAAGATTAGGGTTTCATGCTATATAGTATAACCTAAAGTTAGGGTTTCACATGTACCTTCACCTTAATTAAAAATTAGGGTTTACTTATTCACATCACATCACCCTAGATTAGGGTTTACTATTCACATCACATCACCCTAGATTAGGGTTTTACTATTTACATCACATCACCCTAGATTAGGTTTTACTATTTACATCACATCACCCTAGATTAGGGTTTACTATTCACTCACAAAGGGTTGATCATCAAAATACCCTAAATTAGGGTTTCTCATGTCATTTCCCTAAATTAGGATCATTCCATCATCATAGATTAGGGTTTGTACTTATAATTAGGGTTTATGATCTCCCTATCAAGAATCATACCCTAATTACACATTCATTCATGTTGAAAGTGTTAGGACTTAACCATTACATGATTATCATTCATGTAGGAAGTCCTCTCTCTCATCCTTTAAAAGATGATCCTTACTTTGGACCTGATTAGATCATGTCAACTTTTCTTGGATAAAGGTTGACTCAATGTATTATGTTATCGTTTCCTTAATCATTAACGATTAGTCATTTAAAGGTACGAATCACCCTATCTTATTAAGATACAATTACTATAACCATCCTTGATTACATCTTGTATTATTCAATTAATCAATTTGTCCTTTAACCACTTTAAGTATCCATGCGGTTTTAGTTAGTTATCTTCCAAATGGTCTTGGTCACTTTAGACCCCAAACGGTCTTGACCAAATCAAACCTGAAACGGTCTTTCTTGATATACCTCCAAACGATCTTGGTTGCATACTTGAAACCGTTTAGTAAAGTTGAGGTTGAAACCGTTTAACAAAGTTAAATTTTGAAACCGCATGAGACTCAACCGTTTTGGGATCGTTTGGTCCCAAATGGTCTTGAGACCGTTTGGACTCAAATGTTCTTGAGACCGTTTGGACTCAAATGGTCTTGAGACCGTTTGGTCCAAACCTCCTAAAAACGAATGGACCAAATATGGTCTCCACCAATCATGTTGATTTAGGGTTTCCAATGTTGATCCCCTGATCGATTGAATTCATATAATCATCCATCAATTGGACCTATCACCATACTTCAATTGAGCTTAATAGGTCATCCTTCAACTGATTTAACCTCCAATTGATCATCAATTAGGGTTTTGAATCAATTGGATTAAGGATTAAGATCGATGAACCTTCAATGTTGATCATTGTAGAACTAATTACTTTGAAACCATTGGACCACCATCCAAATTGGACATGACCTGACCTCAAACGTCCAAATGGTCTTGAGACCATTTTTCCATGACATCATCAAAATCCATGTCATCCAATTAGGGTTTGGATCAATGGATTGATCATCAAATCGATTATTGATTGTATTCCACTCTGGTATCATTGAATCTTAAATTGCTCAACCATGGTTAACCCTAGACCTCCAAATGGTCTTGGATGACCCCTAAACGGTCTAGAGACCGTTTGGGTGATCCCCAAATGGTTTTGAAACCGTTTGGGTCAATCACCCCAAGGAACTAACTCAATCTAATTAAAAATCAACACTTAACCCGATTAGGGTTTGGTGATTGAAGGACCTTCAACTAATGAACCAATTGGAACCAATAAATTATAATTAGTAGGTCATTAACCAACATTATTATGAACAAATCCCCAAACGGTAAACCATGGTCAATGCCCCCAAACGGTTTGAAACTGTTTCCTTTCAAACAGTTTGATGAAACTGTTTCCTCTCAAACGGTTTGAAACCGTTTGCTCCCAAACGATTTGGGAAACTGTTTGAGAAACATTTTGGAAACCGTTTGGCCTAATATTTTATTAGAAAAAGTGTCAATATGATGTCATCATCATCTTCCTTCGTGCATCCAAGAACAACAACCGTTCTTCATGGAAATTTCAGCAATGAAACACAAGGGTTCCAAATAGAAGAAAATAACCAACAAATCGTAGAGGATTGAATGCAATACTAATGTTTAAGGGTTAAAGTTATAAAACCCGCATTTGAATCTGATCTTCAATCTCCAATCTCCAAATATCTAATGGTGGATGAAGTTCTATAAAATGCCCAAGGTCCGTTCTTGAGCTTTTGGATGAACAAGTTGGCTAGGATTGGAAATCGAATGAAGAAAACCAAGAATCAAGCATTGATTTTGGGTTTTCACCATGAATTCGAGGTGGAAGATGATCAAAATCTTACCAACATGTTAGATCATCCTTCTCCTGCTCCTGATCTCTCTCGTGGTTGGCCAAAGCAAAGTGAGAATTTTTTTTTCCAAGAAAGGTCCTTAATTGGATAGGAAAAAGGATATGTATAAGGATTTTCAAGGAAAGAGAAAAAGAATTATTTTCTTTAAATTCCGAAATTATTTCCACCACTTCCCCTTCCATTACTTGGCCACGAAGCCACCTTCATTCTCTTGAAAAACCTCTTCATTATCCAAGAATTAATGGAAAAGAAATTAAGCACCTTAGTGAATTTTATACTATTATCCAACTTTTAGTGGATAATACTTTTTATTATGATAATGTGAGTGGGCTTCCACTCAACCAAGATCTTTTTGTGCCATAGCAAGGCACAAGCTCGTCCAACACTTTTCTATTTCATCCCTAAACTTTTGGTTGAAGGGCTCCTCAATTAATTTATTTCTTTTTGCATTAAATTAAATTAAAGTTCCGTTTATGCTTAAATCTTGATTATTTTAATGTCAAGATTCTCTCTCCTCCAAGATAATTCAAATGAGGAGCCCCTCTCATTTTATTTGCTCTACTTGATGTAAAGAAACATGAGAGACCTTATAGAGGTGGTATTTTGCATATTGAACCCTAGATGTTGGGTAAATTGCACATTACACCAAAACTAGGTTTTAATGCACAAGGATTGCTCTATAAGCTTTATCTTGGTGCCCAAGCTTGTGGAAACCATACCACTACATCATATTCATTCTTATGATATCTCAACATCATAGGAACATTTTATCATGAACAATTTGCAAGTTAACCCCTCAACTTGGGTAATTTGCACTTTAGTCCAAAATTAACAAAACAATATTTCAACATTATTAAAAAAGGACTAAAATTGAAATATAAGTTCCTCAAGAGCCTTAATTACTTTTCAAAAGATAAGAGCAAGCATCTAATAAACTTTATTGAGCAAAACACCTAGGGTTAGAACATAACCCAGCTCACGGATGTTACAATTTATCCACCCCTTATAAGGATTTCATCCCCGAAATCATCAACAAAACATTAAGAGAAAAGAGTAGGATATTTCCTCCTCATTTCTTCCTCTAGTTCCCATGTAGCTTCTTCAACACCACGGTGATTCCAGAGGACTTTTACAAGACTAATGTCTTTCTTTTTCATCTTCTTGATTCTTCTATCAAGAATCAACATAGGTCCTTCAACATAAGATATGTCATCATTTAATTCTACTTCCATAGGCTGCAGAACTATTTCTGTATCAGGATGGCATTTCCTTAGCATGGAAATGTGGAACACTGGGTGTAACTTTTGCAGCTCAGGTGGTAACTCCAGCTTATAAGCTACCTTTCTAATCCGTTCAATGATTGGATAAGGCCCCATAAATCTAGGAGCTAACTTTCCTTTTCTTCCAAATCTAAGAACTCCCTTCCAAGGTGAGACCTTGAGGTACACTCTGTCTCCAGCCTGGAATTATAAAAATCTACGACGCTTATCAGCGTAAGATTTCTACCTATCATGTGCAGTCTTTAACTGTTGTTGTATTATTTTAATCTTCTCGGTGGTCTTCTGCACAAGATCAGGACCCAAAAGTTGATATTCACCAGTTTCATACCAACATAGGGGAGATCTAAAATGTCTACCATACAAAGCTTCATAAGGTGCCATGTCAATACTGTGTTGATAGCTATTATTGTAGGCAAACTCTATCAAGCTTAGATGTAGGTCCCAACTTCCTATAAACTGGAGGACACATGCCCTAAGCAAGTCTTCCAAGGTCTTTATAGTTCTTTCTGATTGTCCATCAGTCTGAGGATGAAAAGTTGTACTAAACCTTAATTGTGTGCCTAAGGATTTATGAAGTCACTCCCAAAAATGACTCGTAAACTGGGGACCTGTATAAGAAACAATAGTAACTGGGACCCCGTGTAGCCGCACTATCTCATCCACATATAACTGTGCCAGTTTCTTAGCAGAATAGGTTGTTTTGACAGGTAAGAAATGTGTTGTATTTGTCAACCTATCAACTATTACCCAAATGGAATCATGACCTTTGGCTGTTCTAGGTAAACCAACCACGAAGTCCATGGTTACATGATCCCACATCCACTGCGGTATGGGTAAAGGTTGCAGTGTTCCTGCAGGCTTCTGGTGTTCAACTTTAACCTACTGACACACTGGACACCGCATAACGAACTCAGCAACATCCTTCTTCATACCAGGCCACCAATACATATCTTTCAAGTTATGATACATCTTGGTGCTTCTTGGATGCATAGCATACATTGAAGAATGAGCTTCTTCCAGGACTAACATCCTTAAGTTATCAACATCAGGTACTATCATTTTACCATGATAACAGGCTACCTGATCATCTGAATCATGGAAACCGTCCCATTTCTCACTACCATACTCTGACCTAATCTGCTGAACTACATCATCAGCTTGTTGTGCCTCCTTAATCTGCTGTCTTAGAGTAGGTTTTATGTGCATCTCAGCTAACAACCCTGATAACAATGATACTTTTAATTGTACATTGTCTTTCCTTAAAGAGATAAGCATATCCCTTCTAGAGCACACCAGAAAATTCAGCTGTGATTTATCTAGGGCTGGTGTTGCTGATTTTCTACTTAATGCATCAACAACCACATTGGCCTTCCCTGGATGATAATCAATTGTACAATCGTAGTCTTTGATTAACTCCATCCAGCGGCGTTGCCTCATGTTTAGCTCATGCTGAGAGAAGATGTACTTTAGGTTCTTATGGTCTATGAAAATCTAGAATGTTTCCCCATAGAGATAATGTCTCCAGATCTTCAAAGCATGGACTACTGCAGCTAGTTCTAGATCGTGTGTCGGATAATTCTCCTCATGATTCTTAAGCTATCGAGAAGCAAAAGAAATCACTTGTTTATTCTGCATTAACACACATCCTAGTCCCTTCTTAGAGGCATCATAGAAAACTATATACCCTTTCACTTGCTCAGGTAGCACTAGCACTGGTGCACTTGTCAACCTTTCCTTCAACAGCTGGAATGATTGTTGACACTTGTCATTCCAGACAAAAGAAATATCCTTTTTGGTCAACTTGGTTAAGGGTAAAGCTATAGAACTGAAGTTCTTAATGAACCTCCTGTAATAGTCTGCCAACCCTAAGAAACTGCGAATCTCTGTCAGTGTCTTCGACTGTTCCCATTGCAGGACAGATTCTACCTTTTTAGGGTCAACACAAATACCTGAAGCAGATATTACGTGTCAACTTCAGATAACCAGAACTCACACTTGCTAAACTTAGCATACAACTTATGCTCTCTTAGCAAAGTTAGAGCCTGACGAAGATGCTGCTCATGCTGTTGAGCATCTCTACTCTAGATCAGGATGTCATCTATGAAGACAACTACACACTGATCAAGAAAGGGTCGAAAGATTCTATTCATGAGTTCCATGAATGCAGCTGGTGCATTAGTTAGTCCAAATGACATAACTGTGAACTCATAGTGACCATACCTTATCTTAAAGGCAGACTTAGGTTTGTCACCCTCCTTAATACGCATATGATGATATCCTGACCTCAGATCTATCTTTGAGAAGACAGTTGCACCACACAACTAATTAAAGAGATCATCAATCCTTGGCAAAGGATACTTATTCTTTATTGTTACTTTATTTAATTGTCTTTAATCAATGAAAAACCGCATTGATCCATCCTTATTTTTAACAAAGAGGACCGGAGCACCCCAGGGTGAAGTGCTCGGTCAGATGAAACCCTTCTCAAGCAACTCTTGCAGCTGTTTCTTGAGTTCTGCCATCTCAGCAGGTGCCATCCTATATGGTGTTTGTACTATTGGTTGCGTGCCTGAGATTAGATTAATCTCAAAATCAATCTCTCGGGGTGGAGGTACACCTGGAAGTTCTTCAGGAAACACATCTTCAAATTCCCTGACTGTCAAAACTTCAACAGAATTAGAACTCTCCATGGTGGTATCTACCACATGGGCCAAGAATGCAAAACATCCTTGCCTCATCAGCTTCTCAGCTACCATAGCTGACACAAGACAGGTTTGAAGAATCTTTCTATCTCCTTGAAAGATCCATGTGTCACTTTCATCTATGAACATAGCTTGCTTGGACTCACAATCCAAGACAACCTTATAACTTTCTAAGGTATCCATCCCCAGGATTATATCGAACCCGTGCATCTCAAGTGGTATAAGATCCACTTGAATGCGATGTTTAGAAAAGAAGAGAATGCAGGAAGAACACACCTCCCACAACACATCAGATCCCATCAAAGGAGTTTTCAACTTCAAACTCTCTGCCCTATGATCAACTGTCATATTGCAGTTAACAATCACTCTTCGAGTGATAAAGGAATGTGTAGCACCCCGATCAATTAAAACAGATACGACGCAGGATGTAGATATATCATAATAAAATAGTTCCATCTGACCTGCCACAACACAACCCGAGGGTTGATCACTGCATCAGGTGGATTCATCGCATAGAATCTCGCTGTCTACTGTGGTTGATTCAGTGCTTGAAGACTGGGTGCCGATGATCCAGCTTGGGATGCTTGTCCACATCCTCTAGTGCCACCTGGAAACTGTCTCCATTGAGAACCTTGTTGACTCTGTCTCTGGGGTTGAGTCGCACTTGCCTCTTTGTCTCTACAATCCTTCATCAGATGCCCCATCTTTCCACATATGAAACAACTCCTGATCCCTGGTTGTGGTCTAGATGGTCCTGTAATAGACACAGATGCTGAGCTGTGGTCTCCTTCTAGTGGTAAACTTCATCCTCTACCCCTATTTGACGTCCACTGCGTCTAGGTATGGAATCTAGGTGGTGCCATTGGTGCCGAAAACCTCGGTTTCTTGAAACGTTTAGATGATGATCCTTGGAACTAGGGGTAAACCTTCTTGTTCTTGGTCTGTCGCTTCTCAGTCATAGACCTCTCTATTCTTCTGACAGACTCCACAAAAGTAGCAAATCTCTCCCCGTTCTCCAGAGCAGACACAGGGGTGGTCAACTCAGTGTTTAACCCCTTCTCAAAACACCGAATCCTCTCTTCATCTGTGGTTGCCATATGCGAACAGAACCACAAAAGCTCCATGAACTTATCCTTGTACTCGCTAATGTTCATTGGTCCTTGTCTTAACCTCTCAAACTGAGAGATTTTCTCATCCAAAAAGGTCTTAGGAAAGTATCTATTGACAAATTCCCGTCGGAACACTTCCCATTCGATCTCCACACCTGGACTTTTCCCCTCCTCTATGGTCCACCAGTAACCAACACTCCCCTTAAGAAGGTACACATCATGTCTAACCTTCTCAGCTTCTGGGATGTTCAGGATTCTAAAGGCCTTCGCTAGTTCAGTTAGCCACATGCCAGCATCTACTGGGTCAGCTGTCCCAGCATATTCTGTGGCTCCAACCCGGCGAAGTCGTTCAAACGTCTTGTTGGCTCCCTCTCTTTCATCATGGGCACATGCCCTAGGTGTAGGTATGGGCATTCTATCAGTCATATGTGCCATGGTAGCTATAAACTGCCCGAACATGGCTTGGAAGGCTGGGTTCCCCATGTCAGCTTGATTGAACTGGGGTGGTTCAGGTACAGGTCCTCCCTTCCTTGGCCTCTTGCACCTCCTCCGGGTGCAGCAACACTACATTCAACAACATGTTCATCATATGATCCAAACATCTTTTAGTTTCTTCTTCTCCTCCTATATGAGAAGAAGACACTATCAGATAGACTGGAAGATGCTAGAACAGACTCAACAACCTTAGTCCTATGTCTCTGTAGACTCAACGAACCTAGAGCTCTGATACCACTAAACTGTGGCGAAACTCTCGCGAAAACAATATTAGCTAATGCGGAAGCGAATTATTAGTGGTGGAATTACTAAAAATCACTAAAAATTAAAACTTTTTGCAAGAGATCCACAAACTGTAAAACTCTTTCATAAAGAACCAAAGTATGTTAATTACATTCTGATTCATCAGTACATCTCTATACCATCTCATCTCGAGAGTTACAAACATTGTCTGCCCTAATAAACTATACATAAGCAACATACAAAAATCTCGAGGCATCAAGCCAAAAATCTCAGATCTATATCAAACCATCTATTGACTCCTAGGACCTGAGAGTACAGAGACGACACATAGGACTCTCTATACAGGACTTGACAAATAGTGTCTCCACCTAAGGATCATTGTTGTCCTTTCTATTCTTGCTGCTACTACTGCTGTTCACCCTCTGTATGGTTTCTGCCTTTTCCTCGGCATCTACCTAAAAAGTTGAATCCCACGGGGGTGAGACAATTGAAAAATTGCCCCAGCGAGAGATATAACTCTCTGCCAGAAACATTGTTATTGTAGGTAAGAGAATAACACTGAGCAGAAGAATCATAATATTCAGTAGTAGGTAATTCATTGATTAAACTATGTAGAGCAGTATTCTCTATGCATTTCATTTCAATTATAACTTGATAAAGTAGCAAGTCATTTATTCAATCAAGAATATGAAGAACATGTATAGTATTTATCCAACTAGGACATACTAGACAGTGTATCATCAACCATTGATTCTTGTAATTCAACCCTAAGCAAATATGCTACATGACTGATTACATTTTTCAAACATACTTATGCCCTGAGGAGATGAGGTATACCGCTCATACTCCAACTGACCATTGCGAAATCGAAATCGATACCACACATAGGTCAATAGAAGAGCCGGAATTCTATGACCTCATCCTCCTCAGTCAGTGAGAGGAACAACTTGCAGGACATCTTGTGTCTCTGCCAAATAGCTTTCCAGGGTATATTGGCAACTTCACTATTAGAGATACAGTGGCATGATGTACTCTCTTCGCAATCAAGAGATTTCTTGTTTATCTTACATCGATTCAACATTAACATCATCATCGGGAGATTAGTGATACATCATCCTGTCATATGGATATAATGAAGGGATGAGAGATTTAATGTTTATCTCACATCAATTCCTCCATTAGGGCGTAAGGATATTCGCGCCCATAACCCCCACATACTCAAAAGTATGCCCTCCAGGAGTTCCCTTAGGAAAACCTGTTTCACCATCACTGAACTACTGACGATGATAGGTCTATGGTCAGGTCTGTATATGATATCATTTCACTTGATTATTTAAGTACATTACAACATTCTTTTAGCATCAGGCATGTTTTCAAACATAAACCATTATAATAATTGCTATAAAGAAGGAGTACTATTTTTTATCAAGTTCATTTAACAGCTTTATTAACATTGGGATCTCAGTCCCTCATCATCTCATCATCATGATTCAAGAATATGGGTGTTAAAACGCTTAGATCATCAAAACACTTGTTACCACTTTAACAGGTAACTTAATGCCATCAAATCATCTAACAGTATAAACATGATAATTGCAGTGCATGTATTTCACATTACTCTTACAGCCTAATAATCTCTTTGGTTACCTCTCACTAGGAAACATAGCATATCATTTCCCACAAGGTTCATAAAGTACTTTAAATAAATAAGGCATCATAGCTCTTACCTGGCTATGTTCACTATTTCATAAAACCTACATGATTAGTACATATGATAAAAGATACATCAATTTCATATCAGCACAATGCAAAACAATTATAGCATCACAATTCAAGGGTTACACCATTTTGCCATTGCTAGGGTTAGGTTTTCCTTTTTTATTTCAATTAGGGTTAATCATCCCCTTAGCTCAATTAGGATCAATGACTTATCATCTCATTGTCCAAGATTAGGGTTTCATGCTATATAGTATAACCCAGAGTTAGCGTTTCACATGTACCTTCACCTTAATTAAAAATTAGGGTTTACTTATTCACATCACATCACCCTAGATTAGGGTTTACTATTCATATCACATCACCCTAGATTAGGGTTTTACTATTTAAATCACATCACCCTAGATTCGGTTTTACTATTTACATCACATCACCCTAGATTAGGGTTTACTATTCACTCACATAGGGTTGATCATCAAAATACCCTGAATTAGGGTTTCTCATGTCATTTCTCTAAATTAGGATCATTCCATCATCATAGATTAGGATTTGTACTCATAATTAGGGTTTATGATCTCCCTATCAAGAATCATACCCTAATTACACATTCATTCATGTTGAAAGTGTTAGGACTTAACCATTACATGATTATCATTCATGTAGGCAGTCCTCTCTCTCTCATCCTTTAAAAGATGATCCTTACTTTGGACCTGATTAGATCATGTCAACTTTACTTGGATAAAGGTTGACTCAATGTATTATGTTATTGTTTCCTTAATCATTAAGGATTAGTCATTCAAAGGTACCAATCACCCTATCTTATTAAGATACAATTACTATAACCATCCTTGATTACATCTTGTATTATTCAATTAATCAATTTGTCCTTTAACCACTTTAAGTATCCATGCGGTTTTGGTTAGTTATCTTCCAAACGGTCTTGGTAACTTTAGACCCCAAATGGTCTTGACCAAATCATACCTCAAACGGTCTTGCTTGATATACCTCCAAACGGTCTTGGTTGCATACTTGAAACCATTTAGTAAAGTTGAGGTTGAAACCATTTGACAAAGTTAAATTTTGAAACCGCATGAGACTCAAATGGTTTGGGATCGTTTGGTCCCAAATGGTCTTGAGACTGTTTGGTCCCAAACAGTCTTGAGACCATTTGGACTCAAACGGTCTTGAGACCGTTTGGGCCAAACCTCCTCAAAACTGAATGGGCCAAATATGGTCTCCACCAATCATGTTGATTTAGGGTTTCCAATGTTGATCCCCTGATCGATTGAATTCATATAATCATCCATCAATTGGACCTATCACCATACATCAATTGAGCTTAATAGGTCATCCATCAACTTATTTAACCCCCAATTGATCATCAATTAGGGTTTTGAATCAATTGGATTAAGGATTAAGATCAATGAACCTTCAATGTTGATCATTGTAGAACTAATTACTTTGAAACCATTGGACCACCATCCAAATTGGACATGACCTGACCTCAAATGGTCTTGATGTCTTTTGGATGACCTCCAAACGGTCTTGAGACTGTTTGCCCATGACATCATCAAAATCCATGTCATCCAATTAGGGTTTGGATCAATGGATTGATCATCAAATCGATTATTAATATTGTATTCCACTCTGGTATAATTGAATCTTCAATTGCTCAACCATGCTTAACCCTAGACCTCCAAATGGTCTTGGGTAACCCCAAAATGGTCTTGAGTCCGTTTGGGTGATCCCCAAACAGTTTTGAAACCGTTTGGGTCAATCAACCTAAGGAACTAACTCAATCCAATTAGAAATCAGCACTTAACTTGATTAGGGTTTGGTGATTGAAGGACCTTCAACTAATGAACCAATTGGAACAAATCAATTATAATTAGTAGGTCATTAACCAACATTATTATGAACAAATCCCCAAATGGTAAACCATGTCAATGCCCCAAATAGTTTGAAACCGTTTCCTTTCAAACGGTTTGATGAAACTGTTTCCTCTCAAACGGTTTGAAACTGTTTGCTCCCAAACGGTCTGGGAAACCGTTTGAGAAACATTATGGAAACCGTTTGGCCTAATATTTTATTGGGAAAAGTGTCAAGATGATTTCATCATAATCTTCTTTCACGCATCCAAGAACAGAAACCATTCTTCATGGAAATTTCAGCAATGAAACACAGGGGTTCCAAATAGAAGAAAATAACCAACAAATCGTAGAGAATTTAATGCAATACTAATGTTTAAGGGTTAATGTTATAAAACCCACCTTTGAATCTGATCTTCAAGCTCCAATATCCATGGCTCTAATGTTGGATGAAGTTCTAGAAAATACCCAAGGTCCGTTCTTGAGCTTTTGGATGAACAAGTTGGCTAGGATTGGAAATCGAGTGAAGAAAACCAAGAATCAAGCATTGATTTAGGGTTTTCACCATGAATTCGAGGTGGAAGATGATCAAAAGCTTACCAACAGGTTATAGTCGTCCTTCTCCTGCTCCTCAGCTCTCCCGTGGTCGGCCAAAGCAAAGTGAGAAAAGAAATTTCCAAGAAAGGTCCTTAATTGGATAGGAAAAAGGATATGTATAAGGATTTTCAAGGAAAGAGAAAAAGAATTATTTTCTTTAAATTCCGAAATTATTTCCACCACTTCCCCTTCCATTACTTGGCCACGAAGCCACCTTCATTCTCTTGAAAAACCTCTTCATTATCCAAGAATTAATGGAAAAGAAATTAAGCACCTTAGTGAATTTTATACTATTATCCAACTTTTAGTGGATAATACTTTTTATTATGATAATGTGAGTGGGCTTCCACTCAACCAAGATCTTTTTGTGCCATAGCAAGGCACAAGCTCGTCCAACACTTTGGTATATCATCCCTCAACTTTTGGTTGAAGGGCTCCTCAATTAATTTATTTCTTTTTGCATTAAATTAAATTAAAGTTCCATTTATGCTTAAATCTTGATTATTTTAATGTCAATACTCTCTCTCCTCCAAGATAATTCAAATGAGGTGCCCCTCTCATTTTATTTGCTCTACTTGATGTCAAGAAACATGAGGGACCTTCAAGAGGTGGTAGTTTGCATATTGAACCCTAGATTTTGGGTAAATTGCACATTACACCAAAACTAGATTTTAATGCACAAAGATTGCTCTACAAGCTTTATCTTGGTGCCCAAGCTTGTGGAAACCATACCACTACATCATATTCATTATTATGATGTATCAACATCAGAAGAACATTTTATCATGAACAATTTCCAAGTTAACCCCTCAACTTGGGTAATTTGCACTTTAGTCCAAAATTAACAAAACAATATTTCAACTTATTCAAAAAGGACTAAAATTGAAATATGAGTTCCTCAAGAGCCTTAATTACTTTTCAAAAGATAAGAGCAAGCATCTAATAAACTTTATTGAGCAAAACACCTAGGGTTAGAACATAACCTAGGTCAGGGATGTTACAATTCTAATGTAATTTTTTTGAGCCAAAAAAGTTATTTCCACATAAGGACATAAATCTCATGTAGCAACTTGTACTGGATAATATGATGTTGGAACATGCCCGTCAAATAGTTGGACCCTCTAGTTTTTTGGTTCTCCTTCAGGTCGGTCAATTGGCTTCTTGCCACAAGTGGTTTGCTAGACTCCTCCAGTCATTTGGTTGGGCCTTCAGTCAATCTGTTGTCTCCTCCTATTTGTTGGCCTCCTTGATCCTCTAGTTGTTTGACTCAACTACTCACTCAGTTGACTCACCTATTGTAGAACATCTTCATTTTCCAAAACTGAAATTTAAACTATACTATTCCATATTACATTGTAAAAGGGAAGACCTCCAGTTACATTAGGGGGGAATATAGGAAGAAGAGTATTAATTTACATTTGTAAAGGAGGGGAGAGGCTCGGTATGTAAACATAGTAACAATAGGAAAGAAAACCAAACAATCATGCACACACACCCCAAGGGTTTTGACCATAACCACGCATACATCCACCATGAAAATAAATTTAGGGTGATGTGTATTTATTGTATACACACACACACACACATATATATACATACATACATACATACATATATATATATATATATATATATATATATAGGGATTGTGTGTTATATTTAATTGTATATGAACATTAACCATTTTGATATTAACATTGTATGCAATAAAATAAATCTGATCACATCGATTTGGATCCCTGATACACCATCAATTGACATGGCTATAATACCACTGTTGGGGAACATGGATGATAGAGAAGGTAGTGGAAACAAAAATTTTGTCCCTCTTCTTTTACTAGTAGATTGTGTCAACAATGATGTGTCTAGGAAAAGGGTAGAAAGAGGTATACCAAATCTTGCAACAAGTATAGTGACTACTCTTGATTGGTGATGTGCACCCTTTGTAAGACACACATGAACAATTTGCGATGATGACCTCCTATTTTAGCACCATGGATGAAAATGGTTGTTGTCCTCCTAGCATGGAAGCAATGGCCTCCACTCCTCTACATAGTCCATGCGGAGAACCGAGAACTCTGTCTTTCTTTTAGAACTGACAGAAAGGAGTTCTCCCTTTGATGTCAATGTTCTAGAATTGACTACTCTTCACATGTTGTCTTTCCCTTGAATTCTCTCTCATTCACGGGTAAGATTTGATTGAACTTTGATGTTCCCACAATTGTTAGAGGACAATAATTATTAGAGTTTATTTTTGTGTCTCCTAAAAGCCATGACTACCCATCTACTTATAGGAGGGCCAAGGTTAGAGTTTTCATATCAACTTGGAGTAAAAGAGATGTATTTTCACAAATTTTTGGTTGTTGCAAATCAAGAAATGGTCGGTTCACTTCTAAACCGGTCGGTTCATTTATGAACCGGTCGGTTCATTTCTAAACCAGTGGGTTCAAATTCTGAACTGGTTGGTTCACATATGAATTTGTCGATTCAACACTTGTGTAGGTCAGTTTATTAAATTTCCTATTGACAAACATGTTGGATTTGAATGTGATGATCAATGCACAACATGACGTCAGCATCACTCCTTGATCTAGTCTTACTAATCGCTGAACATGTTGATTCACAATTTAAACCGGTCAACTCACATTCTAAATCAGTAGGTTCATTTCTAAACTGGGCAATTCATATTCTGATTGGGTGGTTCATTTCTTAAGCAGGTGATTCAAAATTTAGTTCAACCAATGTACAACTGATGTTATTTAAATTGAATCCCTAAACACTTTAGTAATCAAGTTAAACCATAATTATGAGTAAACTCCTTTTCTAGGCGTGTCCTATGTGTGTACCATATATGTCCCAAATTACTTTGGCAGTGAATGTCTATAACTAATTTATGACATCACAAGCATTGAGTTGTATCTAGCAATAGATCATTTCTATCTAAGTAATTGGAAAGTTGGAGAACAACTTCAACCTACAATTCCTGATCATGTTATAGTGAATGTATAGTTCAGTTGTCTCTAATATCCAGATTGAGCTCCAAGCATGGAATAATCATCCTATCAACATTCAATCCATGTTCCTTGAACTAGAGTAGAGTGTATGAGATGCATGTGAGTGCATATATCAAATATTGAGTCACATAAGTATGTCCATGCATTTCTAAGTTTCATTTATTAAGTGGCTAGGATATCAATCTCTTGTAGGAGGGACAAATTCCATCTACATCATTCACACTCAATCCCCATGTATCCCAATGCACCCGAGCATCACCTTGCCCTTATCCTTGGTCACGTTGGATGATGTCAAAATACATAGAATGACATGTGATGAGTGTAGTGACTTCAGGTCTAAGAGCTACAATCACCACTATCACCATGAGAGTTGATTCTGACTACCATTCCATGGTGTCCATGCATCACTCTCAAGGTAGGTTTATCTACTACACTGTTCTCTAACAAATACCTATGTGTTTGACTTGATATCATTTATCATGACTAATGAGACTCTGTCATTAGTCAACATACACTCTAGTCTTACGTATTACTATTTTCTAATTTTCTTTTGCTCATGTCTATTGTCTATTTTTCTTCCACATTTTTATCCGACTAGGGACATAACAAGAACACATGTACTCTTATCATACATATGATCTCATTATTCAAGTCCTCAACCTGAAGACATATCTCATCGAGTAATATCATTCTTTAGACATCTAGCATGTATGTGTCTTCATCTTGTGATTGAAACAAACATAATACAAATAATTACCTTCATAATTATCACAACAAGTATCTAATTCCCATTACAA
Organism: Alisma plantago-aquatica; assembly: GCA_963693085.1. Classification (NCBI taxonomy): domain Eukaryota; kingdom Viridiplantae; phylum Streptophyta; class Magnoliopsida; order Alismatales; family Alismataceae; genus Alisma; species Alisma plantago-aquatica. The sequence continues at coordinate 21,628,826 of OY856409.1, read as the reverse complement.
TTTTAATATGATTGGCTCCATGGGCATGCACACCAACACTACGCAAAAATGCTCACATGAAGGAGAGACTTATGATTGAGGATAGAATATGTGAGAGGTGTAATGAGAAATAATAAATGTTAATAATGCAAAGGAGGTGTGGGAAGGTTTACTTGATCACTCTGTGGTGTGAAAACTATTGAGTTATTTGAATGTGTACCAATGGGTCCATTATTACATTGCTGAACCACGACCGATACACCAACTATTCATCGCAACTTGTTACCAAATATGGAGAACTACAACATGCAACTTCTAGAGATTACCTCATGCCCGACTACAAGTTAGGTACTTCAAATAAAATCGGAAATCCAACTGATGGATCAGGTATTGTCAGTTGAACAAAATTCTATAAATGCCCATATAACATGTAGATGGACAAATTTGGTGGGAAACTCAATCAAAATTAACATTGATGTTGTCATTAGTAAAAAGGAGGCAACAACTAGCTTCGTAGAGCTTGATGTTGTCGGGAAGTGGCTAGGGGGAGGTGGATTTTAACATCATACCACTTCCCCTATGGAGGCAAAACGTATATCCATGAAGGAGGTCATGCAGTTTGCCACTAATAATGTAGTGGGAGAAACGACATTCGAGTGACTACACTGGTTTGATTAGCGTGGTAGAGGAAGAAGTGAATGCACATCCCAATTATTCCTTCTGAACATTGCAGATCAAGAGAATAATGCAAACTAGGTGGAATAACATTCATGTGTAGAGGGAAAATAACATGTTGGAAGACTCCCTAGCAAAGATCTATATTAAATCACAAATAAGGTCTACCATTATGTTTTACCTCCCCCTAGCTTAATAAATCTAATTAATTTTGAAGCTTGTAATGGTAGTAGTACTGACATATTTAATCATGTGAAGTCTAGTTATGATTGTAATAATCATTTGAATTCTCTAGAAAGAGGAAGGCAAGGTGAATTAAATGGATTACTGACTCCACCAAGAAAATACAGTGCCAACTGATGGGAAAATCCACTATAAGTAGATATAATGTCCTTCTCGAGTTTTTCACCCCAAACTCAAGACAATTCAACCAAAATGAGATATAAGAAAATAGAGACATAGGAAAAGATTCCTATAACTCAACCATAGTAGAACTTCCAAAGTAAGATACCCTATTCCATAAAGTACACAATGGTGAACAACCTCAAAAATAATAATAGGAACTCATAGCATTTTTCCTAGATTCCTTCATTCTTCCCTATCTTTTTCTCTCCTCCATTACTTTTTATTTCCCCCATATTCACTAACGAACAAGCACATATCAATGAAGGGTCAGGAATACTATTTCTTTCATTGCTCGTTGCCTCTTTGACAACTATGTGGATAGGATATTTATGTCTTGTAGTCAGCAATAAGTAGCCCTAATGGGCTTGGCCATCTTGGTTTGGACATAGGTTGGCACACAATCTTTCCCTTTAGTACATCAATGACAATGTGATTACATAATCATAATTAGCAATGTATGCCACTGAGCTCATTGTAGAGCTCTAACTTGTCTTGTTTCACCACCTTGGTCATCATATCAGAAGAATTTTCTTCATTATGGATCATCTTCAGTGTCAATAACTTTTAGTCAATCAAATCATTAAGCTGATGATATGTCACATCAATGTTCTTTGTCCATGCATGATGTATACTGATTTTTCATAAGTTAATCACACTCTTATTGTCACATAAAATAATCAAATTGACATGATTCATGCCCATCTCCCCCAAACATCTCACAATCGAGAGCATCTCTTTTCTTGATCTGCTACATAGTGTACCCTGTATTTTTCATAGAAAGTGCAACTGTAACGTCCCCGGATTCTGCCGTCTCGAGACTTAGAAAGCTCGAGAGGACAAATATGAAAATGTTAGGCAATTGTATCAAAGTGTGTTGCGGAAGCAATTTACGCATATATGAACATACAACATAGCATACACCATACAACATTCTCAACATTCAACATGTGTATATTATAAAATGAGTCATTACAACATGATTTACGATTACATATTGAATGAAAATTGTATAGTCTATGAATATTTATGCTAATCAGGATCTACACAATCGGTACAACATGTACAACTACTCACTTCCCTTCTTTTGTCCCATGCTATCTCTGAACCTAAAACATACGTGAAATAGTGAATCAACACAATGTGTTGTGTACGTAGGTAGAAAGATACATACTAATATGTTTGCATAATTGAAATAACTTGAGAAAGAAAGAGTAAAAGAAACCATTGTTTAATGTGATAATTAGGTAAACATCTCTTTTATATGTTTCATTAGATGCAGTTGTACAAAACTTTTATAAGCACTTATCATACATCCAGTATGGGAAAAATTATTTTATCATACATCTAACATGGGCAATTCATCATACATCCATGCTTGGCAACATACATCCATACTGGGGCATGTACACTAGTATCTACAACTCATCAAAATGTCCTTTCATGTTCCATTAAGTTTTGGTGAAGCGTATAGTACTAGTAATTCAACCAACAAGGTATAAGCAAATAGATTCACATAAGGTACACCATATCATATGCAACCAGAGAAAACTAGTCTTATACTTAATAAAGACAAGATACTTGAATTCATAGATTCTTATTTTTATCCATGATCATCTACATAACCTGGTCATCACTTGATTAATAGAAATTAATCATCATTAATAAATATTCATTATATTATAGGTATTTTAGGTCCAAATTAGGGTTTAGCCAAATCTAGGTGATATTGATCTGAAATGTGTCTCTGGTATTTTTATAATGCTTAAGATATCATACTAAGGGTCTGATCCAATTTTCATAATTTTTTGATGCTTTATCTATTTAATAGAATTAATATGAGGCTAGAAGCATGCAAATCATTAATAGAAAGGGACCTATTATTTAGATATATTACTCAGATAAGAGTCCAAAGATAGATTTAAATCATCATTGAAGTTCTAGGATAATTTTCTTAGAATTAATCTAAACTAGATAGTATTTATTTTGTTTAATGAATCCTAAGGAGGAGTATTATCTTGGAGATAAAACCCATCAATAATAGGGCCTCAAAGGTATGATCCAATGGTTTCATAATAAAGAGGACATTTTTCTGAGAGTATATATATTTTGGGGGAATTATTTGTCCAAGGGAGCTATTTATTATGATTTATACAAGATATTGATACATTCTGGGATTTAGAAGATATTTACCTTTGTACAAAATTCTAGAGTCGTTGGATCTTCTGAACGGATGACCAGATCCTCAGCATGCTGTCATCATGGGTTTCACCCGGTTCCTTCATTAACCCATGTTGAGCTGGGTGAATCAGATGATTTAGGCTAGCAGACTGGGTCTGATTTTCCCTCTTTCTCCACCTCGGTTTTGCGAATGAGTCCTCTGACTTCCCGTCACCCATGTGTCGTCGCATAGAGGTGCACAACTATAGTAACTTAGGGGGCTCGTGGATGGAGAAGGAGGCAATGAGCTTGCTCGATCCCTCCATATCCACACCAATTGAGAAAACCCTAGGTTGGTGGCCAACATCTCGGCAAAGTCGAGGTCTCTCCCACGTTCTCTGGATTCACCTCTGAGCAGAGGTTTTCTACAGCGATGGCTGGGAGTGAATCCTCTCAATGCACCCCCACGGTTAGTGATATTTCTACAGCTGTGGAGAGGGGTCAGAGAGGACAGTGGATCAGGGTGTGTGGTCAGTCAATCCACAACTCCCAATGGGTGTCTCCCTTCATCGTAGATCTGTGACAAGTTGCCTCCTCGGGGGGGGGGGGGGGGGGGTTGGGGACTCCATGCCCAGATTGGATCTCCTCTCTACCCTACATGCTTCTTCCAACCTAGGTATCTTGGTTATGGAGGTAATGGTGAATGACAATTCAGCAGGTTGCTGGAGCATGTGAACCCAACCTCTTCCTGCATCATGTGGGTCTAGATATTGCCGCCGCGAGGCCAAAATCTGACCAGAGATCGATGGAGTAGAGGTTGTATTCCTCCACTCCTAATGACATGATTGGGTTCACACTGCACCTGAGGTTGATGGTGGCCAACTTAACAAGACACATCTCCCTTACAAAAGCTTCAGCATCATGGTGATGGTGGGTAATAGAGGCATGTCCACTGATCGGTCCCTGAGGTTGACGTTTCTGGCCAGTGGTGATGAGCTCTCATGTAGCAAGGACTTTCCAAGTCCTACTTCTCCTCTCTCGCCCCTTTCTATGAGAAGGACAAAGACGCACTAGTGAGAGAGGAAGTGGAGTCATCTGGTGTTATGCTGATCAACGTGAAACACAACGACTTTCATAGATTATGCAGGAACGTCACGATGACTAGTTCCTCAAGAGTCTAGATTGTGGCAACCTTCTTGGCCACCTTCTCCTTAGTTCTCAGATCTAGGAGATTATCAGATATCTACAACTAGGCTCATGTGACATGAAGTTAATATATCCTAGTATAATTCTTGATCTCAATAAGTCAAATCAACCAAAGATCTAAAACTTCAATATGTATTTATTTGACATTCAACTCCATTGATCTTGACCTAACCAACTTTCCTCCAAGTGAGACGCCTAAGATCCATTGTCTAGCATGTAAACTAATTTCCTCTAAAAACTTTATTTATAAGTGTACTAGGGTCAATGTAATTTCCATTTGATCTGCATATTTCAGATCTGGTTCAAATACTCATTATAAACTTCAATACATTGCTTAGTGACCCAAAAATAAAATAAAACATCATTCCTCAAGTATATTGAAAGATATTTTGTCACCTAATATCTTGAACATCATCATTATAATAAAACACATCTTCGAGTGTTCATATTTTTTGAATACGATCTATGTTATCATCTAAATTTTTGCATCCTCACTATTTATTATGAATCAATCATTATGGAGGGTTATTGTAAAACCTTAAATATCTAGAATATCACAGCAACAAACTTTTGTAACCTAGTATAACAAGATATGGATCATCCCTATAAAAGCTAAAACATACATAAAGGTGGACTTTCTATGATCAATGTCACATGCCTTATCAAATTAATGAAGCCTTTCAGAAATGGTTCACAATCACCTAACATCAAAAATGTTCTTCTAGTACCTTGTAAATATCTAGAGATACACTTCACTGCCCTGAGGTGATATTTCTCAAGGTTTGAGATAAGCATGCTCACAACATCCATCACATAACCAATATCAAGATGACAACACATCATTGTTTACAAACTCCCCATAGTTGAAGAATAGGGAATCCAAGACATTCCCTCCTCGTCATTAATAAACAAACATGAATTCTTGTTTATGTTGAAATGGTTTGATAGTGGAGTACGCACGACTTTATATTTTCTCATGCTGAACCACCCAGAGTCCATTCATCATAGCCAATTTGTGACAAGAAAAACCTACATTTCTTCCTATCACACATGACATGCATCGAAATAACATTTCATGTTGGTTCCAAATCCTTCATCTCAAAGGCTCTGGAAAGCTCTATTGTCAACTTTATGATCAAATTGACATCCTATCCTCTATTAACATGTCATCCACATAGAGTATCAAAATAATGAACTTGGCATTGGGAAACCGCCTATTATAGACACATGGATCTGCATTGTCTTCTAGCATTTGTTACTCTTCATGAAAGAACCAAACTTCTTATACCATTGTATAGGAGCCTATTTAACCCCATATTACAATATGTAAACTAAATTTTCTTACCCCTTGACCTAAAATATGTCTAGATTCTTCATGTAGTCTTACTCATTTAGGTCAGCATGAAGAAACATTGTCTTTACATTGATCTTCTTATGCTCCATATCTAGGCTAGCAACCAAGCCTAGAACCAATATATTAGAAGTCATGTTCACAACAGAAGAAAATATCTCATAAAATCCATTCCTAGTCTTTGATTAGTCCGCTGAGAACTTGTCTGACCTAGAATCAGATATCCTCATTATTATTATATTTCTTCATCCTATAGATGCACTTGTTCATTAATGCTTTATGGCATGTGAGAAGCATCATATCTCATAGGTACCATTCTTCTGCAATGGCCATCTCCTCCTACATCACTTGATGATCCTTCTCTCTACCTCTAAGAGTTTGTGCCTCCTAAAAAGTCTCTATCTCTCCTTGGTTAGTAACAAAAATATGCTAAGATGTCAGAAATCTAATTCAAGGATGATGGACTCTATCAGACCTTCTCTACTATTTCTCTTAGGACTCTAAGTGGTGATTATCTTGGTTTTACTTCCCAAAAGTCTCTACCTGTGAATCTTAATCACTCAATTACACATCTTGGATAGGGACACTCGATGTGAAATCAATCTAGTGTTGAAGGTGTTCATGACACTCTTCTTTTTCTTCTAAAGACTATACCTATGAAAAAGTTGAAGAATCCTCATAATCATCATTAGAAATTTTTCACATAGTCATGTTCCTCTGTATCATCACTCCCAATATTTTTTACTATCTAACTCTCACAAAATGCCTCATGTCTATCTCTACTTATGGTATTTTCAATTAAATCCCATAACCTATAGTCAATTTGTTGATTTGCATAGCCAAAAAAGATGCATGACAACGCTTTATCATCCATGTTTTATCACTTTTCCTTTAGATAATGAGCATATGCCTTGCACCCAAATACTCATAGATAGGTATAGTATGCATCCTTTCCTATTCATACCTTCTAAGGGATCTAAAACCCTATAGGAAATGATGGAGATCCATTAATTAAATGATAAGAAGTACTCACTGTCTCGCTCCATAATGTTTGGCAATTGTGTTATCAATATGTCTAACTTATTCATTATGGTATGCTTCATCCTCTTAGTTGTACCTTTTTTTGTGTGCTTAGCTTTGTCCTCTCATGTCGTATGTCATTATATGTGTGGTATTCCTAGAAATATCTGAAAGCTAACTCTTCCCAATTGTTTCTCCGGACACACTTCAATATTTTCTTTATCCCCCACTCCACCATGCATGAAACTTCTAAAAACACTAAAAAAACTTATCCTTGGACTTCAACAAGCACACAAACACCTACAAGATTCATAATCAATGAGTGTGACCAAATATATATATCGCCACCCAGTGAGTCCACTTGTAATAAACCATAGAGATATTAAAGAACCGAATGTATAAGCTTTGACTTCGCCTTTGATATTGTCTTTAAAGAAACACGTCGATGCTTTCCTATTTAACATGAATAACATGAACCAATATTGGTGTTCTTACCACAAGGAATCAGTCTCTAGTTTCGTAGAAACTACATCACTTTCTCCTTTATATGTCCTATCCATCTTTTCCATTGATATGCTCGATGATACTCATTGTAGATATACCACCTTTGCAAACTTTATGGTGGGTGTGCACAATATGGGATGCAATTTTTCTTATATAATAACTAAAGACCACTTCATAATCTTAAATTTTCCACCATTAAAGTCACGATGAAAGCCTTCTCTATAATGGAAAGAATCATATATCAAACTCAACCACAAATCTAGTTAGTGTCAGACATCCTTGAGTGTATGTGACTGATACCTATCTAAACAAAAATATATCCAATCCTAGTAATTATATGAAATCTACGATCTCACATATTTACCCTCATAAAGTCTCCATTTCTGTATGTAGTGATGGACTCCTTACTTGGTGAAATGTGATAATAAGTTGTAGCATCCACCACCCACTCAAAATCAGGCCTATATGCATGCAAACATTGCTTTTGGACTATCAAGACAATGTCATTATCATTGTTCTTGTCATTTGCAATTGCAATTATAATACTCTTACCATGATCTTTCTTATCATTGAATTTATACCCATATTTGTTTCTTTATACCTTGCAAGTCTTTTGAAAATGATGTGGCTTTCCATAATGGAAGAACCTCTGCTTTACGACTTGGATCTACGACGGGCCTTCCCAAGGTCCTAGGACTCATTGTAGCTCTAAGATCTATGGCCGTCTATCACTCTACCGGTGCTCCTTTTCTTAGTAAATTCACCTTTGGCCCAATGTTGTCTGAGGACCATCATTAAATCTCTTCATTCAGTAGACTTGTCTTCACATGATCAAGTGTTAACTTTCCTTCTTGCAAAGTGTTGAGTGTTACTATGAGCTTCTCCCAACTAGAAGGTAATGATCATAGAAGATGTATCACCTAGAGTACTTCATAAAGAACAAACTTCATGGGCCTATGTTGATTGACAAGGCTTTAGAATTTGTTCATGTGCTTGGAAATACTAGTATTGCCACCTCACTTTAAGTTCACCGACTTCCAAATAAAAATAATCTTTATTTATTGCAGTCTTCTACTCATAAAATTTCTTGATATTTTCCCACAAATCTTTGGCATCGATCTCCTTTGAGATGTGGTGGAACACGTAAATATTAAGCCACTATTATCTTCATGTTTAATTTCTTTAATCTACATCACATGTACTCTCCAACTTTGTCCCTCTATCGGGTCATGCAAATCCTTCAACTATAGAGTATCCTACAACTTGGGTTTCCAAATGTGGCAATGAGTGCTTGTCAACTCAATCATGATCCCATAACAACCCTTTTCCATATGAATATGTATCTACAACTAGTTCTCTAGTACCACTTATTGGGTAATATGGACATATAATATCAATATACAGTCAACAGAGATGCAAAAAAAATACATTATTGTAGAAATGTTACCGATGAGCATGAGAAAAAAATCACAAATTGGTAGAGAGAATACAAGATTTTATATGCAAAACACTTCACAAAGTATTAGGGAAAAACCATGGAAGCCAACCACTGGGGAAATCTAGTATAAGAAAGATACAAAATCTGCTTAGGGATTTGACCCCATACTTGAGATTATTCAACCAGAAGGACATATAAGAAAATATTGACATAGGGAGTGATCTCTACAACTTATCACACCATAAATCCACCAAGAAGACACTCTCTTACACAAAGTACAAAGTGTTGAACAACCTGATGAGGAATACCTAAATGTTGTAGCAGCTAACATTGCTTCCTTTCTTCTTCCATTTCTTTTTCTCTCCTCCTCCTTTGCTTGTTTGATCCCTCATCTTCGCAAATCAACAATTGAAATTCAATGACGAGCATTGGTTTCTTATATTTGTTTGTTTCTCACCACCTCTTTGACAGTTGTGAGGCTATGTTGTTTATATCTAATGGCTGCAGAAAATGAACCTCATGGAATTTAATCCTTGACGTTTTTAATACCACAACTAAAATCTTATAGGAAAAAGATGGAAGGATTTGCATCCATTCTATTGTAGACTATTCACAAACTTTTATTTTATTATCTCTTCTCTTTCAAACCCAATCCTAAATTCAACTAAATCTTATCCAATAATCAAATAAGAACATGCAATATTTATTACTAATTGAGTGAGGAGGGATGTCAAAATCTTCCATTGAAATAATAAGATCATCACACCTAATCTTTGGACATGATTTTCTTTCTTGTTCACCTTTCTATGAATCCCATTATGGGTTATTCATGTCTTGTCATTAATTTATACACTTGTTTTTATTTTTACATTTTTATTAAGAAAAACGTGGATACTATTTATGTTTATCTTTACTCTTTCCTTCAATATACACAATCCATTGAAATACTTCAATCCAATCCAATTTTTTCATAGTTTAGAGGTTATTTTAAATCAAACATGATTGGTTTATGTGTGAAATTTTTTTGTTCAATTCTATTTTTGTTTCATTATTTATACATTTTATGATTATATTTCCATCTTCCTCTAGAATCTTCTTTTTGCATATAAAATACGTAAATTGGATGCCTCAAACCAAACATGATTGACTTAGGGTTGTTGTATTCAGAATAAAAGAAAGGTTGTCTTTGTTTGACACTAGATAAGGGCCCATATGTAAGACGATTGTTATTGGTTACTCTGGTGTAGGCACTTTGGTGTTCTTACACTAAATTCCAACTATTTTTCTTTGTTTTCTTATAACACAATTTTGTATCAATCCATGTAACCAAAGCAATGGTAAAAATGTAAAAATCATTCTTTTTTAATAATCCTTGAACCCAAATATAGCAGTTCACAAGACATTTAACATGATTGGACTAATCAATGTATGGGTACCATAAATAGAGATGAACCTACATGTCTCCTATTAGACTAGTCATCAACATCCATTGGAATGTATAAGTATGTCAACAATATTTTTTTTAGTAATGATGCATGGAAGAGAATACAACTTGCACATAAAAATTCCTAAAACAATTGGATATATGCATTATTAATATTATTGTCCTTGTCTAGTAGAGTTATATTACTGTCCACTTTCCTATGTTTCCAACAAATACCACAACCTAAATTTTTAGAGATTCAAACATGGTTACTAATCAAATTATGTGTGATAGAATCCTAAATTCTGACAATAATAAACTAAATCAATTACTTTAGAAATTTGGAATGAAAATGTAGACTAATAGTTTATTTTGAACATCTACTTTATAGGCCTAACTAACAATACAACATTGATCAAGATAATATAAGGCCTCATGTAATATTTGATGTATAAACATATATTTTCTTAACAAATCTATCATTAAATACGTTAAAATTAACTCAAATATGTCTTAGTAAGATTTAAATATCAAAATAGAGATAGTTTAAAATTTAATATGTTGAAATTTCTTTATTTGGTTTCAAATACAAAATTTGATATATGTTTCCAATATTAGTTATGATAATATCTCATTGAGGAAAAAACATTTAAAACATGTATTCATATATTATAATTTTTGATACATAATAATGTATATGTAAACAATTTTGTTCATTGTATAATTTATAAATATGATCATATGCATAATATGCTACTGATAGTAAATATTGCATTTTAAGTATAATATGATCCAATTCAAAATGTAAATTTGTGTGCTAATTAGAGTATAGACAAGATAGAAAGTTATAATGGTTATTTGAATTTAGTTTTAGATACTAATTACAAAAATATCATATAATTTAAAGAAAAAGGTTTTAATATATATAAAAAAATCTTGTTACTGAAACCTTTTTTATGAACTGTATATTATTATTTTCAAATTATTTATTCCACCCAGGTCTTGTGTCATCCTATCATGGGGTTCTTGGGAGGAGTTTGGATGTCTCAATATAGTTTGTTGGCATTATTAGAGAATTAGTATACATTATTAGGAGTTTTTGAAAACCATTGGGGCATTTGATAAAATTCAAACCTCGTTCGTTTCAATCAATGAATGGAAGTATTCTTCTGAAAGAAAAACAAGATTTGTGGCACTTTCTTTTCACCAAGAAGAGAAGTGGATGACACACTTTTTTCCACATGTGGCTAAACTAGTACAAATCCTATACCTCAAATATTCCCTAAACCCTACTTTTATTTGTCTTGTGGTTCTTTCATCACTACTCATTAACCTACACTTGTCATTTTATAGGTATAAGTGTTGTATGGAAGGAGGTGAAAGACAATTAAGGGAGGCAAAGAGAAAAACTTCAACATATGTTACAATACAAAGTGATAGGATGGAAGAAGGAAGATGGAAAATTTTAGGACCTCTCTTATGATCATCATAAATACCAACCATTAGATAGAAACCATAAACCTAAACCTAGATATAGATTAAAAACACTTGATTGTTGACAAACGTGATTAACATGATATACAAAAAACATAGGTATAGTTTTCCTTTGAAACATAAAACCGCATAAACCAATGTCAGATCAAGGGGAACAGATTCATTCATCACATATCTTATTCAACTCCATTCAAACTAGAATCAAATATTTTTCTCATATGTTGTTCAATTTGCACTTGTTACTTTTCAATGAAAGAACCACAAAATGTGTATACTATCTGTCCCATGAAGGAAAGAGTATAGGCACATTCTAATCTTCATTGAAAACAACCTCATGAGACTCATATAGAACCCCAGTGAGTAGATACCTCCCACTCAAGCTAGGTACGAGCATCAACATCAAATAAAATATATTGGACTAAAAAGAGACTTATATATATATATATATATATATATATATATATATATATATATATATATATATATATATATATATATATATATTACTAAGTCTAACAGATAATTTTAGAATTCAGCACTATGTTTTATAACAATAATCTAATCAAATAGACAAAGTATTCACTTAGGAAAATTCTAAATCTAAAAGGTCTTCAATAGCATATCGATGAATAGATCGGTGATGTTAATTGCTTAAGAATATCAATGTGATTATACGAGTAACAAGTCAAAATGTAAACAATTAAAATCAAGACATAACAATTACATTGTGTTTGTTACATCCCACCATCCGGACTAGGAACACATCATGCAGTCATGAAGTTGAAGTACATATAAGACAGGTCTACCAAACCAAACTATTTAGAGTGGATACGAAATCCTAGCATGAACCACTTATCAACATTTATGATCAAATTCCAAACTAGACAAATAAGAATAAGGAAACATATTATCTTTATAAATAAAGACTAATTTCCACAACAATCAACCAGAATTAAAATGAATGTAACAGACATTCAACTCATATTCTATATAGGTGTCATTTTTTATTCATTTTTCGTAAAACTACTTTGCATGTACCTCAGTAGGTAGAAGTCACAACACCAGATTCTTGTGTCAACGAATCACCATCAGTATATTAGGGTTTAGTTGGACACCATAAGATATCAATAACATACCTTGATCCACCATAGGATTGCATTAAGAGGCTCACGTCCTCATCTCAGGTACATGATATATGATCCAACATAACAGGAAATCAAATATCATCAATTTTACATGTTTTATAGTTTTCATTTCATCAAAATCTATTTCTCATGGACATCAACTTTCACATCAAAGGATTCAGGAATTGAATCATACCAGATGAATCACTCCTAAATAACTGTAGTCTAACCTTTAAGGTAACAATCCACATAGTAGAAATCCTTCTTATAATTCTCGTAGTACTACAAGTAGATATTTTTCATTTCCCTAGTATGAAACTTGGGGGGAACTTGGGGGAAATTCATGGTGTTCATGGAACCTATCTAGATGTGTCAGCAATTCATTTTTTGAATCTGTTTACTGATTTTGAAAAGAATTAAAATCATCATTTATCAAGTGTATGCATTCTAGTATGACAAGAATGACATGAATCAGATTAGGCTTAACAAAAAAGACAATGGTTGAAGAAAGAAGCACACCAAACTATAATTTGAAACATATAAGTTTCTTTCTATTTCCTCAACATTTCATATAAGTTATCATAGGTGCAATATCATCTTGAGACATCTAATCATTATCTAGCATTTACCCTAAATAAGGTTTCTCAAATGTAGCCAATGAATGTTAATTCATTCCCAACATATTTCTTATATGTTCATTGCATATCATAGTTTTCATCAAACATTCACATAGACATTAGAACTAGCAAAAATATAATCATATATGCATCTTGTTTCATTCACCATGGTCATAATATGTTTATCACACAAAATATACTTATTCCATCTGGTTTTTATATATATGAATAAATCTCAATGCATAAACATGCATAATACATTTTATATTCCTCTTGTAGTGTTTTCCATTCTTTTTTTATCACTCAAGAATGCTTATGTTCTTTATTACTAAGAACAGGATAAGGGTCCAACACCACTTCCACAAAGGCCATGTATAAAGTCCATGTACAAATGAATAATATACATCAAAGCTATACAAAGCTATAGTACTTTAAAAATAAAATCCCATCGCTCTTCTATACTCAGAACCCTATTTTTAAAAATAATAAGATTGCTATACTTCCAAATATGGTACAGAATCATCAAACAACATTCATGATTTCTTACTTCTTTCATCTTCAAGAAGTCTAACAGTAGGTTAGGTTTAAAACCAATGAATTCGTTTCTTCACAGCTCGATCTTAAATGCCATTAACAAACTAGCATTCACAGAAGAGATGATGAATATTTTCACAACTAGAATAGCCTAACAAACATATCAAAATAATGCTGAAGTCTCTTCTCCTTCAATTTTCAACAGTAGGTAGACGATCAAAATTTTTTCCAAGCATGAATCTTAACCTAAGCAGATAATTCATTTTCCAGATCCAATTGTTCCAAGGGACAGAAGGAAGAGATTCTCTAGAAGTATCCCAAGTCAAATCCATATTAATGCATATGCTTCCTTCAAAGAGAATATGATCATCATGCAACGAAGGACAATACTTATTGTCTAAGAAACTTTTCAACCCATGCAACCTTCTCGAGTCAGAAGTAAGCCAATTCCCATCAGAAACAATATTGCATACTCTAGTGAATCTACCTTTCCCCAATTTAAGACAAAGGAATTTTCCATCTTTTAATAATGGATCCCTTCATAGCATAATCGTGTCACCTTTTCCCAGAATAAAGCTAGTGTGCTCAATCATAGTGACCTTAATTTTAATCACATTATTATGCATCCAGAAACAATTATAAGAGCCTTTTAGATACTTATTGTGAATCCACTAGACCATAAGGACTCATTCATGTTAGATACAATCCAAAAATTAATCATCAAGCCAGCAATACAAATATCCATTGCCAATTTGATATTCAAACCACACTCCCTTTTAGGTTTACACACATTATCCAATGCCAAAAAATGAAGATGTTTCTTATCCTCCTTATCACCCCACAAGAACTCATGACAAATTCTATCAATCTCATAGCAAATAGATATAGAGAGAGGGAATACAATGGCCCAAAAACCATATAAGACAGATAGGGTAGATCTAACCAGTTCTAAACGACCAGCTAGCAAAATACATTTGCACTTACAAGACTCCAAATTCCTTTGAGTTTATCATTTAAAGGGTAAGAAAGACTTTTAGTGAGTCACTCAAAGAAAAAAGGAACACCTATATAGTTGATGGGGAGATTACCTTTAGTGATCCCTAGATTATCCACCAAATTCAGATTCAAATCCTATTTACTAAAATAGATAGAGCTTTTCCCTTGATTGAAATGAAGACCAGACAACGATCCAAATGTCTAAATAACATTCTTCAACACATCTATATTAGTCATAGAAGCTTATCTAAAAATCATCACGTCATCCACGGAAAGAACATGATAGATCTCCATCTTGGAACAATTAGATTTAATAGGCCTAAACCATTTGTTCTTAACTTCAAAATTAATAATACTAGAGAACCCTTGCATGCAAATGACAAATAATAGTGATTTTCAAAAAGTCAGCTTAGATTCATCCATATCAATTCATTATGACAAGCACCTTATTTTTTTGTGGGGGGGAAGCTAGAGATTTCTATTTATTTATACTGCTCTCTGGTGCAGTTGAAACTTCAGAAATGTTTACAGGAATAATGAAATACAATTGCTAGGAATAGAATGCTCAAAATTAAGGCTACGGTGGGATGCAAGGCAGTGCTTTGCAATCCTAATATCATGCACGTTGACAGTGTGACTGATATGGAATATGGACTCACTAGGGACGAGTCTCATCACCTTCACAGAGTAGGGTTTTAAGAGGGGGACATGAGTTGTCTTGGTAAGATCTTGTACTTCTAGTAGAGAGTCTGATAGAATGTATGCTTTATCCCATTGATGTTGTGTGCATAGTTCGGCAGCTCACACAATATCTTTGGCTTCTGCTTCCTGTGTTGAGGTGGATTTAGTGATGTTGATAAGGCCCATTATGTGGTTACCATTGGCATTGACAACATGGAGTCCTATGGCCGCATCATGTGTATCAGGCTGAAATGTTGCATCTTCAAAAATGTAGACACTTCTACCTTGAAATTGTCCAGGTGTTGTGGTAGCTTTAGTAACTCACTCATTGCCCTGAGGAGTTATCTTTTAGATTGTAAGAGATGTTGCTTTAGGAATAGAACTTTTCTCTCTATAGGTTGTGTTTTACGTTGATGGATGAAATTTTTGTGATACTGGCACAAGTGCCAACAAGTGATGACCTAGAGAATGTGGGAAGGGTATTGTATATCCATTCCACATTCAATCCAGTCATCTTCGCCAAGGTTGAAGTGACCAAGTACCGGTGAGACAAGGTGCTAGACATGGGCATTCGAGGGGCAGTCCCTCAGGGCATGGAGTAGGGTGTATCGATCATTATTGCACACTGGGCATAGCTTGGGGACGTCAATGTGTCTGCGATGCTTTTCCATGTTAGTGAGGAGAGCCCGGTGTTGTAGGAGCCAAAACAATAGCTTGATTCGAGCAGCCAAAGGGGACCGCCAAATTTTCTTCTAGTTACCATGTAAGTGGACTTCTTTATCACATCAAATCCACCTATAAGAAGATTGTTATGATAAGCATCCATTATGTTCAATTGGCCATATCCATTCATCCTCCAAAGTATCATTCAAAGGTGAAGGAGTGTGTTTGATTATGTCTCCTGCTTCTGGTGGGAGATAAGAATTGATGAAACTCCAATCCCATCCACCATCCTCAAGGGTCATGCAGTTCACCCTAAGATCAAGGAGATCATAAGGGATAGGCCAATTGGGAGAAATGTCCAAGATTGATTGCCTGATGAGCCATCTGTCTCACCAGACATTGGTATTGCAACCATTGTTAATAGATTTAAAGCATAGTGGATTGATCACACCAAGGCTTTGTTTGATGAAACTCCAGGCAGAAGAACAAGGCTTAGAAATAAATTTTTCATTCTTTATGTACTTTTCTTTCATGACTTGGATCCAAATCTTGCTGGGATCATTGATGAAGGCCCATGTGTTCTTCAACATCAGTGCAAAATTCTGGTCATGTGTGTCACTAATACTGAGACCACCTACATCTTTTTTAGATCTTGTCTTCTTCCATGATACCAAGGAGGTCTTCTATTTAGAGCTAATACCCAACCAGATGAACCTTCTGATATGTTTATTGATATCATCACACAGATTTGGAGACAATTTGACAGTTTACATTATGTACGTAGGAATGCTCTGAAGTTTGGACTTGGATAGTGTAACTCTCACGACGAGGGAGATATGGCGTAGGGACCAACTGTTGAGCTTTCTTTGAAATGAAGAGATGATGCTACCATGGGTGGCCTTGTTTACTCTATGGTGCAGGATTTAAACCCCCATATACTTGCCCAAATTCATGGTCCATCCAATACCCAGTCGTCTACTTATGGATCAGATCTCTGACCTTGGAGTATTCAAGTTGTAGAAACATTTAGACTTTTTCTTAGAAATTGTTTGCCCCGAGGCCTTAGAGAAGTCATAGAGGATTTTTTTGATGATATGAGCTTGCACAATGGAGGCTTCCCTGAGTAATAGGATCTCATTAGCAAAGAGCATGTGATAGAGTGGGGTTCCACCTCTTGTAAGGGAAATGGGCTTCCGGTCGCCAGAGTGAACTGAATTGGAGGTTTCCTGACTTAGCCTCTCCATACACATGACATAAACATAAGGATTGATTGGATCTCCCTATCTAACACCTTGAGAGGCCTTGAAAGGGGAAGAGGCTCTCCTTTCCCAAAGGATGGAAGTTGAACCTTGAGTTATGATATGCATGATGATGTTGATGAGCTTCAAAGGTACACCGGTTCTGGATAAGGTATCATGGATGAAATGCCAGTTCATCTTGTGAAATGCCTTATCTAAATCCATCTTGATGCATAGAAGATTCTTGTTGGTTGAGTGAGCTTTGATTGTGTGGATGACCTCTTATACCCAGAGGATGTTGTCACTGATGTTGTGCCTAGGAATGAAAGTTGATTGAGTAGGTGCAATCCGGTTTCTCAACATGGGCTTCAGACGTTCTACTATGATTTTAGAGATGATCTTGAAGCATCCATTGTTTAACAAGATAGAACAAAGATCACATAAACATTGTAGAGAAGCTACCTTAGGAATTAGAACCATATAGGAGTCTTCTATGGAGATATCTATATGTTCAGATTGGAAAGCAGTGCGAACATCACTGATGATAGACTCTCCCACTGTATCTCAATTCTTTTGGATGAAGTATTTATAAACTCCATCTGGGCCTGGTGCTTTAAGTGGTGCCATTGAGAGTAGAACATGCTTGATCTCAAGATCTTGAGGGATCAAACCTAGGTACATCTTTGTGTGGTAGTCGACCCCATCTAAGATGCCAAGATAGAGTCATACATGGTCGGGATTCTGCCATGTGTTTTATGTCATTAGGTCTTCAAACCATGAATCAAGGCATGTCTTGATCTTAGCAGAGGTGGTGACCCAATTGTCTTTGTCATCTTTGAGGTGTGTAATCTTGTTGAAGTGTCGTCGAGTTTTAACATAGGATTGAAAAAACTTGGCGTTGAGATCACCAAGCTTTAACCAATCAATATGTGCTCGTTGTTGCCAGTCTGCCTCCTTTAAGAGGAGGATACGGTGAACCTTCTTCTAGAGAGGGATGGAGGGATCGAGGTAAGGGATAGGATTAAGGTTTTGAAGTTGTACCTAGCACTTGTCAATTCTGTCCCAGAGGTGGGTCTTCTCCTTATGTTGAGATGCATGATGTTTAGACTCCCATTTAGTGGTAGCTTCTTTAAACACCTTGATGGAATCTTGGAAGCCGTATTGGTCAGGCCATAAGTTGAGGAGCTCCTACTGAAACTCTGAATGGAGATTCCAGCTATCCTTCGTATGAAACTTGAAAGTTCTTGGAACCCGATCACCACAGGAAACAAGGACCTTATAATTTCAATAACTTTGTCAGGGTGTCCATGGGTTCATTAAGGCTATTCATAACACAAGGAAGTTGTAGTTTCCATTTTCATGCAATTTATTCATCAATTATATGTACATAACGTTTTAGTGACTCAATTGAGTCAATCCATAACACTAATCCACTAGAAATGCAATGTCTTCAACTCAAATACTCATATTCATCCTCATATACAGTCCATATTTAATTCTAGAGAAGATCTGAAAACATAGTTAAGTTTTCATACTTGTTAGTTTCAAACTTCAACATTTTATACATTTCAACTTTATTTCCAAGCATGAAATTATTTCAGTCAATTTCAGGCAATGTATGTGTATAAACTGTAATAGTTCTCTATCACAGGAATTTTCATATATCTTGAAACAACCAATCAGAAACTAAACTAATAAAAATCAATAAGACGCGTCAACATGAATATAAAAACTTTCCTGAAAATCTTCCTAAATTATTAGCCAAACACATGCTAGTATAATCAAGGATCTCGTCTATTGTTTTGCATGGAATTAGGCTTTCAACATATTTAAAATGCTTAATTGGGAGATAAATACTCATCTCAGGTACTAAGAACCTTAAAAACATACCATATAATCTAAATTTCATAAATCCAACCATCATCCAAGGATCAAATCTATTTCTTCCTCTCTCCAACTCATAAAACCTAGAAAAAGAGAACAGGAGAGAGAAACTAAAAAGGGGTGATATGATATCCATTTTTATTCAAATAAGATAAGGGATAAAATCAAGACATAGGAGAGATGATACACTGTGAAAATATATCTAGGATTAATGAAATTACATGATTTCATATAATTTGGATGTTGAAACCATAAATCAACATTTCTGACGATTTCTCCTGCAAAATCCTAATTCTCTTTGTCTCACCCTGAGGCGCCATACAACAAGATTACTCAAAACAAAACTCAAAACTAATACTAAACTTCCAGGTTACCAGAAAACATAGGAAAATTAAAATTTATTCCATAAAACCATAAAGATTGAAACATTTACATCTTAGTCCACAAATTGATCAATATAACATGCCATAAAAATGTAAATATTACAGTTCAGTAGCTATCATGCCACAAACCTATCACATGTACATATATAAACCATGTCTGTACTACCATGGCCTACTGCCAAAACTCGTGTCGATATACATGACAACAACAAAAAACTCCACAAGGACCTAAGACTACAAGGATGACACATAGGACTCTACTACAAAAACTAGCATCATGTCCCACCTTTAACAATGATTGCCCCTCTTGCTGCTCAGCCTCAATTGCACGATCTCTACCATGTTGTGCATAACCACCTAAAAGATGTGAAAACCCATGGGGGACACCAATGTCCCAGTGAGAGATATAACTCTCTACCACAACTATTATAAGCACAAGAAGATTATACAGAGAATATTAACCATTATTAGTAAATAACATTGTTTAAGAAATTTAGGTATCTCCAACTAAGTAGTAGATCATCTTATAACTTGAGAAGGAATATAAAGAACATGTATAACAATTTATTTCTTTTACCCCATTATAACTCAAGAGAATCAATATAAAAGATAAAGCAAGGGGTCATCCAATGTGAATCGTATTTGACCCTAAGCAAATATACTACACAGTTGTTTTACCTCTTTTATTTGCCCTGGTGATTTGAGGCGTACCACTCAAATCCAACCGAACACTGCTAAGTTGAAATCAGTGTCATACAAGATCAATGGAAGAGTCAGTCTCCATGTTCTTCTCTTGTACTACTCTGTCAGTTTGAGACTGCACCAGAGTGATATAAAGTCAAATTGCAAAAATAACAAGTTATAGTAAAACCTATAGTCCTATAGAGACAACAACTCATAGTCAAGGTTATGGTCCTTGATGGAGCTGGGACTTACACCAAAAGATTTTCAGTCTTCCAATGGGAGTCCCAGGATTTCTATCACCAAAAACCCTAGAGAGGATTGATGTCTTCCCTAGGTTTACCTAGAACTGGTGCTTAGATAACAACTCCAACCCCATAAGAGTATGGAAGCCTTATCATAGTACAGATTTAGGATCGAACCCAAAAGACAACGGTCTGGTTGCAAGCAACAAGATGGAAAACGTACAGCACTTCACTTAGTTATTTTACTAATTGGCACTTATATCAAAAGGTTGTATTTTGATTGGTTTTTAGACTAAAGCATGAAAAGTAAATAAAGCAAGTAAAACTAAGATTTAACAAATGATGATGAATCACTGGGGTTAAGCAGGTATTCACCACCGCTACACATGCATTGTATATGTACTAAGCAAGCAAGACTTATAAGCTAGATGCATGGATGTTCCACAAGACCGATGCCTTATAAGACAAGAGTGATGCATTGCATACAAGGATGTTCCACAAGACCGATGCCCATATAAGACAAGAGCGATGCATTGCATCCTTCGATGTTCCACAAGACCGATGCCCATATAAGACAAGAGCAATGCATCGCATCCTTCAAGGGTTAAGTAGCTCTCATTCGGTACATTTCTACGTTTCAATGAAGATATGTAGTCTTCCAAAGAGAGAAACTTACTCAACCTCATGAAACGTGCATCTAAAACTAACAAGCGAGCGATAATTATCAAATCGAATAGTGTCTTTGTAGGCCTAGTCTCCTATTCGGATAACCTAGCTACGAGAAGTGCGGGAATGTTGCAACGCCAGCCATTCCCGATCAAATGGTCACGTGCTTTACATCATTCCCCTCGCAAAGCGTGTTCCTCGACTTACCAAGGTTACTTCCATACAGATGGAAGCAAAACGGATGATAGTGAGTTTACTCCACTCTTTGAGATACACTCCTAGACACCGAAACGGATGCGTGGTGGATACACACACCAGAAACCAACACTAAATCGGTATTCGAGTCTCGAGAGCGGTCGTAGACAAACCACAACAAAAGACAATAGATGCATACAAGAACGTGGCCATCATTCAAGCATGTATGAAACGATTTAGTATTAAAACGAAAGGATAACATCTTTTTAGTACAAAATACAAGACATGGGCAGCGGGGCTAGTCCCCGCGCCCCAGTGGATGGAACTACTCGCTCCTCATAGAGAGAACAACAAAGGAGGAGGCAAGAAGAGATAGAAAGAACATCATCTCCACTGAGGAGAGAAGGTTGAACCCTTGGTGGAGAGAGCAACGATCTTCACCCTTCGTGGCTTGCTTGACGACGGATCTTCTCCTCTCACTTTCTTTGTTGATGAGAGAGAAGGTAGCTTTGCAATGGAACATGAGTCTCAGACCGGCAGCCTCGGGCGGTGGATGGAGTTGTTCTGGTAGTAGAGAGACAGCCTCTGGACGTCTGGACTCGCCTCAGGGATGGCCCTTGAGGTCTTATTTATAGGCCTTGAGTGAGGTCAAACGGTCTGGAGACCGTTTGGGTTCGAACGGTCTTGAGACCGTTTGGCGTCAAACGGTCTGGAGACCGTTTGGGTTCGAACGGTCTTGAGACCGTTTGGCGTCAAACGGTCTTGAGACCGTTTGGCGTCAAACGGTTTTGAGATCGTTTGGCGTCAAACGGTCTTGGGACCGTTTGAACTCCATGCGGTCTTGGGACCGTTTGAACTCCATGCGGTCTTGGGACCGTTTGGCTTCATGCGGTCTCGGGACCGATTGAACTCCATGCGGTCTCGGGACCGTTTGGCTTCATGCGGTCTCGGGACCGTTTGAACTCCATGCGGTCTTGGGACCGTTTGGCTTCATGCGGTCTCGGGACCGTTTGAACTCCATGCGGTCTTGGGACCGTTTGGCTTCATGCGGTCTCGGGACCGTTTGAACTCCATGCGGTCTTGGGACCGTTTGGCTTCATGCGGTCTCGGGACCGTTTGAACTCGATGCGGTCTTGGGACCGTTTGGCTTCATGCGGTCTCGGGACCGTTTGAACTCCATGCGGTCTTGGGACCGTTTGGCTTCATGCGGTCTCGGGACCGTTTGAACTCCATGCGGTCTTGGGATTGGTTTATTCTTTTATGATTTTTTTGTGCTTTTTCTGCAATCGTAAAAGGAAAAAGTTAGTTTGATGATATATTTACAAAAATGGGGTAAAATTAGGTTTATGTACCGTATAAACGTAAAAAGAGTATGGAAAACTAAAGAAAAAGACTAAGATAAACTACTAAAATAGGAGGTTATCACCCCCCCTAACTTAGAGTCTAGCTTGTCCTCAAGTTAGATAGAGCTGAGACATGAAATGGCGAGGCGATCTTAATTAGGGTCTCCATATTCTTGCTTCAATTCTTGACCTGAGTTCCCCAGGGGTCATATCGAGGCTTATTGCATGCCTTGATTCTTTTGGATTTCGAGAGTTGCTTGGATCTCAGGGTTTTTCCGTATCTCAAAATTTGCCTTGGGACCACATTTATTTTGTGCATGCCGTTGACTCTAATCAACTTTATACCTCTCTGGAAACCTACTGGAAGCTAGAGAGGGTATGAGGGTTGGCTAAAGGCTTTGAAGTGTAGCTCCCCTTCGAGTGGGGGAGGGGCTGTCTATGCTTTTTAGGATCTCACTACCGGGCACGACACATCTGCCTTTATGAGGGCAGCTGAATGTACCGGCCGGGCAAGTCCTTTATGAGCCTTTTCATATACTTGGAACTTTTAGGGTTTCACTACCGGACGCGACACATCTGCCTTTGTGTGGGCAGCAGGATGTGCCGGCCGGGTGAGCCCTTTATCAGTTCTTCATATAGGTCCTTATGCGTGGCACAAC
The DNA here is from genome assembly GCA_963693085.1 of Alisma plantago-aquatica. Classification (NCBI taxonomy): domain Eukaryota; kingdom Viridiplantae; phylum Streptophyta; class Magnoliopsida; order Alismatales; family Alismataceae; genus Alisma; species Alisma plantago-aquatica. Next base: position 21,605,265 of record OY856409.1, on the reverse strand, counting down.
TCTCATGATTTTATTCGTCTCTCTGGCTTTTATTCAAAAACTCACATGCTTGGGTTTTGGAATTAGGATTTATTTTGGGCGGCCAAGCCTCTTTTATTTTGAAGAGAGGAAAGCTGTTCTTAAAGTTTTTCAGCATGCACTTATTTGGTTTGTGGTCCACTTGCAGAACTTTTTGATTTGGAAGTTGCCTAATTTCCCTCTCATCCTCGAGATCTCGGCTTATTTAAACCCTGATTTTTGACCTGTGGAGAGTCAGATAAAGAATTGAAGCAAAAATATGGGATCCATAGTAGGTGGGAATTGATAAATCGCCATTTGATGTCTGAGTGCTATTTATTTGTAAGACTAACATGATTCTAGAGTTAGTTGAGGTGACTATTTAGGGAATTGTAAAAAGGAAAAGGGAGTATAGAAGTTGATACCTAGCCCTTGTCTAATGAATCCCCCCCTAACTTATCACACACTCTGTCCCCATAGTGGCAAAGTGATAGGTTGAGAAGTCATTAGCACAAGGGCTGCGAGTTAAGGCAGATTTTCGGTAACCCCTGGAGATCGGAGTAGAGTGGATGCGAATTTCCCTCGTAAAGATGGGGGCATTTATGGCAGAAGGCTGGGCGATTGAAGTGCTCTTTGTTGTATGCCTTGGTGTGCTGACTCAGGAGCTCCATTAATTTCGCAGCGCACTCTTTTGCAATTTTGTCTTGATATTGTCTAGCAGATCCTTTGCTTGATCATACTTCAAGTTACTGTGGTAGCCGCTGCCTTCGACATCAGTTTCCTTGGGATGTCCTACTTCATCATCCATGGATAAAGTCAGGTAGCTGCTATTCTCAATATTCATTCCAGCTTCCATGTTGCCACTAACTGGAGGATGGTCTTTGTTGCAAGTGCTGCTTGATATGTGCTGCTAGGTTACACGAAAGTTCATGATATCTTTGTCCTGCAGAAGTAGCTCAAATACAAATACATCTCCAATCCTCAGATCGTTTTCTATCTGAAAGTCATACCAACCAACACCCATTTTGGATATCCTACGGTTCCCATCCTGATAGTGAAAAAGTTTTACGGGAAACTGTAACTTCAAACAAACCGTTTGGTTTATGAATATGGACTCCAAACGGTGTGGAGACCGTTTGGAGGGGCACAAAGGGTTTGTATATTTTTATGTTTGTTTTTGAATATGTATATTTTTTTGTATTTTGGTTTATGAATTTTTATGTTGTTTGTTTTATGTATTGGTTTTGTAGTTTTGATTATGTAGATTTTTTTGTATTTTTAGATTAATGATGAAAGAACTTAAAGAAAGCAAAACAAATTCAAAAGACTAGAAATTAGAGAAGGAGATACTGAGGTCTTGGGTTGCCTCCCAAGAAGCGCCTTGGTTTTACGTCACTGGCTCGACGAAACTGTACGGTTGTTATGATGTAGCATCTCTGATATCGAGGGTTTGTTGATGTGTTTTGTCTTCCTGAGTGTAGTATCTTTTTAAACGGTGTCCGTTAACCGTTCGTTCTCCTCCGTTGGTGTCGATGATAATGGCGGCTCCAGTTGGGTAGATATGTTTTATGGTGAAGGGTCCGGACCATTTTGTTCGGAGCTTTCCGGGGAATAATCTGAGCTTGGAGTTGAATAAGAGCACTTTGTCACCAATGGCGATATCTTTTCTCTTAAGATGTCCATCGTGCCACATTTTTGTTTGCTCTTTATAGATTCTGGCATTGTGATATGCTGTCATTCGGAGTTCTTCTAGCTCCTGTAGCTGGAGTTGTATGTTCTCCCCTGCGCTTTTAAGGTCGATGTTTAGTTGCTTGATGGCCCACCAGGCTTTATGTTCCAGTTCTACTGGAAGATGACATGATTTGCCGTACACCAAACGAAACGGAGTTGTTCCAATTGGTGTTTTGTAAGCAGTACGGTATGCCCAGAGGGCATCAGGAAGTTTGGTGGACCAATCAGTGCAGTTTTTATTCACTGTTTTTTCAAGAATCGCTTTTATCTGTCTATTGGATACTTCTACCTGGCCACTAGTTTGTGGGTGGTAAGGTGTGGCAACTTTGTGATGGACTCCGTATTTTCTCAGTAACGCTTCAAAACTTCGTTCCAGGAAATGGGTCCCGCCATCAGATATGACCGTTCTTGGAACTCCAAATCTTGGAAAAATAGTGTCTTTGAACAATTTGACAACAGGTTTGGAGTCATTGGATACGGTGGATATAGATTCGACCCACTTTGAGACGTAATCCACTGCGACCAAAATGTAAGAGAAGCCATATGATGAAGGGAAAGGTCCCATGTAGTCTACCCCCCATACATCAAACAACTCAATTTCCTGCCACATGGTAAGAGGCATTTCATCCCTTTTTGATATGTTGCCCGAGAATTGGCATTTATCACAGGCTTTGACAAAATCATGTGAGTCTTTTGATATGGTGGGCCAAAAGAAACCAGATTGTAGAACTTTTATGGCAGTTTTCTTGGCGCCCATGTGCCCCCCCGTGGGTCCGGAGTGGCAGTGTTCCAAAACCGAGGTTATTTCTTCTTCTGGAAGGCATCGGCGAAAAAGTCCGTCGGCACAGAGGTAAAATAAGTAGGGTTCGTCCCAATGATAACGTTTTATATCATGAAGGAATTTCCTTTTATCCTGATATGAAGCAGACGGGTGGATGATCCCTGTAGCTAGATAATTTACGATATCAGCAAACCAAGGAAAACTATGAGTGGCCTTCATAAGCTGATCATCAGGAAGAGAATCCCTGATAGGGATTTTATCTTTTTCTTCAACCTCGATTCTGCTGAGGTGATCGGCTACAACGTTCTCTACGCCACTTTTATCTTTGATTTCTAGGTCGAATTCTTGAAGCATTAATACCTAGCGGATGAGCCTGGGTTTGGCGTCCTGTTTCTGGATCAGGTGTCGGATAGCAGAATGGTCAGTGTAGACGATGACTTTAGAGCCGATCAGGTAAGAGCGGAATTTTTCGAAGGCGTAGATGATAGGCAAAAACTCTTTTTCCGTGGTCGTGTAGTTTTTCTGTGCTTCGTCAAGTGTTTTTGATGCATAGTAGATGACATAGGGTTTCTTATCGATCTGTTGTCCTAAAACGGCTCCTATGGCATAATCACTTGCGTCGCACATGATTTCGAATGGTTGCGACCAGTCTGGAGCCCTTAGAATAGGTGCGGAAATTAATGCTTCTTTAAGGGTAGAGAAACTTCGCATGCATTCTTGGTCGAAAACGAACTCGGCATCTTTTGTCAGGAGTTGGGTCATGGGTTTAGCTATTTTCGAGAAATCTTTGATGAACCTTCTGTAGAACCCTGCATGACCTAGGAAAGCTCGAACGCCCCTTATGTCCTTCGGAGGTGACAGCTTTGAGATAACATCAATCTTTGCTTTGTCGACCTCAATTCCCCTATCACTTACTCTATGTCCGAGGACGATACCTTCTGTTACCATGAAATGACATTTTTCCCAATTCAGGATAAGGTTCGTTTCCTTGCAACGTTGCAGGACTCGTTCAAGATTATTTAGACAGTTATCGAAAGAATCTCCATAGACAGAGAAATCATCCATAAAGACTTCCATAACAGATTCGGTTAATCCGGCGAAGATGGCAGACTGCAGCGTTGGAAAGTAGCCGGAGCGTTACATAGACAGAATGGCATTCTTCTGAAAGCATATGTCCCAAAGGGACAAGTGAAAGTGGTTTTTTCTTGGTCCTCTGGATGTATGGGTATTTGGTAGAACCCGGAGTAACCATTGAGATAATAGAAATACTTTTGGTGGGCCAAGCGCTCTAGGACATCGTCAAGGAAGGGTAGAGGGTAGTGGTCTTTCCTTGTAGCTTTATTCAACTTCCTATAATCGATGCACATTCACCACCCCGTTACAGTCCTAGTGGGTACGAGCTCATTTTTATCGTTAATTACTATAGTAGTGCCCCCCTTTTTTGGAACAACCTAAACTGGACTGACCCACTGAGAGTCAGAGATAGGATAGATCATGCCAGCTTTGAGTAGTTTGAGGACCTCCAAACGAACTACCTCTTTCAAGTTTGGGTTCAGTTTTCTTTGATGTTCACGAGTGGGTTTAAATTCTTCAACCATAGGGAGCTTGTGCATACACAGAGCCGGGTTTATGCCTGTGAGGTCGGTTATTTTATAACCAATGATCTTTTTGTGCCTCCTTAGTTTGTCTAGAAGCCTGACTTCTTGGTCTTCGGTAAGGGTGGAGCTGATAATAACTGGGCATAACTCTTCCTTATCCAGGAAAACATATTTGAGCCCTGTGGGTAAAGTCTTCAATTCAGGGGTTTTTGGTGGTTCTGCTGCTTCAATGGTGGTGATGGCTTTAAGCTCTTCAAAAGTAGCCTTTGGTGCTTCTTCTATCTTTTCTAGGTATTGGGTACATTGCTGGACTAGTTCATTTGCAGAGAACTCAACTTCTGGATTGATAAGAGCATTTTCAAGTTCGTCGATTGGCTCGGAGATTTCTAATTGCGACATTTGTTGAATTGCGTCTAAAAGAAAGACCTCTTCTTGGATGTTGGGACCTTTCATACTATCAAGGACGCGGAATTGAATTGCTTCTTTTCCGAGCCTAAGAATGATGGTTCCAGCTTCTACATCGATTAGCGCTCTGGCTGTAGCTAGGAAAGGCCTACCGAAAATGATCGGATACCTCAAGTCTTCTTTGATATCCATGATGACAAAATCACATGGAACATAGGCATCCTTCCCTATCCTTACTGGGACATCTTCGATGATTCCCAACGGTGCGGTTACGGTGGAGTCAGCTAGTTGAATAGTCATTGCTGTAGGCAGCAGGTCAGTGAGACCAAGGCGTTGGCACATTGAGTAGGGCATAATGGATATACTAGCCCCGAGGTCAGCCAACCCTTTCTTTGTGGATGCATTTCCAATGCAACATTGGATTCCGAAGGAACCTGGGTCCTTCTTCTTTTTGGGTAGTTTGTTCAGGATGATGTCAGAAGTGGTTTGAGTGAGCTTGACGGTCTCCTGCTCTTTGGTGATATACTTACGCGATAGCAAAGTTTTGAGATACCTTGCCCATGCTGGTACTTCGGATAGAGCGTCAAGGAGTGGGATGTCAATATAAAGTTTCTTCATTGCTTCCTTGAATTTCTGAAACCTGGCATCCATTTTTGTTTCTTGCAGTCTGCCTGGGTACGGAATCCTTGGTCTGAATTGCGGGACTTTGGATTCTGCAGGTACATGCTCTTTGTTTTCGTCCTTTGTGCCTTCGGAGGATTTTTCAATCCCTTGTTGCGAAATCTCTTTCGTCATAAAAGTGGGCACATCATCATCATCTAGAGTGATCTTGATGGGTTCAGGAAGAATGCGTCTCGACCTTGTGGTGACGGCATTCAGCTATTCGTGTTTGTTTTGCCCGTACTTAGAATTTGGTTCAGGCTACCCATCAAAAGTGCTTGCCGAAGGTTTCAACTGTGCAGCAATCTGAGCAAGCTGGGTTTCAACTGCCTTTTGTTGGGCTTATTGGTTAGCTAGCATGGTTTGCTGAGACTGAAGCATTTGTTTTATCAAAGATAGCTCATCTTCCGGTTGTGCAGTGACATTTTTCTGAGGGTTTTGTTGTTGAGACTGTTGAGTATGCAACTGTGGGTGAAGCGGGGGATGAGTGTACTGATAGTAGGATGATTGATTTCTATGGTAGTTAGCCCTAGGGAAATTGTTCCTTGGGTTCCCTTGATTTTGGTTAAAATTGTTTGGAAACCCAAGAGGCAGCCTACTGTCAAGTCCCCCTTGTGTCTGATGTTGCGGATTTGCAGTTCCAGAGGGATTCCCATACTGGAACCCAGGATGGTTCCTTGGTTGACTGGGATTGTAATAAACTTGTCCGGGAATAGTATGGATTGAGTTGACTTGCTCTGGAATCTGATCTTCAGCCTGATTAGTGATGGCCTCATAGGATTGTGGTGGTGGATGCAGATCCATCATCACATTATAGAGTATTCCACAGGAAAGAGTCGGATGATCTGAAGAATGACAAGCCTCACAGGATCCTGTGACGGCTTTGACTTGATGAACCAGCGGGGTTTTCTTCTTATCAATTTCCCCTAGGGTTGTTTCAAGGGTTTGTTGTTTATGTGCGATTGTCTTCAAAGCCTCGGCTATTGACTTTAGTTCCATAGATTCTTCAGCTTTAAAGACTTTCAAAACGCCTTTTCCGGCTGACCGCCCCCAATTGGACTGGTTTTCGGCTCCTAAGGTAACGATCTTCCAGGCATCTTCATAGTTTTTCCTCATGAAATTTCCTCCAGATGAGGAATCTAGGAACTGTTTAATGTCATCGCTTACCCCCCGATAAAAAGTTTCAATCAATTGATTCTGTGAAATTCCTTGATGAGGGCATTTACGTAGAAGTTCCTTGAATCTTTCCCATGCCTCAGCGAGGGTTTCTCCAGGTAGCTGGGAGAAATGGTTGATCTGCCCTCTGATTTCATAGGTCAGCGAGGGTGGAAAGAACTTCTCCAAGAATTTTTCCTCTAGAGGGGCCCAAGTGGTTATGACGGGTTCTCTGTCCAATGAGTTGTACCAACTCAAGGCCCTTCCAGATAAGGTGAAATGAAACAGGTGGAGCATTATTGCGTCAAAAGCAATACCAGCTTGCGGGACCAGGCGGCATAATGCCTTAAATCGTTTCAAATGGTCCATGCAATCGTCTCCTGAACCTCCTGAGAAGGAAATTCCTTGCATAATCTGGATCCACTGGGTCCGAATCTCAAAGTTTGGGATGTTGATGATCGGAGGCCGGACTGGGTGGTTGTCTTCGTAATTCTTCGGGACAACATAGTCCCTCAGTTGCTTGTTTCGTAATTCGAGCTGAGCAGCCTCGGTCTCTGCTCTTATGCGGGCTTGCTCTTCTGCTCGTATCTCCGCTTGTATTTGGGCACGGGTGTCTGCAATGAGTTGTGCCCGTTGTGCGGCGATAGCAGCATTGACTCTCTCCATCACCAAAGCGGCTTGATGTTGTTCGTCAGCCATTTGACTAGCGCGTTGGCGATTGAGACGGATTCTGCGGTGGAAACTTCTCTCTACCTCGGAGTCGAACTCCGGATCAGGGGAGAATCCTCGATTATGAGGTGATTGCATATACGGGTTCTACCTGAGTAAAGAAAAGAGAACAGCTTTAGATAATAGAGACAATATGAAAGCTTCAAGAAGATGATGAGTTATGATTCAAAAAGAAAGTGTAAAATCCTAACCAACTATAAAAATAAACTAAGTGAAATACTAACGTTCCGTTGTCCCCGGCAACGGCGCCATTTTTTGATGGAGCTGGGACTTACACCAAAAGATTTTCAGTCTTCCAATGGGAGTCCCAGGATTTCTATCACCAAAAACCCTAGAGAGGATTGATGTCTTCCCTAGGTTTACCTAGAACTGGTGCTTAGATAACAACTCCAACCCCATAAGAGTATGGAAGCCTTATCATAGTACAGATTTAGGATCGAACCCAAAAGACAACGGTCTGGTTGCAAGCAACAAGATGGAAAATGTACAACACTTCACTTAGTTATTTTACTAATTGGCACTTATATCAAAAGGATGGATTTTGATTGGTTTTTAGACTAAAGCATGAAAAGTAAATAAAGAAAGTAAAACTAAGATTTAACAAATGATGATGAATCACTGGGGTTAAGCAGGTATTCACCACCGCTACACATGCATTGTATATGTACTAAGCAAGCAAGACTTATAAGCTAGATGCATGGATGTTCCACAAGACCAATGCCTTATAAGACAAGAGCGATGCATTGCATCCAAGGATGTTCCACAAGACCGATGCCCATATAAGACAAGAGCGATGCATTGCATCCTTCGATGTTCCACAAGATCGATGCCCATATAAGACAAGAGCAATGCATCGCATCCTTCAAGGGTTAAGTAGCTCTCATTCGGTACATTTCTACGTGTCAATGAAGATATGTAGTCTTCCAAAGAGAGAAACTTACTCAACCTCATGAAACGTGCATATAAAACTAACAAGCGAGCGATAATTATCAAATCGAATAGTGTCTTTGTAGGCCTAGTCTCCTATTCGGATAACCTAGCTACGAGAAGTGCGGGAATGTTGCAACGCCAGCCATTCCCGATCAAATGGTCACGTGCTTTACATCATTCCCCTCGCAAAGCGTGTTCCTCGACTTACCAAGGTTACTTCCATACAGATGGAAGCGAAACGGATGATAGTGAGTTTACTCCACTCTTTGAGATACACTCCTAGACACCGAAACGGATGCGTGGTGGATACACACACCAGAAACCAACACTAAATCGGTATTCGAGTCTCGAGAGCGGTCGTAGACAAACCACAACAAAAGACAATAGATGCATACAAGAACGTGGCCATCATTCAAGCATGTATGAAACGATTTAGTATTAAAACGAAAGGATAACATCTTTTTAGTACAAAATACAAGACATGGGCAGCGGGGCTAGTCCCCGCGCCCCAGTGGATGGAACTACTCGCTCCTCATAGAGAGAACAACAAAGGAGGAGGCAAGAAGAGATAGAAAGAACATCATCTCCACTGAGGAGAGAAGGTTGAACCCTTGGTGGAGAGAGCAACGATCTTCACCCTTCGTGGCTTGCTTGACGACGGATCTTCTCCTCTCACTTTCTTTGTTGATGAGAGAGAAGGTAGCTTTGCAATGGAATGTGAGTCTCAGACCGGCAGCCTCGGGCGGTGGATGGAGTTGTTCTGGTAGTAGAGAGACAGCCTCTGGACATCTGGACTCGCCTCAGGATGGCCCTTGAGGTCTTATTTATAGGCCTTGAGTGAGGTCAAACGGTCTGGAGACCGTTTGGGTTCGAACGGTCTTGAGACCGTTTGGCGTCAAACGGTCTTGAGACCGTTTGGCGTCAAACGGTCTTGAGATCGTTTGGCGTCAAACGGTCTTGAGACCGTTTGGCGTCAAATGGTTTTGAGATCGTTTGGCGTCAAACGGTCTGGGGACCGTTTGAACTCCATGCGGTCTTGGGACCGTTTGAACTCCATGCGGTCTTGGGACCGTTTGGCTTCATGCGGTCTCGGGACCGATTGAACTCCATGCGGTCTCGGGACCGTTTGGCTTCATGCGGTCTCGGGACCGTTTGAACTCCATTCGGTCTTGGGACCGTTTGGCTTCATGCGGTCTCGGGACCGTTTGAACTCCATGCGGTCTTGGGACCGTTTGGCTTCATGCGGTCTCGGGACCGTTTGAACTCCATGCGGTCTTGGGACCGTTTGGCTTCATGCGGTCTCGGGACCGTTTGAACTCCATGCGGTCTTGGGACCGTTTGGCTTCATGCGGTCTCGGGACCGTTTGAACTCCATGCGGTCTTGGGATTGGTTTATTCTTTTATGATTTTTTTTGTGCTTTTTCTGCAATTGTAAAAGGAAAAAGTTAGTTTGATGATGTATTTACAAAAAAGGGGTAAAATTAGGTTTATGTACCGTATAAACGTAAAAAGAGTATGGAAAACTAAAGAAAAAGACTAAGATAAACTACTAAAATAGGAGGTTATCAGTCCTATAAAACACTACCCTACCTTGGTACAAGTGATGGCACAGAAAAATAGGGTATATAACCCAATCATTGAGGTACAACTGCAGTTGTCCTCTATCACATCATATTACATGCTCATCACCAAGGTCCGACCGCAGTCATTCTTAAAACACTTGGGATCAAGATGTCAAGTACATGTGGTCACTAGGACCTCATATACTCAATAGTATGCACTTCGAGTTTCCCTTGGGAATACCCATTTCACCATCCAATAAAGTATTGACATTGAAGATGTATCTATGGCACATATCATCTACATGATTAGGGTTTAACTTGATTAGTTAAGCCAATTGGGTATCTTTAATCATAAATCAAGTTACAATGTATAAACCCTAAATAGACTCTACAAAGATATGGGTGTGTTACAACTTCATAAGATATATAACAAAGAAGCTGTATATTTGTCACATAATCACTCGATACCACTACATTACAATGCCATCAACAGTATCATATCACTATGGGATATTAATCCCTCATCTCATCACTGGAAAGTATCACCTAATACTCGACATAAAGCCTTTGCTAGGACATAAGACCCAATCACATCACTCCTGCACAATCATCATTCTCTCATCATGCCTCATAAAGGCTCACAATCATTACCCTATGTCATATTAAACACATCATAACATTCACTATCTCTAATATGAATTTCACCTACACGGTTAGGTTTACACAAATAAGAGAGAGAAAACATCATTACTAGTCAATAACTCAAGCAACCTAGCATTATCACCACATGTTCAAGATTAGGGTTAGGGTTTCAAATATGTATCTCATTAGGGTTTCTTGATCAATAATATAATAATTCAACCTCACTCTACTACTTCCATACACTTTGAGCACATAGGTCATCTATCACCAACATCACTTGCTAACCATATATAATAACCTTATGTGTTCATAGATCACCTTCGGTCGAAGAGAACATTAGGTCACAAAATTCAAGCGACTGAAGAGACTTCATCACATCAGCAGTCAAAGTGATTATTTGATCATAAAGCCATACAATCAAACATAATGATACATCATGGTCAAATACCACCCTTAAAACCATCGACCAAGATCATCACCAAAACCATATGGTCGAAGACAATCAACACATTCAGTGACCAAAGAACCACCAATCTGAATGGTCAAGGGGATCCATAGGTTGAAGACCATTTTTAACGACCAAGGGTATCATCAAGAACAACATTCAAAGGGAACCACCATCCAAACGGTCGAAGGGATCCATAGATCTTATGCGACCGAAGAATAAAAATTGTTCAAGCGACCACAACCAAAGTGACTGACTAAACAACCAAACATCATATCTAGGTCTTCAACAACTTGGAACACATCATGAATATCATCTTAGAGAGGAAAACTACTCACCAGATATAATCCAAACAAGTGGTTATCAATCTTGTAAATGTTAATGCGTTGTTCAACACTTACAATCACCAAGATAATTATCCTAGAGTTTAATCCTTTTTCAACTTTCCGATTAAGGCTAGTATAGAAAGGGTCGATCTCATAGGACAACTTTTTAAGATTGTTTCTTTTTATCCTAAATATTTGAAGAACTTATTATTTGTTTTTGGTATTTTTCAGATTTGGAACAGTAAAAGTAGAGTATTGGGGGTTGGTGATTAACACTAAGGAAAGAAATGCAAGAATGGAAATGCACTTAACAAGAATGTAAATTATCCCTATCACAAGGAAAATTAAGATTGTTGTTAGCACAAGAAAAACTATTATGAATGAAAAGACTATAGATTAAAGAAAGCAAAAGCAAGCAGTGATTAGATCAAGAGATGATAATCGAGGCTTTAGGGGTTTTCACCACCTTAGCCTAGGCAAAAACAAACTAATCCTTTAAAAATGACGGATTCGATGAAGGCAAGTGAATTAAGAAAAATCAACTAAAGATGGACTCCACATGAGCCCATTGGTCCTGGTGCTCATGCTTCTTAGTTCATCATCCTAAAAGAAGAAGATTCACAGTCATTTCAAAACTCCTATGCAATTGGGTTTGGGTTTGTTGTTCTAAATCTTAACTTCTACGGTCATATCCATCCAGATTAACTTTTGATCAAATCAATTAATTACTTTGATAGATCAATTAGTTATCAAACCCAAAAGCCATCTACAATCATTTTTAAGGAAAATTCGATAAAGTCATGGCTAAGGGATTATTCCCCTTGCCTCGATAAAGAATTACTCACTCATGGAGAAGGAGCAAAGAGAGATGGAGAAAGGAAGTGATCTAGCCATCTTCGAGTCTTACGACTACTGATCCTCAATTAGAGACAATGAGGATGGTTGTCTCTTCCTACCTTGCTCGATTTCTCAAGAGGGGGGAGGAGGAGAAAAGTAAGTACTAGATTTAAACACCACGGAATAGCAGAATAACATGTAACAAGATGCAAGCCACTTTATTCAGATCTAGAAGGAGAATACAAGGAAAATTGCTTCAGAGCACTTAATACAAGAAAACCCGAGATGCCCAAGGAGGAGGAAGTGTCCCTCCTTTTATAGGAGAAGGAGGGGATATACATTAGGTTTAGGGTAAAATAAATGGCCGACATTGGCTGCTAACTTTCTGTATCTAGTCAATAGAGGAAACAATTGATTGCTTTGCATTCCTTTTGCAGTAATTTCCCGCAACAGTAATTTCAAGCGTATTTTTGTGCCAGTTATGAATTCATAAGCAGTCTGAACATATTTGTTTCCTGTAGATAATTGAATTATCTTTCCCACGCATACTTGCATAATAAATTCTGCCTTAGGATGTGGGAGTTATACCAATTTTGGTGAAATGTATTTACTAAAATCACGCTCTGCGGGAAAACATAAGGCTACATTCACTGGTTAATTGCGTAGCCAAATAAATACCAAAATTACCACAAAATATGTCTTTTTTGTATCCAATAAAATTCTCTTTTTATTCCATACTTTATCTTGAAATTCCGTCTTTAGACGCAAAAGATATGGCTATTTTGGTGACGAGTATCTCAGGCACTGCGGGAATATTTGAAAAGCCTCATATCTTCATCTTTTATTTTCTCAATTTAATTACTTAGATAATTCCTAAAAATTAAGAAAAATATCATAAGAATTCGGAAAAGTATATCAAGAAGATGAAAGTGCTATTTATTTCTGAATTAGCTAACATGAACAAAAAAGTCCTAATTAATTATTCTAAATGAAGCAAAAATAAGAGATGAATATGCATTCATCAAAATAACCCAAACTAAAACTTTGCTCATCCCGAGCAACATTAAAATCAAGAAATACTTTCAAGACATACTCTCAACCTATCATCCTCACTCTCCTAAAAACCACTTGATTCCTTCCACCAAAATATGGCCAAGCGACCCTGACTTCCTGAATTCACGAAAAGTGACTTTTATATTTCCTACTTCACAAACTTGCATTTATTCAAATCAGTAACATTATGATGTGTTCCCTAGCTCCCGACGCTGCGAAATGTAAGGCGACCAGAGGTGCGACGGTGACTCGTTGGCAGCCTCCTTGGGGTGATTACAGACGAAGGGAGAGATTTCACAAAGGTATTCAGATCAATAGCAGAGTCTCAACAACGGAACCAGAGAAGAAATCCATTAACTGGGAAAGCCTGAAGCCGAGATTAGCTGGTGATGGGTCAGTTCTGGAAAAAATAGCTATATCGCTGGAAGATGGAAAACTGGTGTATCCTAGATCTGAAGCGGAGGAAAATGCGGACAAATGGAGTAGGTGCCTGCTTGGTTACGTTGTCGACTTCCGTCCACACATTCCCACTCTTGTGAACTATTTCAACAGTGTTTGGCTCATAAGCGGATTCTTTGAAATATTTGACAGAGGAGACGGTTTTTTTCTGGTACGGTTTGAGGATGCTAATGATATGAAGACTGTTCTTGAAGGCGATTGGTATGTCAAAGACAGGCCGGTTATTCTCAGGAAATGGAACATGGACGAGAAACAAGAAAAGGTTGTTTTATCTGATGTCCCTGTATGGGAAAATTTGAGGAATCTACCGATGGAATTATGGGATCAGAGGATGTTTTGTAGAATCGGTTCATTCCTAGGTAATCCGGTGAAGATGGATGACATGACGCTTAATCTGAGGCTGCTGGATGTGGCGAGGATACAAGTTCTGATGAATAAGGATTCAAAGTTTCTGGAAAGAGTAACATTAAGAAGTGATGATGGGAAGGAACACTGTGTCTTGATTGAGTATGAATGGGTTCCATATGTTTGTAGTAAGTGCGGATTTATGGGGCATGATGAATGTCTTCCGGATGTTGTTGTACCTGATAAGAAAAGTAGAGCATTGAAACCAATTCAAACATGGGAAGTCAAGAAGAAAAATGCAGGAGAAGTGCTTGAAAATATTCCCAAAGGAAATCTGAAGAACGATGATGAATATGTTATTGAAGAAATAGAAGATGAAGGGGATATAAGGAGTGGATCAGCTGTTCAGTTGCCTGAAGAACTGGTTATAGAAGATGATAAATTATCTAAAGAGGTGAACGAAGGAATAGAATATGATGAGAAAGTTAGAATGGTTATGAAGGATAAATCGTTGACTCTAGAAGCTCTGAATGAAAATGTTAAGGCGAATTCTGAAGGATTAAAGGACATTTCAGAGCAGGTGCATGCTAGTCCCATTATCATTACTCCAAGGGAGTCACCTGATAGCGATGGCAGTTCACAAGGATCGTCAAGCTCTGTGAAATGTATGATAAGGCGCGCTGGTCAAAAAGTACCTCCTAGATGTCAAGGTAAACTGAATACCAATATCAGAATCGAGGAACTTAAGGATGCTCCTATTCCACGTGAGTTGGAACTAATTTCTGAAGATACTGAGGCTGTCAGTTCAACAGCCGAAGTGTATAAATGAGTTCATGTACTATTTCCTCTTGGAATGTTAGGGGCATAAGTAATAAGCTCCTAAGTGTCCAGGAGGAGGTAAGAAGGGAAAATTGTGATGTATTTGTCCTTGTAGAGACGAAGCTCAGAATTAATAAGATTGAAAAAGTGTTGAATAAATTCTTTGAGGGGTACAATTGGTTTTCAAATAGCAGTTCTCATGCTTTGGGACGCATTATTGTTTTGTGGAAAGAGGAAAACTGTAAGCTGATTAAGTTGGCAGAGTCTGATCAAACTATCCATTTTAGAGTGGAAAAAGATGACATTATGTCTATTGTTTCAGCTGTTTATGGGCATAACGACGATTATGATAGAGAAGGGCTTTGGAGGAACTTGGAGAACAGTAATATGATGAACATTGGTCCTTGGGTGGTTCTTGGAGACTTTAACGCGGTCAGGAATTTTGATGAAAAAATTGGTGAGCAACCTCCTTCTAAGAAATCTATGGAGGACTTCAATGATTTTATGTTGGACAGTGGTATGATGGAGATGGATATGTCTGGGCCTCGATTTACTTGGAATAATCACCAGGATGGGGATAAGTTCATTGCTACTAAACTTGACAGAATTCTTTATAATATGGAGTTCCAAAAAAAGTTCGATCAGGTTCATGGTGAAACTATTACGAATACTATTAGTGATCATAATAGGATTATGCTGACGATTGGCAAGCCTCGTAAATATAAATCTCCTTTCAGATTTATAAATAGTTGGGCTGATCATAAGGACTTTCAAAGAATTCTGGGGGAGAGCTGGAATTTAGAGGTTCAAGGTCATGCCATGTTTAGGCTGTTCAGGAAGTTTGAACATCTTAAAAAGAAGTTACAAGATTGGAATAAAAAGGTGTTTGGGAATGTTATGGAAAATGCAGCTGCGACGAGTTTGAATGCTTTAGAAGCTCAGAAGAAGGCTGATCTGAATCCTAATGATGTTAATCTGAGATCTACTGCTAACAGATTGAGAAGGGAGGCTAGAGAGGCGTCCATTAGAGAGGAAGCCCTCTACAGACAAAAATCCAGAACTATTTGGCTGAAAGAGGGTAATATGAACACTAAGTTTTTCTATTCTTCTTTGAGGACAAGGAGAGCTAGAAATTCGATTAACTGTCTTAATGTTGATGGGAATGTCACTAGGGATAATGATGTGATTAAGGAGGCTATTGCTAAGTATTATGAAAACATCTTTTGTAACATCAACAATGGAGAGGTCTGGAAAGATGACTGGAATGGACCAACGATTACTAAGAAACAAAATGTGCTGTTGACGAAGATTGTTACTAGAAAGGAGCTTGAGGAGGTTATTGATGAGTTGAATGTGGATAAGAGTCCTGGTCCCGATGGTTTTAATGGTTATTTTTACAAATCAGCGTGGAAGGTTATAGGGGATGATGTGTTCAGTGCTGTAAAGGAGTTCTTCATTAATAATAATATGTTGAAAGAGGCTAATAGAACTTATTTGACTTTGCTGCCTAAGGGTGCTGATAGTTCTTTGATTTCTAACTGGAGGCCTATTGCTCTTTGTAATATTTTCTATAAGCTCATTTCTAAGATTCTCTCAAATAGGTTGCAGGTGTGCCTCCCTTCAATCATTGATGAAAATCAGTGCGCCTTTGTTAAAGGGAGGAGTATTAAGGAAGCTACTCTGTTGACGAATGAGATTTTCAGTGATATCATGAGAAAAAATGGTAGAGGTATGTGTATTCTGGCTGACATATCCAAAGCCTACGATTCTGTGAGTTGGAAGTATTTGTTTTCTATTATGAGCAGAATGGGTTTTTCTAATAAATGGATTCGTTGGATTGAGGTGATCTTCAGAACTACTTCATACCAGATTTTGATTAATGGTGAAACGTCAAGAACGATTGTCCCGTCTAATGGGGTTAGGCAAGGAGATCCTATTGCACCTTATTTGTTTACTATTGCTATGCAGGGTTTATCTGAGATGATTAAGAGGGACAAGTCTTATTGTCCGATTCATGTTTCAAGTAATATGAGCTGCTCTCATCTGGTTTTTGCTGATGATTTGATGATGTTCTCTAGAGCAGGGGTTAGTAATGCTGTTGGCATAAAGGATTTGTTAGATAAGTTTGGCTTGATGTCTGGTTTGTGTGTGAATAAAAACAAAAGTATGATTTATTTGAGACCTGGTCGGGAGGCTGTGGATATTTCCGAGGCTATGGGTATTAATGTTGGTAGTATTGAAGATACCAAGTATTTGGGGATGCCCCTTTTTGCTAGCAAGTTGAACAAAAAACATTGTGAAAAGTTGTTGGATAAAATTAAGAGAAGGATGGAAGGATGGAAAGCCAAATCTCTCTCCTTTGCTGGTAGGGTTGAGCTTGTTAAGTCGATGCTTTCAACTATGTATATCTATTGGGCGTTGTCCTTTCCTATTCCCTCCTCTACGCTTGACGAGATCGATAAGTTGTGTAGAAGCTTTATTTGGGGAAAATCTGATAAGAAGGAGAATGTCCATTTGATTAAATGGGATATTATAACTCTTCCGAAAAAGGAAGGTGGTCTTAGTATTAGAAAAAGTAAAGAGATTGCAGAAGCCTGTCTTGTTATGAATGCTTGGGATGTGGCCAGAAAGAAGGACTCTTTATGGGTCAAGTGGATTAATGAGAAGTACTTAAGGAAAGCGTCTTTCTGGAGTATCGAAAAGTCTTCTAATTACTCTTGGATGTTCAATAATGTGCTTCGTATGAGGAGTAGTCTCCTAAACCTGTTTGAGATCAAGGTTGGAAATGGCAAAAATGTGGATATTTGGGGTGACCCGTGGGTTAATGGAAATTATTTCCACGAGACTGTTGAGAAGGGTATGTCTATTAGAGCTGGCATCCCTCATGGAGCCAAATTGTGTTCTATTATAAGAGATGGTTATTGGAGTATTAAGGAGTCGAGATGTTCTATGTCTATTCTTGAAAAGTTAAAGAATGTTAAGATTGATAAAGACAGTGAGGATAAGTTTCTTTTGAAAGGTCAGAGTGACGTCAAGATTAAACATGTGTGGGATCATGTCAGATCCAAGGGGGTGCAAAAGGATGTCTTTGAGTGGCTCTGGAAGACTAAAAGTAGTATGAATGCAAAGATGCATATGTGGAAAGCTATTAATAATAAGATTCCTACCACGGATTATTTAAGAAGAATGGGGATTCCTGTTACATCTATTTGTTATATGTGTAGAAAGGATTATGAGGATACTATGCATATTTGTTTCAGCTGCAAGTATCTTAAAGATCTTTGGAATTATGCCCTGAAAGGGAAGCTTATTGATAGTATCCCTGATGATTGGGAATCTATCGCTAGTATGAAGGACTTGAAGGCTGGCTCTACTATTCCTTTAATTCTGTATCATGTCTGGCTGGAAAGAAACAGAAGAGTTCATGATAATAGGTATAAGGATGTGTACGCTCTCTGGAAGGTTATTGATGCTGATATTAGGATGTTCGTTGTTTGAAGTTTGGGTTTCTTATTGTTCTGAAGGCTGTTGGCTTCTTTTCGGTGGGCTGTTTATGCTGGGTGCTGGAGTTTTTGAGTTCTTTTGCTGTTGTGTCTCGCTTAAGAGCTCGCTGTTATCGTGGAAGTGTTGGTTCCATGGTTTGCTCTTCTGTTCTTGAGAGGCTGAGTTTATCCCGAGCGGAGTGGCAGAACTCACTCAAGATCTATCTTTGTTGTGTTTTTTTGCTGTTGTTGAGTTGCTGCGGGTGCTGCTTCTTTTTTCTTCCTGATGTTTTCTTGGTTCTCCTTTGAGATGGCTGTAGCTTGTTTGTTCAGCTGGAGAGTTGGCTTGTGGCAGTTCCTGATGAGCAGCTGCTCACCGTGATTAGTTTGTTGCTCTGCCTGGTCAGGAAACTGAAGCCTTGGTTGTTCTTTTGGTTGAGAAGGAAGTGTATATGGTTTTTCTGAGGTATGTTGGTGGTCTTGAGTTTTTCCTTGGCTGAGAAGGAAGTGTGAAGGTTGTGTTTTTCTGAGGTATGTTGGGTTGTTGAAGGGTTTCTCGTCTGGAAGTGCCTGAGCTTTTGAGTTGTTTAGTCTGCAATGTTCTCGGACTTCACCCATGTGGTGCTGAGCTTTAGGGGGTGGATCTATGGATGGATACCTCACATGCTGTCCCTTTGTATAGCTTGTTTTTTTGATGTTCGGCTAGCATGTTATGTTGTTCTGTTTGCTGTTGCTCTATGTGCTGCAGGGGAGATTTGTTCTCGTAAAGGTTGGCTGGTTCTGGATGCTTGGATGTTGTTGGTTGCTGTGTTGATGGAGGTTATGATTTTTTGATGGTTTGAAAGGGTGCTTATGTTTGATGTTGTGGCTGATCTCTGCTGCTATGCCCTTGGGAGTTCTGTTGCTGATCTGCTGAAAGTGGTTTGTTTGGAGTTGGAGTGTTGCAGGTTTTGATGTTAGTTCTAATCTGTCTTGCTTTGCCCTCTGGAGTTCCTTTGATGCTTGCTGAAGGGTGGTTTGATCGGCTGACCTGTTATGGATTTTTTGGTCTTCTTGAAAATGGACAAGTGTTTTTTTGGTGTCCCTGAAGTTTTTTCTGGAGGAGTTGGAGTGTGTTGCTCAGTTTTTTTTTTCATCATCCCTCCTCTCTTTCTTTCTTAGTGTTCTCTGTATAGTTATATGTTCTCCTTTTTTTTTCTCCATTTTCAGTTGAAAATGGAATGCATTGTACAGAAACCAAAAAGAAAAATACAAAAAAGCAACACGAGTTTTCGACCGACCAAAAAAAAAAAAACTTGCATTTATTCAAGACCTGCAATAAAAACAGATTTTCATTTCACATTTACATTTGGTACTCCATTTTTTTTTTAGTTTTACACAAGAACATGGCTGATTTTGGATGGTTGGGGTTTTTATAGTTTTCCCCTGGGTAAAAAATTGGAGTGAAGGAGGTATGGAAGAAAGACAATCTCTCCTCTATTCGACTGGAGACCTTTTTATTTAGTGGACATGCAGTTACATTGACCGCATTTTTTTCTTTGATTTTTGGTGATACACCCAATTGTGTGGGTATGAAAGAAGCGGAAGAGGGGAAAGGGGTGCCACCCCAAACTTAGAATTTTGGGCAGCTTTTTTCATTTTGATGAACGGAAAGATTTGGAAGTGGTGGAAGAAGAGTAGAAGAGGTTGTTCTTGTGCAACTTTTTTTTCCATCTCTTTTTTTTAGTACCATGCATTGGTTCAACTATTACCAAATCATGCAAAAAATCAAGAAAATTTATACAAGTTGTACATGATAAGAAAGCATCACTCTTGAATCCTATCAGTCCTCTATGGCTTGCCATCTTTTCCAAGGAGTGATTATTATTTGAGGTCCTAAGTGACAGGAGGATTTTGATTCATGAAAGTTTCAAAATTTTAGTTGCAAGGCAGTTACATCATTAAGGGGAGTATTTTGACAAATGATCATATCAAGGCCGACTAGATAAGGGCCATAACTAAAGCAACTAATGAAAAAAAAAGATGAAAAGGAAAAATAAGACAAATAAGGAAAAGATAGGGGTGGATCACGTACCACCCACCCCCACCCCGGACTTAGAATTTTGCTCGTCCCGAGCAAACTCTTAGACCGAGATGGAGGGAAGAGGATCATGGTGGTGGCGGATAGTATGGAGGTGGAGGAGCGGAGAAGGAGGCATGGTTGTGGTAGTGACTTGGTTGATTTCCTCGAAACCACTCCATCATCTTTGCTTGTGTGTCTCGAAATGTATCCTGAATGGCTTGGCGTACGTCAGTATACCAAGGATAAAAATTGAAATCAAGATGGTTAGGTCCCCATGGTTCGACATATGGTAGAAAACAGTCATATTGAATCTCATTTGTATAAGGATAATTATTATAAGAAGCATTATTTTGACTGAATTGTAGTTTTTCGATTATATGTTGTCTACTAGTATCAATGGGGGTTGGGATGAAGGGATGATAGTCGGAGTATCCATCCATGACATTTGGTTGCACTGCTTGGGTAGTGATATGTAGTAGTGGCTCAAAAGACGTTTGCTGATTATCATAGAGTGGTTCCTCAAAGGGAGAGCGAGGAGAGGAAATGGGTATGGTCATAGATGGGTGAGGGGGTTGTGGGAGAGGAACTTCTTGAGTGGTGATGTTGGTTGTACCCACAGTATGAATAGTAGTAGGGTAAATGTCCATCTTGATAGGACTGACTGGGCCAGTTTGAGTAGAAACTTGATTGTCCACCAGAGAAATTTGAGTTTCGATCACATGTGGTGGTTCAGAATTAAGGAAACGTTGTTGCATCTTATTGAACTGGTCCATGCATTCAAGGAAATAGACTTCTTCCTGGGTGTACTTCATGTTACCCCCAAAGGCTTGAAAATTTATGAACTCCGTTCCCACTCTTAGTGTGAGAACTCCTGCCTCAACGTCGATGAGGGCCATGGCCATGGTGAGGAATGGCCAACCAAAGATGAGAGGGTAGCTAGTGTCTTCTTTTATATCAAGTACCACAAAGTCACAAGGGATATAGAAATTTCTGACCTTTACTGCCACATCATCAATAATACCAAGAGGCTTGGTAATGGAAGAGTCTGCAACTTGAATACGCATCGGGGTTGGTCTAGCATCAGTTAGACCAAACCATCTACACATGCTCAAAGGGATGATGGACACACTAGCTCCAAGATCAACTAGGCCTGAATGGCTGGTAGAGTCACCAATAGAACAAGTGATCCTGAAAGATCCTAGATCTTTGGCATTTTACTTTGGATGATGTCTGATGTAGTTTTGGCCAATTTTACTATTTTAGATTCCTCAGTAGTGCACTTACGGTTTAGAAGGGCTTTGAAGAATGTTTTCCATTCAGGTAGATCAGTCATAGCATCCAAAAGTGGGATGTTGACGCATAACTTTCTCATAATTTCCTTGAATTTGTTGAACCTAGAGTCTAATTGGGTATACTTCAACCGACCTGCAAAAGATACACAGCTTATATACATGACTCTCTTCTTGTGGGGGAGGGGATCTCAATGCTTGAGGGACAACAACAGCTTCTTCATCACCCCCTTGGTCAAAATCTATGATGGGGGAACTTCCTTCTTCGTCTGTGGTAAGGCCAGATCTGGTAGTGACAGCCTTAAGTTGTTCTATATGCCTGGGGTTGGGTTCAGGCTGCCCAGCAAAATGGCCGATAGGAGGTTTCTGTTGGGAAAATAGACGAGCTAGCTGGGCGTCAGTCGCCTTTTGATGAGCTTGTTGGGCAATGGTGATTTGCTCCAAGGATGCTATTCTTTCGTCAGATGAGGGGGTAGGGGTAGGAACATTTGGTTGAGGAGGTGGTTGATTGAGGTTTTGAGGTGGAAGGTTTAAGTTTTGAAATTGTTGTCCTTGATATGGTGGTCGGGTTGGATGATTTCCTCGGTAATTTCCTTGGGTTGCAAAGTTCCTTTGGTTGTTTTATGGGAATCCAGGTGGTGGTCGATTGTTGCCTTGAGAGTAGGGAGGCCTTTGTTGGGATTGTAGTTGTCTAGAGTTCTCGGCACCTGAAGGGTTCCCATATTGAAAACCAGAGTGGTTTCTAGTTTGGTTGGGGTTGTAGTAACCTTGGCCTGGTATGGTATGGATTGAATTGAGGTCTTCTGGTTGTTGTCCCATTTTGGGCTGCATGGGCACGTTGTAGAGATATTGACAGTGGAGGGTGTTATGGTCGTATCCTCGACAAATACCACAAAGAGAATCCACAACTTTTAGTTGTTGGGGTGACTCTCTAAGGGTGACCAAGGATGACTCTAACCGATCTTATTTTAAGGCAATTAATTTGAGGCTTTCTACTATGCTTTGAATATCAATATTAACTTCTACCTTGGCAACCTTAAGTATTCCACCAATTCCTCTTCTAGCCCTTGTTTCGGAATCACGTTTGACTACTTCCCATGCACTAGTCAAACTTTGATGCATGAAATTTCCTCCAGATGAGGAATCGAGAAAGAATTTGGTATCATCATCAACACCACAGTAGAAGATCTCTATGAGTTGGGCTTGAGAGATATCATGGTGGGGGCACTTCCTAAGTAAATCTTTGAACCTTTTCCAGGATTCTCCTAAACACTCTCCTGGGGACATGGAAAAGTGAGTTATTTGACCCCTAACTTTGTAGGTGAGAGACGGGGGGTAAATTTTTTCAAGAAACTTGCTTTATAGGACCTCCCAAGTTGTGACATGGTCTTCGCTCTCCATAGTATTGTACCAGCTACTAGCTTGGCCAGAGAGGGAATACTTGAACAACCTAAGACGGATGGCATCTTCAGAGACACTGGAAGTTTGTTCAGAGAGCAAAGGTCAATGAACCTTTAGAGATGATCTTGGCAACTTTCTCCATTGTGGCCCGAGAAGGGGTTGGCTTGCATCATGGTGATCCATTGTGTTCGGATCTCAAATTGTGGAGCAATGATGTCAGGAGGTATGAATGGATGTTGTCATAGCTAGTTTTTGGAACAGAAAAATATTTTAATTGTTTTTTCCTTTCAGCTTCCCTCCTATTGGCTTCTATGGCTTCTTGTTTAGCCCTATAGGCTACTCGTAAAGCGGCTTCTCTTTCTGCTTGTTCCGATTGGATGAGCTCTCTTGGAGCCATGAGATCTTGGTCGATCCTACGGGTGACTTCCTCTTCATTCATTCTTTCTAGATTTTGGCGGCTTAAACGATGAAAAGTCCTTTCTATTTCCTGATCAAACGAGTGAAGATCAACATTCGGGCATCGCATGCACAATTAAAGCAGTTATTCGTGTGCAGAAAAAATAGACTGTCGGAATGGAAAATCGGCAGAAAGAGGAGTAGCACTTCCAGAATGTTACTCGGAAGGCATAAAAAAAAGAAAAAAAAGTTTTTTAATATTGTTTTGGGGTTCGAAAGAAACAAATCCGTTGTTCCCGCCAACGATACCAAATTGTTAATGCGTCGTTTAGCACTTACAATCACTAAGATAATTATCCTAGAGTATAATCCTTTTTCAACTTTCCAATTTAGGCTAGTATAGAAAGGGTCGATCCCACAGGAAAACTTTTATAAGATTGTTTCTTTTTATCCCAATTGTTTGAAGAACTTATTATTTGTTTTTGGTATTTTTCAGATTTGGAACAAAAAGAAAAAGTCAAGTATTGGGGGTTGGTGATTAACACTAAGGAAAGAAATGCAAGAATGGAAATGCACTTAACAAGAATGTAAATTTGCCATGTCACAAGGAAAATTAAGATTGTTGTTAGCACAAGAAAAACTATTATGAATGAAAAGACTATAGATTAAAGAAAGAAAAAGTAGGCGGTGATTAGATCAAGAGATGAGAATCGAGGCTTTAGCGGTGTTCACCACCTTAGCCTAGGCAAAACCAAACTAATCCTTTAAAAATGACGGATTCGATGAAGGCACGTGAATTAAGAAAAATCCACTAAAGATAAACTCCACATGAGCCCATTGGTCCTAGTTCTCTTCTTAGTTCATCATCCTAAAAGAAGAAGATCCACGGTCATTTCAAAACTCCTATGCAATTGGATTTGTTGTTCTAAATCTAAACTTCTACGGTCATATCCATCCAGATTAATTTTGATCAAATCAATTAATTACTTTGATAGATCAATTAGTTATCAAACCCAAAAGCCATTTATAATCATTTTTAAGGAAAAGTCGATAAAGCCATGGATAAGGGGTTATTCCCCTTGCCTCGATAAAGAACTACTCACTCATGGAGAAGGAGCAAAGAGAGACGGAGGAAGGAAGTGATCTAGCCATCTTCGAGTCTTACGACTACTGATCCTCAATTGGAGACAATGAGAATGGTTGTCTCTTCCTACCTTGCTCGATTGCTCAAGAGTGGGGAGGAGGAGAAAAGAAAGTACTATATTTAAACACCACGGAATAGCGGAATAACATGTAACAAGATGCAAGCCACTGAATTCAGAACTAGAAGGAGAATACAAGAAAAATTGCTTCAGAGCACTTAATACAAGAAAACCTGAGATGCCCAAGGAGGAGGAAGTGTCCCTCCTTTTATAGGAGAAGGAGGGGATATACATTAGGTTTAGGGCAAAATAAATGGCCGGCGGCAGCTGCTAACTTTCTGGATCTAGTCAATAGAGGAAACAATTGATTGCTTTGCATTCCTTTTGCAGTAATTTCCCACAACAAAAATTTCGAGCATATATTTGGGCCAGTCATAAATTCAGAAGCGATCCGAAAATATGTTTTTCCTGTAGATGATTGAATTATCTTTCCAACGCATACTTTCACAATAAATTCCTCTTTGGGATGTGGGAGTTATACAAATTTTGGTGAAATGCATATACTGAAATCAGACTCTGCGGGAAAACATAAGGATACTTTCACTGGTTAATTGCGTAGCCAAATAAATACCAAAATTGCCACAAAATATGTCTTTTTTGTATCCAATAAAATTCTCTTTTCATTCCATACTTTATCATGAAATTCCTCTTTTAGACGCAAAAAATATGGCTATTTTGGTGACGAGTATCTCATGCACTGCGGGAATATTTGAAAAGCCTCATACCTTCATCTTTTATTTTCTCGATTTAATTACTTAGATAATTCCTGAAAATTAAGAAAAATATCATAAGAATTCAGGAAAAGTATATCAAGAAGATGAAAGTGCTATTTATTTTTGAATTAGCTAACATGAACAAAAAAGTCCTAATTAATTATTCTAAATGAAGCAAAAATAAGAGATGAATATGCATTCATCAGTAAACTAAAACCTCAAAGGAGGAGAACATAAGAGAATAAACATGTTCAAAACCATAGAATCAAACATAACACATGATCAACATGAAATTGTGATATGATAGATGGAAATCCAAGATCAAACTCATGAATTCAGCACCAAACTCCATCTCAGGAAAGATAACTAAACCCAGAACTAAAACCAAAGAACCAAGGTTGAGTTCAATGCAAATCCATCATCATTTTCATCATTTAAATTTTGTGTAAATGGATTAGGGTTCAAGTAAAGGTACAAGTACATGCAAGATTAATGTAAAAATACAACCCTAACCAAGATATAATTATCAACAGCAAATAATCACATTTTAGAATTAGTAGCATGTAAGATTAAAGTGCAATAATAATAGGAAGAGAGGTATATAACCTGCCTTAGATGATAGTGCAACCACCTTCAACCAAAGCTCCAAAAGTACGAGATACGCCTAGCCTTGATGTCCTTCATGACTAGGATACTGACCACCTCAATAGGGAAGGAAACCCTAGGTCAAAAGGGCAATAAGGAGAACTAAAACTCCAAGGCCGAAAAGAACAAGGAGTGAGAGAACAGGACAAAAGTTCCTACACTCAACTTGAGTACTACCTTGAAGAACTAAGGATTTGACCCAAGAAATAGGAGTACTTCCATTCCAACACAATTATCACCATGGGAGCTCCATGGATTTGGCTAAAATAAGAAGAAAGAGGTAGGTTTTGCAAGAAAATGAAACTAGGGGGTTGGGTCACTTACCAAGGATCAAAGAATCACCAAAGATCACCAAGGAAGAGTAGCTCCAACTTTGGATCAACACATGCAACGGATTTTGGCCACCAAGCACCAAGGATGAGCTTCTTCTCCACCAAGCACACAACAACCAAACTCAAGGAAAGAGAGAGGGTAGAGGAGGTACAAAAGGATCATATGCTTGAAAGAAGAGGGGTACATATACCCAAGGGTAGAGAGAGACCAAAGAGGTTAGGTGTCATGCACATAAGTGCCACATGTCCACCGCACACCAACCATGCAACCACTAAAACCATGCAATCAAGATAGATCGTGAAAACCAATGCAAACCAACAACCTCACTTGGTCTTAGAGTACCATTCATCAAAGGGAATCATGGAAACAAAGGCTCATGGTCAAAGACAAAACTAGGTGACCACATGAAACCTTAGGTTAGCGACCAAAAGAGAGGATGAGTGCCTATACGACCATTGAGACTCCATCACACTCTTCAAAACCTATACAACTGTAGGGAAAACATCAAGAAGAATCAAGGATGTTTGTTGAAAGACCAAGAACTCAAACGGTCAACACAAAGTCATCATCAACATAGGGCATCAAGGCAAACCCTGGAACCAACACTCAACATGTTACCTTCTCTCTCCTCCTAAAATAAAAGCTCAACAAGGTGCCCCAAAGAACCACCATCTCTCTCATGATGCCAAATTACAAAGGGAACAACCTATATGTGACAAATTGCAAGATAAACCCTCATTGTGGGTAAACTACAACTTGGTCCAAACTAAGCAAACATAGGTCAAACAACATCCAAATAGGACCAAACTAAAACCACAAGCATGTCACATGATATCAAAAGCATCTTAAGAGAGTAGATTAAGGTTTAAGAATTTTATTAAGCCAAACAAATACAATCAAGCACTAAGATAGGTCAGGGGCCTTACAACCATAAACCCCCAACAAGGATTTTGCCCCCGAAATCCTACACAAAAAGAGATGGGTACTTCTTACGCATCTCCTCCTCAAGCTCCCACGTGGCTTCCTCTACGCCATGATGATGCCACAAAACCTTAATCAACACGATGTCCTTATTCTTCAACTTCTTAATCCTTCTATCCAAGATCAACATAAGACCCTCCACATAAGATATGTCCTCATCCAACTCTACCTCTACATGCTGCTAAACCAACTCAGTGTCAGGGTGACACTTCCTCCACATTGAAACATGAAACACCAGATGTAACTTGTGCAACTCAGGTGGTAACTCCAACTTATAGGCCACCTTACTAACATGTGCCACCATTGGGTAAGGTTCCATATATATGAGCCAACTTAACCATCTTCTAAAACCTCAACACACCTTTCCCAGGAGAGACCGTGAGGTATAGTCTATCACTCACTTGGAACTCCAACAATCTACACTGATTATCAACATACAAAATCTATCTATCTTGGGTCGCCTTCAGTTGTTGTTCAATCATCTTTGTCTTCTCTATGGTCTGATGTACAAGCTCATGACCCAAAAGTCGGTACTCGTCGGTCTCATACCAACATAAAGGAGATATGTAGTGTCTCCCATACCAATCCTCGTACGGTGTCATATCAATACTCCTCTAATAGTTTTTATTGTATGAAAACTCTATCAAACTATTTTGTACATATTAACTACCCAAGAACTGTAGAACATAGGCTCTCAACAAATCTTCCAATATCTAGATTGTTCTCTCTGACTATCCATCTATATGCAGGTGAAACATTGTATTGAACTTCAGTTGTGTACCCATATCTATGTGTAGATGTTCCCAAAAAATATTAGTGAATGGATTACCTTTTTGATATGATGGTATCCAGGTTACTATGCAAACAAACTATCTCATCAACATAGAAATCTACAAGCTTCTCAACTGTGTATGTTATCTTTGTTGACAAAAAGTGTGTTGTATTTGTCAAATGGTCAACAATCACTCATATGGAGTCATGACCTTTGATTGTCCTAGGCAAACCAATCACAAAGTCCATCGTGGCATGATCCCACTTCCACCATGGTATGGGAAGTGGTTGCAAAGTTCTTGTAGGTTTCTGGTGTTCTGCTTTGACTTGCTGACACACATGACACTTTTCCATGAACTCAACCACATCACGCTTTAATCTAGACCACCAATACAAATATTTCAAGTTGTGTTACATCTTGGAGCTACCTAGATGCATAGCATACATCAAGGAATGTGCCTTTTCCAAGACCATCTTCCTCAGATCAACCACATCTGGAACCACTACTCTACCGTGGTAACACACTGTACCATCCTCTAACTCATGGAAGCCATCATGCTCCTTGCTGCCAAACTCTGATTGAATCTATTGTATCATAGTGTCATCATGTTGGGACTCTCTAAACTTCTATCTCAATGTAGGCATTACCTATAAATATGCCAAAAATCATGCTAACAAGGCCACTTACAAGTTTGCGTTCATCTGACGTAAGGAGACCAACATGTTTCTCTTATGGCACACCAAAGAACATAATTGTTCCTTATCTACTAATGATGATGAAGAAGACTTTGTACTCAAAGTGTATGCCAACACATTCTCCTTCCCTAGATGGTGATCTATGGTGCAACCATAGTCTTTGATCAGCTCCATCCAACATCTCTGCTGCATGTTCAACTCCTATTGCAAAAAGATATACTTGATGTTCGTGTGGTCAGTGAAGATCTGACACTTCTCTCCATAAAGGTAGTGTCTCCATATCTTCAAAGCATGGACCATTCTACAAATTGTAGAATATGCTTGCGATAGTTCTCATTATTCTTCAACTATCGTGACACGAAAGATATCAAATTCTTGTATTGCATCAACACAACCCAGACCATTCTTTGAGGCATCACAAAAGGCAATGTATCCTTTTCCTTATTCTTGCAACACTAGTATTGAATCACTGCTCAACTTCTCCATCAACAACTAGAATGCACACTGACACTTGTCATCCCAAACAAAAGGCACATATTTCCTCGTTAACTTTGTTAGGTGTAACACCATTGCACTGAAATTCTTGATGAACCTACTATAATAGTTTGCCAAACCCAAAAAACTATAGAATTTTGTTGGTGTATTTGGTTGCTCCCACTCTATCATAGACTCCACCTTCCTAGGGTCCACACAAACATCTTCAACAGATATGTCATGTCCCAAAAAAGATACCTCCTTCAGCCATAATTCACACTTGTTGAACTTGGCATATATTTGGTGATGTCTCACAAGGTCAATGCCTAACACAAATGTTGCTTGTGCTGCTAGCTATCTTGACTGTATATCAAGATGTCATCTATGAATTCCACTATGAACTAATCAAGATAAGGTCGGAACACCCTATTCACCAAGTCCATGAACATTGTTGGTGTGTTGGTTAGCCCAAACATCATAACCGCATACTCATAGTGACCATACCTGGTCCTAAAAGCTAACTTTGGTATGTAATCCACCTTGGTTCGCAACTCATGATATCCAAACCTCAAGTCTATCTTGGAAAACGCAATGGAAGCTCGCTACCGGTCAAACAAATTGTCAATCTGTGACAAGGGATACTTATTCTTTATCGTCACTTTGTTCAATTATTTGTACTCAATGCACAAGAACATTGAATCACCCTTCATCTTCACAAACAAAATTGGAGCACCCCAAGGTGAAGTGCTCGGTGTCATAAAGCCTTTATCAAGCAACTCCTGTAACTACTTATTCAGCTCTTGCATCTCATTTGATGCCATCATATATGCTGTCAGTGCTATTGGTTGTGTACTAGGAACCAGATTGATCTCGAAATCAATTTCTCTGACTAGAGGAAAACCAGGAAACTCATCAGGAAACACATCTTCAAACTCACAGACAACTGGCACCTCTTGGATACTCAGACTCCTTGTCTTGGTATCCACCACATGCACCAAGAATGCATCACAACCCTCTCTCATCATCTTCTCTTCCATCATAGCTGACACCAAACATGTCGGGAGAATCTTCCTATCTCCTTGGAAGATCCATGACACATCACCATCGACAAACATCGCCACCTTAGCACTACAGTCCAAGACCACTAATACTTCTCTAAGGTATCCATTCCAAGGATCACATCAAATCCATGCATTTCAAGTTGTATGTGATCCACTTGAATGCTATGTCCTTAAAAAGAAAGGACACATGAAGGACACATCTCCCACAATTTGGAGAAACCAACCAAGGGGGTTTCTAATCAAAGGCTATCACATCTACAACTAACAAGCAAATCACAATAGCAATCACTTCTCTAGTGATAAAAGAGTGTGTCTCACCCGGGACAACCAAAATAGATATAAAGTAAGAAGAAGACAAATCATAATGAACTAACTCCATTTGACCTGTCATGACTTGTGGGTTGACCACTCCTTCTGGATGACTCTTGCAATGCATGACCACATCCTCTACCACTACTAGATTATTGTCTCTGTTGTGACCCTTACTGACTCTATCTTAATTGTTGGGTAACCTCTTCATCCTTCATCGAGCAAAACCACTTCCTATGCCCAACCTATCCACACTTGTAGCAAGTCTTTCTCTCATATCATGGCATAGACGAACCTATCACCGACACTGATGCAACACTATGGGATCCTACTGGTGGAAATCTACGGCCTCTGCCTATGCTTGGTGACCACTGTGACAAACATGTTGATCTATGTTGTGATGGCGGTGCTAAAAACCTAGGGTTCTTAAAGCCTCCAGATGACTATCATTGATACTCTGCATGCCTCTTCTTGGCCTTCATCTCATGCTGCTCTACCACTGATCTACTCTACAAATGTGGTGAACTTCTCTCTATTCTCTAGAGATGACATTGGCATTATCAACTTTGTTCTTAAACCCTTCTCAAACCGTCTGACCCTCTCCTTGTCTTTAGCTGCCATTATCGGGCAAAACCTCGCAAGTTCCTTGAACTTATTTTCATACTCATTAACTGTCATGGATACATGCCAAATCTTCTCGAACTGTGTGATATTCTCATCAGGTAGGTCTCAGGGAAGTATCGACTCATGAACTCCTATTGGAACTCTTCCCAACTGATCAACACACCATGCCTTTTCTCCTCCTCAATGGCCCACCAATTGCCAACACTCCCTTTCAATCGGTACATAGCGTGCTTCACTTTATCCTCTTCAGGGATGTTGAGGATCTTGAAGGCCTTCTCCAACTCTGTCAACCATAGATCTGCATCAGTAGGGTCCACAGTACCAACATACTCAACCGCCCTACACCTCAAAAGGTCTTCCCAT
This sequence comes from Alisma plantago-aquatica, assembly GCA_963693085.1. Taxonomy (NCBI): domain Eukaryota; kingdom Viridiplantae; phylum Streptophyta; class Magnoliopsida; order Alismatales; family Alismataceae; genus Alisma; species Alisma plantago-aquatica. The sequence goes on along the minus strand of OY856409.1, from coordinate 21,573,989 downwards.
AACCCAAAGATTCCACATTGGGGACTACCACTCTTGCTTGGGGTGGGGGAATTATATCTGCCATATGCGTCATCGTGGCCATGAACTGTCCAAACATGGACTAGAAAGTAGGATTGTCCACTACAACTGGTTCAAATTGTGGCATCTCTAGGACATCACCCACTCTCTCCTGCCTCCTGGAACCACCTCCTGGTGCAACTACACAGCTCTCAGAATCATGTTCTTCATGTTCTCCTGCCATCTTCTCTTCTCTTCTTCTTCTGCATAAGTAGAAGTTACCATAAGACATCTTGGAGGATACTAGAACAGACACAACCCTAGTCCTATGTCCTTATAGACTTAGTGAACCTAAAGATCAAATACCAATCAAACTATGACACCCCGACGTGCCACACAACGAGATTACTCAAAACAAAACACAGAACTAATACTAACATTCTTGGTTACCAGAAAACACAGGAAATTAAAACAATCATAAAACCATAAAGATTGAAGCATTTACATATGAGTCCACAAACTAATCACCTATATTATATAACATGCCATAAAGATGTAAACATCACTATTCAGTGGCTATCATGCCACAAACCTATCACATATACATATAGAAAACCATGTTTGTACAACAATGGCCTACTGCCAAAACTTGTATTGATATACATAACAACAACAAAAAACTAAGGACCTGTAAGTACAGGGACGACACATAGGACTCCACTAAAAAATAGTAGCTTCATGTCTAACCTTCAACAACTACTACTCCTCTTGTCATTCAGCCTCAACCACACGATCTATACCACATCGTGCACAATCACCTAAAAGATGTGGAAACCAATGGGGTGATACAAACATCCTAGAGAGAGATACAACTCTCTGCCACAACTATTACAAGCACACATAGATTATACATAGAAAATTAACCATTATAAGCAGATAACATAATTTAAGCAGTTTGGGTATCTCCAACTAAGAAGTACATAGTCTTATAACTTGGGAAGGAACATGTATAGAAGTTTATTTCTCTTACCACATTATAACTCAAGAAAATCAGCACAAAAGATAAGTCTACTTCTAGAAAGTCAGCATAAAAGATAAGGCGATGGGTCATCCAATGTGAATCATATTTGACCCTACGAAAATATACTACATGGATGTGTTACATATTTTATTTTCCCTAAGGATTCACGGCGTACCACTGAAATCCAACCAACCACTTCTAAGTTGAAATTGTTGTCATACAAGACCACTAGAAGAGTCAAACTCCATGATCTTCTCCTGCACTACTCAGTCAGTTTGAGTCTACATTGTAGTGGCATAAAGTCAAATTGCAAAAATAGCAACTTATAGTGAAAGATATAGTCATGTAGAGACATGAACTCATAGTCAAGTCTATGGTCCTATAAAACACCTAGCCCACCTTGGTACAGGTCACGACACTAGAAAAATAGGGTATATAACTCAATCACTGAGGTACAAACACAACTATCCTCTATCACATCACATCATATCACATGTTCATCACCGAGACCTGACCGCATTCGTTCTAAAAACACTTGGGATCAAGATTTCAAGTACATTTTGTCACTTGCACCTCATATAATCAACAATATGCACTTCAGGTTTCCCTTGGGAACACATGTTTCACCATCCAGCAAAGTACTTAAGCTAAAGATGGATCTATGGCATGGGGCATCTACATTCTTTTTGTTGAAGCCAGGAGTTAATATCATTCATCCCACACTCCTCTTTGTGGGCTAAATCATCTATAAAGATTACATCAGGTATAACATACATCATATCAAAAAGAAAACCAAAACTACAAAAAGTTTCCCCTCGATCTGATCCTCATTATCACCCCATGTACAAAAAGGACTGAAAAATGTATACGTCTACCCTTCCTACATATCTTTCCATATATGTAACAAGTATGGTATTTGATTTCTCTCCATCCTAATCAATCTTCAGACCTACAAAAGCATGTTTCATGAATCATGAGATATACATATCTCCTCCTACTTTCTTTCATTACGCCCTAATGTTATCATCGTAATGTTTGTTGACTTTGGTATAATACTACACATCACCATTTTCTCCTCTAACTCCTTAAGAACAATCTCCTGTATTGCTACAAGATGCCTAAACCCTAAATAGACTCTACAAAGATAAGGGTGTGTTACTACTTCAGAAGATATAAAATGAAGAAGGTATAATTTTGTCACATCATCACTTGATACCACTGCCTTACAAGGCCATCAACATTATTACATCACTAGGGGATATCAATCCCTCATCTCATCACTAGAGGGTATCACCTCATAGTAATCATAAAGCCTCTGCTAGTTTATAAGACCCAATCACATCACTCTCGTGCAATCATCATTATCTCATCATGCCTCATAAAGGCTCAAAATCATTACCCTGCGTCATATTAAATGCATCATAGAATTCACTGTCTCTGATATATATATTTGACCTACACGATTAGGTTTACACAAATAAGAGAGAGAAAACATCATTACTTGTTAATCACTCAAGGAACCAAGAATTATCACCACATGTTCAAGATTAGGGTTAGGGTTTCAAATATGTATCTCATTAGGGTTTCTAGATCAGCAATATAACAATTCAACCTCACTCTACTACTTCCATACACTTGGAGCACATAGGTCATCCATCACCAACATAACTTGCTAACCATACATAAGAACCTTATGTGTTCATGGATCACCTTCGGTTGAAGAGAACATTCAATCAAAAAATCCAAGTGACCTAAGAGACTTCATCACATCAACAATCAAAGAGATCATTAGATTATAAAGCCATGCAATTGAACAGAATGATACATCAAGGTGTAAGACCACCCCTAAAACTAGCAACCAAAACCATAATCTAAACCAAATGATCAAACCAAATTAACACCTTCAGTGACCAAAGCACCACCATTACAAACATTCAAAGGGATCTATAGGTTGAAGACCATTTTCAACTACCTAGGGTATCATCAAGGCCAACGGTCAAAGGGATCCACCATCGAAATGGTTGAATGGATCCATATACCTTATGCGACTGAAGAAGAAAAGTTGTTCAAGATACCAAAACAAAGGTTACCAACTAAATTACCAAACATCACCTCTATGTCTTCAACAACTTGGAACACATCAACAAGATCATCTTAGAGAGGAAAATTACTCACAAGATAGAATCAAAATAGGTGGTAATCAATCTTGTAAACCAAAACCTCAAAGAAGGAAAACATAAGAGAATAAGCATGTTCAAAACCCTAGAATCAAATATCACACATGATCAACATGACACTATGAGATGATAGATGGAAACCCAAGATCAAACTCATGAATTCAGCACCAAATTCCATCTCAAGAAAGATAACCGAACCAAGAATAAAGACAACAAAACTGAGGTTGAGTTGCATGCAAAACCATCATCATCTCCATCATTTAAATTTTGGGTAAATGGATTAGGGTTCAAATAAAGGTACAAGTACATGCAAGATTATTACAGAAACATAACCTTGACCAAGATATCATTATCAATAGTAAGTAATCATGTTTTATAATAAGTTTCATGTAAGATTAAATTGCAATAATAGTAGGGAGAGAGTTATATAACCTGCCTTAGATGATGGTGCAATCACCTCCAAGAAAAGATCCAAAAGTAAGAGAGAAGCCTAGCCTTGGCCTCCTCCATCACTACACTAGTCACCACCTCAAAAGAGAAGGAAACCTTAGGTCAAAAGGTAAAGAGAAGTGCAAAAATCCCACGCCAAAAAGAACAAGAAGGGAGACAAAGGGAGAAGAGTTCCTCCACTCAACTTGAGTACTACCTTGGAGAATCAAGGATTCGACTCAAGAAAGAGGAATTCCTCCATCACAACACAAGAACCACCATGGAAGCTCCATGATTCATCTAAGAGAATAAGAAAGAGATAGGGTTTTGTAAGAAAATGAAACCAAGAGGTTGGATCACTTACCAAGGATCAAAGAATCACTAGAGATCACCAAGGAAGAGTAGATCCATGCTGGGATAACCACATCCAAAGGATTTTATCCACCAAGTACTAAGGATGAGCTTCTTCTCCACCAATCACAGAAGGGCCAAACTCAAGGAAAGAGAGAGGGTATAGGAGGTGCAAAATGATCATATGCATGAAAGAAGAGGGGTACATATACCCAAGGGTAGAGAGAGACCAAAGAGGTTAGGTGTCACGCATATAAGTGCCACATTTCCATCACACATCAACCATGCAACCACTAAAACCATACAACCAAGATAAATCATGAAAGCTAAAGCAAACCAAAAACCTCACTTGGTCCTAGAGGACCATCAGTCAAATGGAATAATGGACACAAAAGCTCATGGTCGAAGAGAAAACCAAGTGACCACATGAAACCCTAGGTCAGTGACTAAAAGAGCGGATGAGAGTCTCTACAACAATTGAGACTCCATCACACTCTAAAAAACCTCTACAACCACAAGGAAAACATCAAGAAGATCCAAGGATGGTCTCTGAAAGGCCAAGAACTAAGGTAGGTCAGGGGCCTTACACTCTCTATATCTCTCTCTAGAATTTCATATGATGAATATGAACCATAAATTGTAGGAGGTAGTAGGGTTTTAGGTTGATTATATAGATCAATTGAGGTTCTTTGAACATTTACAAATACATCCAAAATCCATTTTCAATCTTTTTTTGTTCATTCAGATAGGTTGGTTGGTCAAGTTTTTATTGATACAAAAATTATTATAAACTACTTTCTGGGCCACTCAAAACATCATCAAAAAATTATGATAATATAACGTAATCTCTGAAACAGAGTTACCAAGCTACAATTACAATTTTATCTAATTTGGATGCTCAAATAAATTGATAAAAATCAAATACCAGAATGGTATATTTCATCATGAATGCATGGTCGGCTGAATTTGTTTCTAGGAATTTGGGTCAACTAAAACCTTGGAAACATTTAAAATTCATAATATTTTTCAATAAGAATTATATTTTAGTTATCCAAACTATATCTAAATTTCAATCAAATCATATTTATATATTAATAACTAAATATCACCTACTACACCATTGTATTTGTCAACATGTATTCATATGAAACTAAAACCCTAATGTTGGCCGACTAGGGTTTAGACTTATCAAAACCTAATTATTAAAGATAAAAACATTCTAAAGTTTCTCTTTTTTTTTGGTCGGTCAAAAAAGCGTGTTACTATTAATACCAAAAACTTTGGGCACTAAGTACCCCATTACATCACAGAGAGCTAAAGAGCTCAAAAAATGATCAAAGTCCCCACGTAGGGGGACACACATGCTTACTAGGCAAAGAAACAAAACTAAGAAACCAAACAAACTAGACAAGCTAGGTCCAGGCGGACCAACCAGCACAAGACTACAACAAACCATTGTTACATACAATCAGCATACCCACAAAAAGTAATAGCAGCATGACATAGACCAAACACTAGTAGACCAGCCTGAAGCCAGACATGAAGTTTCTGGCTATCTCAGCAAACCAAAACCAAGATATTAATGGGAGAGAACCCAAAAGAAAAACCCCAAGCAACAGATCAGCAATAGCTGAACAATGAGCAACAGAAGCAAGAACCATCACGTATTAGCAATGAGGAAAAGGAAGAATAGATCAGCTCCCAATCACCCCTTCATATGTAGCACATCACCAACTATCTAATAATAGCATCCACAAAATGTGGTGGTATGCCAATATTAGGGGGATCCTACGAACTGACAACCCCCATAACCTAGTTGCTCATCAGCCCAGGTCCTAGATCGATCAGAAGCAGATGTTTACATAGCAGCAAGCACGAAACCCCATGGATGTAACCTGCAAGCGAGAGCAAAAGGGCAAGAAGAAGAGAAGAGGAATCAACCCTTCTTACGCCCAACCCCTCATGCAGCACCTGGAAGTGTTGTGGCATATCGTCAAACACCATGAAGGTGTTTTGAAGGAGCAGAAGCAAAAGGCACCCTTGGCTACGAAGAGCCACACACAACAGGGGAAACTTGGAATGTGCTGCTCCCAAACCCTCGTCGCTGACAGAGGAGGACCACTATCGTAGGGAAGCAAGGATGACCCAGGCCACCCTAAGAGAATCTGGCCACCACCACCTCCAACAGATCCGCCTGTTGGTCGAGGAGAAGATAGTCCCGCAACGCCCAATCGGCTTGAGGACGACCCAAACCGCTGTAGCAGGAGAGCTCCAAGCGCCAGGGGTGAGACCGCGCCTGCACATCCATGATAGACTATGCAGCATAGCTCCACCTTCACTGGTGAATGGAGCGCACATGAACAGATGGAGTTGATGCCAGAATCATCAGTCAAACGCCCAGAGCAACGTGAATTGCGCGTCGCCTAACCCGTTCCAAGGATAGGGCCCCGAGAGGAGGACGCCGTCATGTCGATGCCGCCGAAGACGGACTATGATCCGGAGTACAGGCCCGTGAGGGCATTCCAAAGCTTGGTGGAGACACCTAGATGGGAGACTGAAGCATCCCTCACGTCTGAACCAACGTCGAAGATGGGACTTCATCGGAGAGTATCAGACGAAACCAAGGAGGGGCAACATCCTGGTCAGATTCCTCATCCATTGTAGAGAGCATAAGCTCGAGAGGAAGGTGGCACAGAGACCACCTATGCTCTCCAACATGAAGCAGCAGCATAAGATCCAAGTTTAGGCCGGGACCGGATCCTATCTCTCCATCTCTCTTGAATGGAGAGATTTGACAGGGTCGAAGTTCCAATCCATCGGTCTGGCTTGGAAACTTATGGCGCATCCATCTGCATCGAGGCAGGGAGCGAGGAGGACCTCGATGGATCAGCTGATACGTCGGCTCCAAAGGATCTCCAGAGCAAACACCACAGGCTTCAGGATCTACCAACCGGTTGAGGGCCAGGGGGAGGGAGGCTCCGGGGTGGCACACCCCTCCCCCCAGCGGCGGCCGCTGGGAGTAGAACCTAGAGAGAAGGCGGAGTGATACCCTAGAGAGAGAACCAACTTTTACTAAAGTTTCTCATTATGTTCAAAATAATATAATAAGACTATCATCATTAATCAAGCCTAAACATTGATCAATCTAGTTAAGCATGTAATGATCCAAGTAAATTCTATTTAGATGTCTTATCTTTAGAAAATAAGACGGACGTAGAGACAATGAAGGTGAAATATGTATGTGTATTATCTACTAGTTTTTCCCCACTAAATCCAAGTGGAGGCTAGGGAGTGAAAGAAATTATAAGAAATGTATCTAAAAGCTTGAAAAAATCATGGGATGCTAGAGATAGTATTTTAATAAAATGGGAAGTTAGAGTAAAATTTTAATAATATAAGAGAAACTAAGAATGAAATTTTACAAGTGGCATATTTACTGTTTTAAATTTGTAAGGATATACATTATGAATTATTTTGGAGACTTCAAATTTTGGAGAAAACTTAGATTAGAAACATAGAAATTAATACAAAAATATAGATAATGGGAGGAAAACTTATACAATATATTGAAATCTAGATGAAACCATAATACTTGAATGAATATATACTGAAAAGTATAGAAACCTATAGAAAAATATTTTAGCATAACACAAAAATTTAAAAAGGGGATATATTTATTTGTACAACACATACAATTTATATATAGGATCTGTTTGTTATGAAATTATCATCACTCTCCTATCAAACGAACACAAGGGGACATATATTCTTTCATCTTTACTCCACTCCCCTCCCCTGGCCTCTCCTTCCTTCCATGACTTTTGTTTGCAACTGTTGTAAAGGGTTAATATTTTGGGATGATCAAGTGCATTTCTCTTGCACCAAAACGACCAATCAACACCATCTCTCACCACTAGCTATACCCCAACCTCACTAACCCCAAGTTGCACTACCTACCACTACCTACCCCACTTATACCCACCTACCATTGGTCCTTCCCATCTAATTACCTTTATTTTTATTTTTTTTGTCTTTTTTCTAGAGAGAAAACAAAGAAGGAGATAAGTGAGAAGGAAATAAATAAGGTGAGGAGGAAAGTGATGAAGATAGGAGAGAAATAATGAAGGGTGTGAATGGGAGTGAGGAGGGAAGGAATGGAAAGAAGGGAGAGGAGATAATTAATGAGGGAAGAGGAGTAAGTAATGAGAGGAGGGGGCGTGGTGGGAAGTAATGAAGAAAGGGGAGGAATTTAGAGTAAAGAGGAGGGAAGTAAGGAGGGGAGTAGAAAGTAATGAATATGTTCTTGTTAATGGTGAATACATGCATATTAATGTAGAATGCATGCCCACTGAATTAAAAAGGAAACAAAAGAAAGAGGAGGGAAGAATAAACTAATTAATACACACTTATTAATGTAGAAATTTTACATATTACTGTAGAATGTACACCTATTAGTGGTGAATATTTCCATACTGATGGTTAATACCCTCATGCTAAAGTTAAATTAGAGCCTAATAATGGTGAGTATGTGTGACAAAGTGAATTTTCTCCTATTTGTGCATTTACTTGAAGTCCTCACTCTTTATGTCTCCCATGACTTCATAGCTCTATAATGTCCACCAAAGTCAATGATTCCACCTTTTGAGTCAATATGATACACATATATGCATGAAATTGTATTGTTATTATACCCATGACTCCTTTGATTAAAGACTTGATCAAACATGCTCATTGTGATTTTTAATTTTGCACAATTGTTCTAGACCCTATTATGAAGATATGGTCAAAATTGAGATCATTTGGACATTCCTACAATTTTATATGATTTTTTTAAGATATACCCTTGTTCTAGCCTTAAATATCCCTTTTCTTGCTTATTGGACCTGACCCATTTAGCCACTTGGGCACTTCCCCGATTTGACTCAGCTCCAATGCCTTTGAACCAGGATCAAATCCCCTTGAACCGACCGCTAATTAGATGTGAACAGGGCTTTCAGCCCTGACTCAAGCTCACCTTATTGCATGACCCAACATCTATTGGATCTTAATCCAACAGTGTTGGGGTCATCTACTAGATCCCGTCGAGAATGGAAGGTCTGCCCATGGACCCGGTGAGACCCCCCATACTTGACCACTTGGTTGCCTCTTGCTTATCCCCAATTCATTAACCTTTCTCTTCCTTTCCCCTTCTCAAACCTTCCCCAACTCCTAATTGTTCAAAAACATGCCTTGGGGGCCAAGGAAACCTTCCACCAACTCTCCAAGATGAGCCCCCTTTGTAAACCCTAAACCTAGCCTCGAAGCGCTATAAAACCATCCATCAGCTTCGGTTTGCTCCTACAAACCTTGGCGGCATCTCCTCGCCCTCCCTCTCGACCTCCTCTACGTTCCCCCTGTTTCTTTGGTCACATCTCCACCACGGCTTCATCATGCTCACGCATAGGGCTTCTGCTCCGTGGATGACGATCCACGACTATCGACTCAGGGTCAAAGGCTGACCAAGACCAAAGATCGACAGCCACATATCACGTCGCTCATTTCCCCTCACTCGTTCCTTCATGAGCACATGCCCACGGAACAACGAATCTTGGACATTGATCTGCCATGTGAGTCAAGCATTGACCAAAGATCAACGACCCTCATTTTTCTTCATTTCTGGTAAATAGCCCCTCTCTACTCAATATTTAGATTAATTGCTTGTTCTTGTAAAAATGATAACTCTTAACTCCTAGGGCCAAAGTATACAAAATTATACATCAAATTGATCCTTTCAAAAAGATATACACAATGGACTATGTTTCAGGGTCTAATTCCATCGGTTGTCCCCTATTTTTCCAAAAGATGCATATGTTAATCATATGGAATATAGTTGAGGTATGATTATGATGCAAACTTGGATCTTGGCTACTCAATATATTCATGGTCCTTAAAACCAGTAACTCTAATGTATTTATAGCCCTAGTGAAGGCCCTACTATCCCTTTTTCTCAGAAATGACTCATGTTTGTACATATGCGACCATATTGGACTATAATGAAGCACGTTACTCTTTTGATGCTAAACTTGCTACCTAATGACTCCTAATTATGAACTAATCATGAGATAAGTATTTTTATGCAGTTGGAACCCCTTGGGAAACCTTATAACCTCCCTTGTACTCTTGCTGACATAAATATGCAATTATGATAATTGCATGTATGATTGAATGTTGCTACTCCATGTTGGTGGTTTGATGCCTAGACCCTAGTGGACATCACCTTACTTTGAGTGTGCTTCTTAAGTTTCTATATTTTAGATCTAAACCATCCCTTATGCTTGGTACTTATTCCTTGATGATACATGATCCTGGGTTGTCCTATTTTGAGTCTTTTGACCTAGTTATGTATTTAGGGGACCTAAACCTTGAAAAGATCTTACATAATGAATGGAATGTCATAATGACAAGAGACTTTAAACCCTCCCTCATGTTGACCTCTAAATGAGTATAAGATCATTAACCATGTAATTAACCAACTATGAACCTAATTTGGCCAAAATCAAAAAATGCATCTAATTAGGATTAATGATGAGAATCTAATGCATACATGTAATGTTGTTGTTAATCATGTTTGGAATGTGACTTGATGATGAAAGATAAGTTAGGAATTATGAAATCTCTGAATCAGGTATGGGCCTTATCTAGCTATATGAATATCACTGTCTTGCTTGAAAAGACATGTATTGTATGCTTGTTGGTTTACTTGCTCAAATATTTCCATGTAGTATTGCTATGTCTTACTCGATGTTTACCTCATCAGTTTTATAACTTAAACACACACAAACACACATACACACATATATATAACATTATAAAATTGTTGAAAAAGTTTTAGCTCTTGGCTATGGCCTTGAGGTCCCTCTCATATAAAAGGGTTAGCTAATCTTGAGCACCCTTACAGACCCTTCCGACGGGAAGATGGTCAAAAGCCTTATTCATGCTTGATATTGTTGGTGTAATGGAGTGAAATGTCACAAAATATGGTTTCACATTTTGTTAAACAGTTAACATGTTTATTCTTGTTCGTTTTGTCTTGAATTATTTTCAAATTATACAAAGCTTATACATATATATATGTATCTTTCTTCCCCATTCTCAACACCACACGTGTTGACCCATTTCTCATATTTTGTTTTTAGGTTCAGAGATGGCTAGAAGGTTGATGGGCTTAGTGAGCTATGATAGGTGTACTTGTTGTAGGATCCCTAGTATACATGAGCAAGAGTTGTACAATGTGACACTTCATTATGTAAGTGGAATCTTGTAATTAAAGGATGTTGCTTAATAATATATTTGTTGAATGTTGAGATTATGTTGGTGCATACTTCTTGTTATTTGTTCATGTATGCTAAGCATTTCATGCTTCCACATGTTGCCTTTGGTAATCATTTGGTTCATGGGACTGGGATTCTAGTTATGTGACAGATGGTATCAGAACATGAACAGTAACTACACCGAACATTTCTCACATGAAACACAAACTAAACTCACCTTACATCTCAACCCTTGAAACTATGATATATCCTTGTGGAATAGGTTGACTTAGCCTCTAGGTTAGAATCTATATGTTCTAGAACTAGGTGTAAACTTGTGTAAATTACCTCCCTAGACATATGATTCGTGCAATGTGCTTAGGATGTCTACATAGGTTTGCACCATGTTCTTGCTAGTTCTCTAGGTGTCATGATACTAGACTGCCTAATGAGTGTGGTAACTCATTTTGGTTTTGGTTTTATTCGAATGGAGTATGGTAGTTTTCATCAAATGTTTCAACGTTGGAGAAAATCTATTTCAAGTACTAGTATATGTACCTATGAAAAATGTTACCACACCTAGAAAGGTAGTGAGTGTCCATGTAACCTAAGAGAATGAGATGTAACATCAAGTCTAGATGAGAGAGTTTAGTTGTAGTATCTAGAGTTGTCTAGAGCCATGATAGATGTTAGTCTAGTGAGTATCCTAGATAACCTAAGGTGATAATGATTATGAAATTGATGGAGATGTTGTTGTTGATAAGACCCAAGTAGCTTGAGGAAGGTAAAGTATGTTTAACGATATGAGGTGAGTTTGACCATGCAATGCTAAATAAACCTAGCACCATTTATGATACATATGACTCGGTTGATGTAATAAACATATCTAGTGGGTTGACAAGCTTGCTTGTACCTAGTCTTGTATGTGTGGAGATATGATATATGATGTAATAAACATAGATAGTGGGCCTCAATCTCTTTACAAGGAGGACCTCTAGCATGGGACATATGAACATGGTGACCTTTTGTTATGAGTCAACCCGCTACGGGAGAAGGTCAGAGTACTTAACCCCCAAAAATATGTGACAATTTGAAAAATATGCATGATGAAATACATGATGACAAGTCCCTGGCTAGACTACCCCTGAATATATGAGTTGAGTGACCTAGTGTGAGATTTCCTTGAAAATGTTGAACCCTAGATGTCCTATGAAAATATCTAACCCTAGAGAAAGAGGCAGTTGAAAATTTTGATGCTTGCTATACAGGTGAGGGAGATGTCCCAATACCCAAAGATGATGTACATGATGTGTTATATCCATCATGAGCCTCATACTTGGGTTAGTAGTTGTACATTAAGGAATCTAGTGGTTACCCTTGTTCCTTGAAAGATGGGTAGAAAATTTTGTTACAAGGAGAAGGTTGTGGTTAGCATGTCTTGTTGGACATATATATGTCTTAGCTTGAGTGGCTTGAGCTTGTGGAGCTCTTTCTAGATACAAGTGAGAAAGTTTCATAACCTCGACGTTGATGATAATGTTTTTCCTCGAATGACACTTGATACATGAAATATCTCACTCACATTTTAAAAAAATGGATAAGCATGATAATCCCTCTCATACGCTAGACATAATATGAAATCATACACATTAGATAAAAGATATCTAGATATGATATCATGATACGATGATGCTTAGAGGTGTTATTTGAATAATCAGGGGTAACATGCCTAATCTCATACCCCAACAAAAATTATTAACATGATATGTCATTGCTCTTGGGGTCATAACTCGAAGAAACACGATGAATAAATTGTTTAATTTTAGATTTGAAATGAAAAATAATGAACTTAATTGATTAGAGTTGGTATAAATTTTAGGGAAAATAAAAACATGCATGAAATCTAGAGTAAGGATGAGATACACACTCGATGATAGTCTCGTTTGAAAGTCAGGACCATAAACATGTTCGTTTGAGAATTAATAACATAGATTTTGATAATAAACCTTGTTCTCGTATGAATATTTGAAAAAAAAAAATCCTATGTATGGGTGCTAAGGATGGGAAGACCCTAATACCATGATGATGTCATAATATGACAAAACACTAAGTTATATGTATATAAATGAGAGGATGTAGAATTAATGTGAGGAATACACCCTTAATGATGATAACCTAAGTTTGTGTCCCATGTGAAGAATGCCTTGAAAACCATGGAGGGATATCTATACTCGGTGGATTTGACTTTGACTCTCAGTTATGATCTAGGATGAATTTTGAGGACGAAATTTCTTTTAAGGATGGAAAGATGTGACAAAGTGGATTTTCTCCTATTTGTGCATAATTACTCTTATTACTTTAAGTCCTCACTCTTTATGTCTCCCATGACTTAATAACTCTATCATGTCCACCAAAGTCAAAGATTCCACATTTTGAGTCAATATGATACACATATGCATGAAATCCTAGTGTTGTTAAACCCTTGCCTCCGTTGATTAAAGACTTGATCATACATGCTCATTTTGTTATGTAATTTTTTACAATTGTTCTTGACCCTATTATGAAGCTATGGTCAAAATTTGAGATCATTTTGACATTACTATGATTTATATGAATTTTATAAGATATACCCTTGTTCTAGCCTTAAATATCCCTTTTCCTGCTTATTGGGCCTGATCCATTTAGCCGCTTAAGCGCTCCGTGATCTAACCCAGATCCGATGCCTTTGAATCGAGATCAAATCCCCTTGAAACAGTCGCTAATTGGATGCAAATCAGGCCTTGATCCCTGACTCAAGCTCACCCCATCGCATAGCAGTTGTTGGATCTTGATCCAATAGTGTTGGGGTCATCTCCTAGCTCTCACCTAGAATGGAAGGTCCGCCCATGCACCCGGTGAGACCCCCCATACTCAACCATCTATTTTTCCCTCACTCTACCCCGATTCCTTAACCTTTCTCTTCCTTTCCCCTTCTCAAACCTTCCCCGACTCCTAATTGTACAAAAACGTGCCTTGGGGGCCAAGAAAACCCACCGCCAACTCTGCAAGACAAGCCCCCTTAGCAAACCCTACACCTAGCCTCAAAGCGCTATATAAACCATCCATCGGCTTTGGTTTACTTCCACAAACCTCAGCAGCATCTCCTCATCCTCCCTCTTAGCCTCCTCCATGTTCCCCCTTTTTCTCTGGCCACGCCTCCGGCGCGGCAAAGCCGTGCTCGTGCATGAGGCTTCTGCTTCGTGGACGACGATTTACAACCATCAGATAAGGGTCAAAGGTTGACTAAGACCAAAGATTGATGGCCATAGATTGCGCTACTCGCTTCCTGTGAGAACCCGTTACACTAAACGAGATTTCTCAAAACATAAAACACAATTTGATCACTAATTAATCACATACCCAAAAATATGGGTAAATTAAAACTGATTTCAAAGTCAGCACCCACGCATAAACATTTGCATAAGAGCCCAACATCTTACTTATATCCATACTATTACAAGAATTTGATACCAATTGTTCTATCACCTTAGCCACAACATATGTACACATGATAATAATATTTGTCTATGCTACACAAATAAGCATTAACATGCTAATAAAATTCTGATTCGTTTGAAACACCATATACAAACTTTTCCTGCCCGGACCTGAGAGTACATGGATGACTCTAGGACACACTAGACATATAATCAACTTTCTCAAAGATTCATTACTATAGCTCCTCTTTGCTTCCACATGTTTGTTTTTGTCACTTCTGATTACCTAAAAAATTGTGGTGAACCACAAGGGTGAGTGCATGTCCCAGCAAGAGATATAACCTCCAACAACATTTATTGATTACAACATTTTTAAGTAATTAAATAGTTAAGCAGTTTAATAAGATATAACAAGTAAGCTCACCAGCCTTGATGATTAACAAAATACATAAAGGAGTAGATAATAACTATCATCATTAGCCAGACTATCATACTTTATTAGCATATGCATATCTAGCATCATAAGCAAGTCTAGTAACACAGAATCTCTATCATTATGAATAAGTCTAGCCACATAAGCATAGATAACAACATTAGCATGTCTAATGGGTTGAATATATCAACATCATAAGAAGAGCTAACAACATAAGCACAACTATCTGGATAAGCATGATTAGCATTATAAGCATCTCTAGTTATAAAGGCATGGATACAACATAAGCATGGATATTTTAGGTACGCATCTACAATCTTAAGCATATATACAACATAAGTATATCTACTATCTCTTAATTGCACTAAGGATCATCTTTATGTAAAGATAACAAACAAGGGTCATCATCTAATGTGAAACGTCATGTATATCTATAAACAAATATGCTACACGACTGTATTACATCTTTTATTATGCCCTGGAGAATTTGAATCGTATCATTCAAAGTCCAACCTACCCCTACAACGGGCTATTCAGTTCCGTACAAGATCTAGGAGTGCCGGTATCCTAAGATCTCTTCCCCTCAGTCAGTACGAGTAAAAAGGCAGTGACATATCAATCAAAGTTGCCACCACCATGACATATAGTCAAGCTGATAACCACTAGTCTGCCCTTGGTACAGGCCATGTCACTAGAAACCAAGGTATACAAAACCCTCTAATCTGAGGTACAACCGCAGTTGTCCTCAATCACATCATGTTATAATCACCGAGACACGACCGCAGCCATTCTAAATCATATCATATGTATGAGGCATGACCATAGACAACCTCCACAATCTACATTGTGGATGACAAGGATATATCCTCAACCTTCCACCCCCACATACTCAATAGTATGCGCTCCGAGTTTCCCTTAGGAATACTCATTTCACCATCCAGCAAGTTCTGACACTGAGATGGTTCTACGACATAGGGAACTACATCATTATAGTTACACTTGATTAGTTATGCCAATTGGGTGAATTAAGGCTGCATCAAACAAGTGGACATACAAACCCTAATTCACTTCTAGCAAGCATATCATTATCACAACTTTTAAAAGATATAAAACATGTGAAACATAATTTCTCATCTCATCATCACATGGTACTATTTACTTGCCATTCATGAGACTACACAAGTCATCATGATACCATAAGAAATAAATCCTTTTCACAATATCGTAGGGTATCAACCCTTATCAACACAAGAGGATTACACCTCATTCAGGTCTCAACCATTCCCAAAGGTAATTAAGACCATTATACTATCACATGATATAAATCCTTTTCACAATATCAAAGGGTATCGACCCTTATCTTCACAAGAGGATTACACCTCATTCAGGGCTCAACCATGCCCAAAGGTCCTTAAGACCGTCATACTATTCCCTACAAGATCATCATTATCTTTCCATTCCTTATAACAAGGCTCAACAACATGACTTACATATAATGCACTAGATCAGCACAATATTGCATTAATGAGCTAGGAGATATTCATAAACAATCATAGCAGGGTTATATTAACATTAAAAACATTCCTATATTACATCAACATGCAAGGAATCTAGATATGATTAACAATCATCATATTCATAATGCACATGTTTAGCATAGGAAAGTATCAACCATGTGACTATGATAACCACCAATTAACACATTAAGGTTATGATCATGTTAAGGAGGTTACTCCACCATCATCTAAGAAAGCTAAACATGAATACTCATCTTTATCTATTTGCATTAGAGTTAGGTTCAACATGATAAATTATATCAATGTTAATAATCATCACTTATACCCAAACCCTAACTCACGACATCCCCATTGGATCATGAATGCATAAGGTGAAGCATCACCATAACATTACATACTATTCTCAAGTATGAACCCACACATAAATCAAGGTGTAACCATTGGGTTATAGCATACTAGGGTTTCAACAATAGTAACATATTACTCCATGATTGTATTAGTCATTCAAGGACTATTCATACCCAATTACCATCATTTAGTTATATTAACGCTAGGTATAACAAGCTATAACTCATTAGCGTTACATATCAACACAATATGGTTATCATCACTTCTATTCATATGAGTGATTAGGTAAGACTACCTTATTAAGGGTAACCTCCATTTGTTTCATCATCATTCAACCAATACCACCATACAACAATGTCGCCTAGAACCATTGGATGTTTAAAAGGTAAGACCATTGATTGTTTACATAAGTAAGCACCTTGAATGAATATTATATGATGTTATTGAGTTGTGATCCATAAAAGTCACCATTTAACTCTATACATCCTTTGGTTAAAAACAATAAAGGTTCTGTTGAGAGTAGGGTAAAACCCACAATTGACTGTTCATTTAAAACAAGCCATCTAATTTCAACAAATACGCTCCTTAAGTTGATCATATAAAGGAAACCATCTAAATCACATTATTAGGACCACATATTACATTAGCCATAATTTCACTTTATTGGAGGAATAAACATTAAATCTTGACCATTAAGTCAAGTTCATATGTTAAAACCATCAATTACAGTATAGGTCCGACCATTGCATCAAGTGACCCAAGAAACCATTGGTATAAGGCTTAATTGATGCTAAAAATATATGATTAACTCACCATAGGTTTTGTAGATCTTATACACCAAAATTAGTTACCATTAAGTCACCATTGGTTGATAGATAAGCACTATATTCATTAATCATCATCAAATATTAAGCTAATGTCATCATTGATTGATGACATTATTAGGATACTTAATGGTTGATCAGTAAATCTCTAATTGATCCAAAGCCTGACCTAAAGGGGTGACCATAGGTTGTCACCATCATCTGACAGCTTTGATCATGACCATCAATTGTCATGAAGACAACACCATAGGATTGTTGCAATGGTACCAACATTGGGTCATGGGCTTATAGAAGAAATCAGCTTAAACCCTAAAATTGACCATTGGTTGATAGGTGCTTAGCACCATAGGTTGTCAAACCAACCTGATAAAAGTCATATTATACCTTAGGAATAATGTACACATGATCACAGGTTCATCTAGAACTAAAATTAGAACAGAGAACATTATAAAAATCAAAATCCAAGTCAAGCATAGCTTTTTAGTGCATGAATCATCATTTTCAAGCAAGAACATGAGCTAGCAAGCTTATGGTAAGCAATAAACGTGAAGCAAGTTATAAAATTTGCCTCTAATGAGAAGATGAAACCTCACACAGAAGAAATCTCGAGAAGGTAGGGTAAAAAATCCAAGCATAAGCTATGAACTCGTCCATCCAACACCTTTCTTCATCAAATGAGCAAACCCTAAGCATAAGGAGCAAGAAAGGTAGGGTTTTAGAGCTTTAAAGAGAATTCTACCATGGAACAACAAGGTTCTGACATGTAGGAAAGTCTGAGGAATGATAAGAGAAAGATAAATGGATAAGGAAGGAAGAAAATAACTTGCCTTGGTCGAAATCCCTAGAAGATGACCTTAGAAACCCTAGGTAGGGCTAAATGGAGCTCTAGGAGAGCTTCTTCTCCAAAAAGAGGTTGTCTTCTGCCTTAGAGAACTTGGTTCCATAGAAAACAGAGGGGAGTCATTTCACCAGGTTAAAGGAAAGATAAAACAAGCATAGTTTCGAATTTGAACAAGGAAGAGGTAAATATAGCCCATGGATAAGGATGGAAGCAAGTATGAGGTGTAAAAGTAGCTTCCCCATGAGTCTATGGCCTTAACCTATTAAGAATATACAAGCACACACACAAGAAGCTCCCCCACCATACATTTGGACCTGCTTAGCTTTCCTTTGTCGAATTTCCCAGCCAATCACATAATTCATTAGTTGATAGCTACTAAAGGTAGCTCATCCACGAAGGGGTAAACCCTAAAATACCCTTGGAGAAAACACCTTCAAACCAAGGTTTGAATACGTGACCCATGGATCAAAAAGCTCCATAATGATGATAGAATATCCAAGGAACATTATGAAAGTGATAAATTGCAAATAAAACCTCTCAATTGGGTAAATTGCAAAAAAGTCCAAAATGTGCATAAAATTGCATAACTTGTTCAACCAGTGTCCAAATTGGACCAAATTTGAAACATAAGCATTTATTATGATTTCAAAGCATATCACAATGTTATATTGGGTTTATAAGCAATAAAGTATGGTAATTAAGCTTATACACCTTATTAAGCAAGTTTAGGAGCCTTACAACTATAAACCCCTAACAAGGATTTTGCCCCCAAAATCCAAGGTAAACAAAGATGGGTACTCCTTTGCACCTCATCCTATTACCTTGACATGGTTACTTGCATATCATGGTTATGTCGCATCATTCATACATATCTCATCTTGTGTCAGTAAAAAAAACCCCACCTAAGAAAACATTCTCAATATGGAATGTAGAAACTTGTGTCATCTGTACAACTCTAGTAGGAATGTTCAACTTTAAATTCTAGCTATCATCATAAAATTATATCTATTGTATCAACACATTACTCAAAATTCATACTTTCTATCTTTTTACCAATCATGGCTTGTGTCCCATACCTATCCTTGAAGCATAAAAAAAGGTGATGTATCCATCCTTTTTTTAGATACACTGGCACTGGAACATTTGTCAGTCCTTTTTCAACATCAAAAGAAATGTTGACACTGGCACCTATCATTCCATACAAGGAAACATCATTCTTACTCAATCTTGTTAGGGGTGAAACAACAAAACTATCTTCACCTTACTAGGATACACAACCTACTTAGAAGACATATCATGGTCCCATAAAGACACTTAATCAACCCCATCTCACTCTTGTTCAACTTGTCTCATAGCTATTGCTGCTTCCACAACCTTAAGGTTTTTGAAGAAATATTGATCATAATTTCGACCATATTTGAAATACTTTGACATGTCATCATTCAAAGCTTGATATAACTTGTATGACATGACTGGAACAATATGTTCCTCCTATTCATAAATTCTATTTGTACATTGGTTAGTCTAAAGGACATAACCATAAACTCATCATGGTCATGTGAATTATGTCATCCAATCTAACTCTTATGCATTGATATTTGATTATTGGTTTATCTTAAAGGAACATGACACACATATATATTGACCAACAAACCATCTATCCTTGATAGTGGTCTAACCCATCTTTCACTGAACCATACACAACATAATAGAATCACTTTTGTTTTTCCTTCCAAAAAACATTTAGAAGGTCACCATCAACTATCTCTCCCTCTCGTTAAGGGGGATGAATACTTGATATGTTCATTTAGTAAACATCTCCAACCTTCACATACTTCCCATATTGTTGATACATCTTGGATACTAGGATTCATTACCTTGGTATCCACCTCATGTGCTATAAGGAACTCACATCCTTATCTCATCTACTTTTACCAACATAATATATTTCAAAACATATAAAAGGAGTCTTCTAATTATTGGAAGGCTCAAAAGCAAACTCATCACAAACTTTATGATCTTGGAACCATAGTCCAAGCAACCTTATGCTATAATAAGCTATCCACCTTCATGTTTGCAGTGAATCCACACGTACCGAGTGGCAACGATCCACTTAAAAGTTGTTCCCTAGAAAGGAAAGACACACAGGGAAACACACTTCCCACACCATAGTAGTATTTTTCAAGGGTCACTAGCAAAAAGGTAACCAATTATATTTTCATTATGTAGGTTACAGCTTCTTATGTATCATTTTACCTTTTTCATTTTGGGTTCCTTGCCATTAGCATAGGAATCATCATGATTAACATATCTCATTACTCCTTCCTTGATGACTATTTATCTCATTAATGTATGTTCTCTTATTTTATTATGTTTTACAACCACTTATCAACATGTAAATCATCATATTCTTCATTTTCTTCCTTAAACAGGGAGCATTTACCTTAATTTCTTTCACATGCCATGATAATTTTACATTAACACTTTCTTACACACATAGGTTGGTGTTACAACCCCAAATTTTGGGTTTCTTTGGCGAGAAAGGTAATTTCTCATATTAAAGATATTGGAACAAATAATGATATAATTTGTTTGGAATAAATGGATTTCGTTTACAATAGCCTTGATGATTGTGTTGTGGGCTTTATTGGCTATTGGGCCCAATAACAAGAAAATTCAATTAGTAGATGAATAATTAAGTTTTTGAGAAAAGAAAGGTGTGGAAACCTCCAGAAGGCAAAAGAATACAATCCAAAGTTGGATTTCGTGCCTCTTGAGTTCCTTGGGTCCCAAGGAGTCCAAGGTTGCATAGAGAATGCAATAAGAAAAGAAAAGACCAATTAAGTATTTCCTTGTTAAGAAAGAAATTGAAAAGAATGAAAAAAATGTGGAAAATATGTGAAAAGAGGTATAATTGAGTATCCTTGGTGGATTTTCGTATCTCAAGGATTCCTAGTGTTAAAAGGAATTCCAATAGGAAAATAGAAGAGAGATAAAGAGAAATCTTTAAAAAGAGAATTAAAAAGGAAAAGAAATTGATTAATAAAATGGAAATGTGAGAAATTGGCTTTCAAAAGAAGATAAAGGCAAATAGATTTTCCCCAATATGGGAATCCGTGCCTTTGCGATTTCTTGAGGTCCAAGGGACCCAAAATAACAAGATAACAACAAAGGGAAAAGAAATAACAATTAATTTTGAATAAAAGGAGGATTAATTTATAACTAGAAACCCTAATGATTGGTAAAAGATATATTTAGTCTTGCAATTAGGTTAATTCCAACATGTTTAACATGATTAATGATTAAGATGGTTTTTAACATGTTTTGATGATAAAATTACAAAGTTTAGGGTTTTAACTCAATATGTTGATTAATATGTTTAGAAACCCTAAATTAGAGAAAAAGGGAAGAAAAGATAGAACAATCCGAAAATTAGGGTTTTTATGGACCAAACCAGATCTTAAGAATCTTAATGGATAATAAGACAAGAAAGTTAGGGTCTCATGTATAATTTGATAAAAGTAAGGTAAAAGTAATAAAAAGGAAGTGAAACCCTAATTATGGTCAAAACCCAAAAAGGGCTAGTAACCCTAGGGCACGATTAGGCCTATTAGTTTTGTATACCATGAACCATGATAGAAAATATTGGATGAATATTTCAGGATTGAATTGTTCCTGCTTGATTTACTCTGGATTACTTGATTGTTTGGATTAACTCTGCACTCAAGACAGCTTGATAGGTATGTGGTTAATTATGATTAATCGCATTAGTTTCTCGAGGGTTTTCTGAATGTTTCCTCACATTGAATGTAATATAAACAGTTTGGATGTTCATACTGCAATTATAAAGTCACTATGGCTATCACATTTAAATATACATGTGAATTCTCGCACCTACATGCCACCCTGATGGAAGATGCCATAAAGGTCAGGCCCAGGAGGGTTGACCAATGGGAACCATGAGAGGTGACCCCAGACACCAAGCTCGGGAATGAGAAGGTGGTCTATGATGCATGACTATGGAGCACCATTAGAGGTGACTCCCAGGCACCAAGCTCGGGATTGAGAAGGTGGCCTTAAGCCAATGGCAAAAGAGGAACCCTAGAGGGGTATACCAGGGTTAGGGCAAAAGCGGTGGAAAATGACACATTGAAAATGTAAATTGGCTTGTTAAATAATTGGATTGTGATTATTAAATTGTTAGCCATATCTGTGAAATTTTTGGTTGTCCCCTCATACCTGTATATTTCGATATACTGATCGATGTTTTAGGAACAACAATTGAAAGAACAAACAGTAAAGTGACACATTGTGAAAGTAATACATAAAGTGCAAGGAGGATTAGTTAGAATGGATTCAAGCTTGGATAGATAGATTTCCAAAGTTTTCAAAGGTAAGTAAAGTTTTAATTTTATACCAAATTTCAGTTAGTTAGTAGAATTTCATAATTGTTATTGATTATTTGTCGAACCTTTGATCCTGTTAATTGGATAACGACACCGACCTTTCGGTCTCCCTTAATTGGGGTTACCGGGAGGCGGGGTCGTTACAATTGGTATCAGAGCATAGGTTCCTCACTTAATCTTTAATAATTATTAAATTTTACAAATTCTATAGAACCCAAGGGAGTTATTAGAGGATTATCCGAAAGACAGAGGTGTCTAGAAAAGGATCACGACCGGGGGCTGGCAATATTTTCCTCCGCACCGCTAGTCGGAATACGAGGACTCCCGGATCCGTGTGACTGCCTGGCCAAAGTCTTAGGGTATGATTCGAAATAAGATACCTTTAGGACTCTCTCATCTTGTTCATCCCTTCTCAACTCAAATTCTATTAAGGACCTTAAGGATTAGGGTTTTCTCTCTTCTCCTCACCCTCTTGAGGTATGGGAAAAGTTAATAAGGTCTAAGGAATCCTCCACCAAATTAATAAAAAGCATGTAAATAAGATGTCATGGACATAAGCTTAATAGATTAAGCGTAAAATAAAGAATAGATACATGCTTAGGTCGTATGACACGAGTTGTCTTTGCCCTCAGGAGAGACCTGAGGATAGACCTCCTTGTCTGGAGGATGAGTAGAGAGAATTAGTCTTGGAGGTAGATACCTCCATTAAAAGTAGAGACCTAGCACATCCTTTGAGGATGATGTTAACCCTAACCCTAAGTGAAGATTAGAGAGAGAGAGATGACATGATGAGTTAGATGTCATGGTTGACCAGATGTTTGGATTGTCATACAAGCCAAGTGAGGTTGGGTGATCTAGCACCTTTGGCAACCCGGAATAGGGTTGTGCATGTTAAAGCAAAGGGTAGCTCCTTCATGGATGAAGTTAGTGAAGAACCTATAAAAACCCTATGGCTTATGCAGGTAGGGGATGGCATGCACCCAGAGTACATTAGTGGTACGTAGTAGGTTGAAACCTTGGCCAAAAGGGCACGATGGATGGCTTATGAGATAAGCATATGAATAATCTTGAGGCAGACATGAGTTGAGCATAGGCTTCAACCACATAGGGGTTTGCTTGAGAGCATGAGCCTTCATGGAGAAGGGACCTCTAGTAGGTTTGGATGGAGGTGGTTTTAGCTCTAGAGAGAGGAAGCATGACCCCAACAAGGAGGTTGGAAGTCTAAAACCCCGAAACTTGAGCAATAGTGGGGAGTTAAGGATGATGCAACCTACGTGAATGATAGTGGTTGCCTTATGCTTGATTCCTGGAGGCTGATGATATCTTGGTTGCCTTTAGAGGAACCAAACCCTAGAAAGAGGACGATGCTTCTCGAACCCATGGTATAAGTGGTTACCTACTGGATGAGATAAAGAGTGCTTTAGACCCTAAGGAGGTTTAAGTAACCAGTTGTGAGGCTTTATACCTAGTTGGTTGCCCTTGAAGAGGACTCATCTCTGAAGCGTTGCTCGAGTAGAAAGATCATGGAGGTACATGACATACCTTAGACATGCTTGATTCGTGATTAAGAGGTTGAGCATGTAGTTGGATACCCAAAGGAGAACCTAGGGTTCCTAGGCCTAAAAGGGGAAGCAGTGTATCCGATGCTCATGATGAGATTTGAGTCTCTATAGTTTCGAGCATGGTACTCCTCATGTGTAGAGGTAAAGGAAGTCCCTTACGCTAAGGGTGTGTTTGATGCACCCCTCACAACTATGTTGATGTAATGTTGAGGATGAGAACAAGTGTGACCTAGCATGGTTTTGTAGGTACGCTTGTGCCTTAGTAGTTGTTGGTTTAAGCATGCTCATATGGATGTAAACCCTAAGAATGCTTGTGACCTTTGTTATGAAGGTGTAGTTTCCTCCCGTCATGGGAGAGCGACCCTTTGGTAGGAAGTTTACCAGTTGGGTTGGTTTTGAGGTAACCTAGGAGGTTTCATAGGATCTTGAGAAGCTAAGTGAAGAGTACATGGCATGAGAATGAACCCATAGACCCATAGATAACCATCTCTATGTGCATGTGGATGTGTTACCATGGAGGTAACCGGTATGGGGCTCGACCAAGGTAGGCAAGTCGCCATGACCCTTATGAAAGGATAAAAGACAACCCAAGAATGCAAGAAGAGGGATGATGGATGTTTGGGTAAGGTCTAGGTCGGACATGTACAATAATAGAATCCTAAGTCTATCCTAGGGTCAGGTAGGGATAAGACTGATGGAAGAAGGAGTTGCCTAATTCCCTAGTTGCACATGACCATAGGGTCGGGAGGTAACAACTATCATTGTCCGAGGGCCATGGGTTAGGAGATTGATCACCTTTATGGACTCATGGGACCCAAAGGGCAGATGAGTAGGGCACTCTCTGGATGCATAAGGGAAAAAGGATGACCCCAAAAGTGCCGGCACCCTATAGACCTAGAGGAGATGACTAAGGATTGTGCTTGGACCAAGTAAGTTCGAGACCAGTTTTCCATGGAAGTAATTTTGATAACATGATGGTTGTGATGTAGAGACATATGTGGCACGTTTCAACATAGATTTGAAAGTGTACTGGCGAGGTGGGCTGTACCATCTCTACTCTTGGAACAGGAAGAACTCTGTATTTGGACTACAGCCAAATGCTTATTTCTTCTTGTTATGGGAGTGAGAGATAGGACAGTACGCATGCCTTACACCAAGGATAAAGATGATGTAAGTTGGAACGTATATACAAGGTATGAGGATAGATATGATAACATACCCTGGTGAAGTGAATTATACATGGATGGTTCACAACCACTAAGAGAGGTAGTGTAGTCAGCTTATGAGGATGTTTTATCAGGAACTATGTGGAATTTGTAGATTAACCAAGGTCAAGTTTGATCATAGTGAGTATGAGCTCAGAGCTTCTTAATGAAGATAGACGTAGAGTTTGAGATGAGATGATAAGTATAATACCTAGAGGTGTATGTTACCTAACACTTAAAGATGAGAGGTGGTAATGAATACTCTGGTTGAGATATAGCTTCCTAGTTTAGCTGGGAACTAGAAGAAGTGGAGGTTGTTTGGCTAACCCTAAATTTGGAAAGAAGATGTGTTTTGGCTAACACTCGAGTGTAATAAGATATGTTGAACAAGTTAATGGTCGTTTGGTTAGCCAGTTTAGTCCTTGATGTAGTAAAAGGATGGTGATAGAACCTCATATACACTTCTTTGGATAGGAAGGTAATAAAACCCTTTTGAGAGTGGTTTAGGGTTTCTGAGGTATCAAGCTTGCAGAATCATAACAATACAGGAGATCATGATATACCTTGATACTACAAAGATAGTAAGTGATGGTAGCATTCTGGATGCTTAAAACAAAGTTGCATGTAGCATGTGGCCATGCAAGCCAGGAGGTGAAGGACGAACACCATTAACCCAGTGCATGGATATAAAGTATAAAGAGTTCCCGAGAGGGAATGGGAGTTCATCACTATGGATGTTGTGAGTCACTCTAGACCAAGAAGGTCAAGATACAATATGGGTTATGGTAGATCACAATACCTAGATGACATGAGAAAGGAAGATTTCTGTCAAGGGACAGATATGGTTGAACTACATATGAAAAGAGATGGTTCAACTACACCATGATGCGAGTTCAAAAGTTCTTGGGTATGACCAAGGTTCACTTCCATGAGGTGGGAGTGGATACATGAAGAACTCGATGATAGTACAGGTTATCACCCCATACTAATGGACAATATGATTTGATGAGAGCATGTGTGCTCATTTAGGGTGATACATAGAGACAGTTCTTAAGATGTGATGTTAACCACCATAGCCTTTATCGGGATGCAAGAAGTTTTATAGGGAGGTTGTGTCAGTCACCACTTCATTATGATGATGTTGGTGAAGGAGGCATCGCGAAGGTCAGAAAAGAACCATACGTGTGTGCAGATGAAGTCGCTTTGATCGTACAATGGCTGAGAGAGAGCCCAGTGGTGACATGAGTCACGAGCTGATGCAAAGAAGACTGATATGCAGTCATTGTGGGAGAATATGTGATGTGGAAATCCGACCCCTCTAAGCTCCAACTGAGAAAGCTGAGTCCCCGATAGATGGGTCCATTTGAGATGGATTGGTGGAGATGGTTGTGTTAACCTTACCCCTCAGGATAAAATGATGTGTTGCATGAGTCCGATCTAGAGAACTATGTGAGGTACCCAAGCCAGGTGTTGTGCCCTGAACCTATTCAACTTTTGAAAGGCTGAAAAGTCCTGAGTCACCTCTGAGGGTACGATATACCAAGGTAAGAAATAACTCATATGGAAGAAAATGAGATAATGAAGGTTCTTGGGAAACACCATGGAAAGGGTGAAGCCACATGGGAGCCCTGATGGACATAAGAAGACTTATCATGTTTGTTTGCTTGCATGATGGAATTTTGAGGGCAAAATTCTCATAAGAGGGGAAGGATGTTAGAACCCCAAATTTTGGGTTTCTTTGGCGAGAAAGGTAATTTCTCATATTAAAGATATTGGAACAAATAATGATATAATTTGTTTGGAAAAAATGGATTTTGTTTACAATAGCCTTGATGATTGTGTTGTGGGCTTTATTGGCTATTGGGCCCAATAACAAGAAAATTCAATTAGTAGATGAATAATTAAGTTTTTGAGAAAAGAAAGGTGTGGAAACCTCCAGAAGGCAAAAGAATACAATCCAAAGTTGGATTTCGTGCCTCTTGGGTTCCTTGGGTCCCAAGGAGTCCAAGGTTGCATAGAGAATGCAATAAGAAAAGAAAAGACCAATTAATTATTTCCTTGTTAAGAAAGAAATTGAAAAGAATGAAAAAAATGTGGAAAATATGTGAAAAGAGGTATAATTGAGTATCCTTGGTGGATTTTCGTATCTCACGGATTCCTAGTGTTAAAAGGAATTCCAATAGGAAAATAGAAGAGAGATAAAGAGAAATCCTTAAAAATAGAATTAAAAAGGAAAATAAATTGATTAATAAAAGGGAAATTTGAGAAATTTGCTTTCAAAAGAAGATAAAGGCAAATAGATTTTCCCCAATATGGGAATCCGTGCCTTTGGGATTTCTTGAGGTCCAAGGGACCCAAAATAATAAGATAATAGCAAAGGGAAAAGAAATAACAATTAATTTTGAATAAAAGGAGGATTAATTTATAACTAGAAACCCTAATGATTGGTAAAAGATATATTTAGTATTGCAATTAGGTTAATTCGAACATGTTTAACCTGATTAATGATTAAGATGGTTTTTAACCTGTTTTGATGATAAAATTACAAAGTTTAGGGTTTTAACTCAATATGTTGATTAATATGTTTAGAAACCCGAAATTAGAGAAAAAGGGAAGAAAAGATAGAACAATCCGAAAATTAGGGTTTTTATGGACCAAACCAGATCTTAAGAATCTTAATGGATAATAAGACAAGAAAGTTAGGGTTTGATGTATAATTTGATAAAAGTAAGGTAAAAGTAATAAAAAGGAAGTGAAACCCTAATTATGGTCAAAACCCAAAAAGGGCTAGTAACCCTAGGGCACGATTAGGCCTATTAATTTTGTATACCATGAACCATGATAGAAAATATTGGATGAATATTTCAGGATTGAATTGTGCCTGCTTGATTTACTCTGGATTACTTGATTGTTTGGATTAACTCTGCACTCAAGACAGCTTGACTTGTATGTGGTTAATTATGATTAATCACATTAGTTTCTCGAGGGTTTTCTGAATGTTTCCTCGCATTGAATGCAATATAAACAGTTTGGATGTTCATACTGCAATTATAAAGTCACTATGGCTATCACAGTTAAATATACATGTGAATTCTCGCACCTACATGCCACCCTGATGGAAGATGCCATAAAGGTCATGCCCAGGAGGGTAGACCAATGGGCACCATGAGAGGTGACCCCAGACACCAAGCTCAGGAATGAGAAGGTGGTCTATGATGCATGACTATGGAGCACCATTAGAGGTGACTCCGAGGCACCAAGCTCGGGATTGAGAAGGTGGCCTTAAGTCAATGGCAAAAGAGGAACCCTAGAGGGGTATGCCAGGGTTAAGCCCAAAGCGGTGGAGAATGACACATTGAAAATGTAAATTGGCTTGTTAAATAATTTGATTGTGATTATTAAATTGTTAGCCATATCTGTGAAATTTTTGGTTGTCCCCTCATACCTGTATATTTCGATATACTGATCGACGTTTTGTTTGTCGACGTTTTGTTTGTCGGCGTTTTAGGAACAACAACTGAAAGAACAAACAGTAAAGTGACACATTGTGAAAGTAATACATAAAGTGCAAGGAGGATTAGTTAGAATGGATTCAAGCTTGGATAGATAGATTTCCAAAGTTTTCAAAGGTAAGTAAAGTTGTAATTTTATACCAAATTTAAGTTAGTTAGTAGAATTTCATAATTGTTATTGATTATTTGTCGAACCTTTGATCCTGTTAATTGGATAACGGCACCGACCTTTCGGTCTCCCTTAATTGGGGTTACCGGGAGGCGGGGCCGTTACAGTTGGTCTGAGATTAACTTAAGATCAACCATATTCCTTTGTCATTGTTCCCATTTATCTTCTCATTTTGTACTTATTATAGGAGTTCTTTCCATCTTATGTGGATTTCATACGTTGAATCACTTTATAAGCATAGACTTATTTGTCTTTTACTTTATTATGTTCTTGAATCACATCTTCAAGAACTCCTCTTTCTCTTATTTCTATTCATATTTAGATTTCATGGTGTTGTGTCTTTCTCTTTAGCTACAAAACATTCAAGTTTTGATAGATTATGATGCAATTCTCATCTTCTTAAGGTAGGATTGAGATATTCACACGATGATTTGTTATTCATTATGCTCTTTAGATTGACTCAAAATGACTACTTGATCAGAGTAATTAGAGAGATAACAATCTAAGAGTTCCATACTTACCTTTCTTCAATAATTGAATACCTGGCCAGGGCATTAGGCAGCATGCACCATATTTTTGTGTCACGTTCCTAACTTAGATATCATCCTAGTCCTAAGTCCTAGTGTCCCTGTAGACTCAGTGAACCTGAAGCTCTGATAGCAACTTGTCAGAACCAGTTACACTAAATGAGATTATTCAAAACATAAAACACAATCTATCACTAATTAATTGCATACCCAAAAATATGGGTAAATTAAAATTGATTTCAAAGTCAGCACCCGCTCAGAAACATTTGCATAAGATCCCAACATCTTTCTTATATCCATACTATTATAATAATTTGATACCAATTGTTCTATTGCCTTAGCCACAACATATATACATAGGATAATAATATTTGTCTATGCCACAGAAATAAGCATTAACATGCTAATAAAATTCCAATTCGTTTGAAACACCATATACAAACATTTCATGCCCGAACCTGAGAGTACATGGATGACTCTAGGACACACTAGACATATAATCAACTTTCTCAAAGATTCATTACTATAGCTCCTGTTTGCTACCACATGTTTGTTTTTCTCACTTCTGAATAGCTAAAAAAATTGTGGCAAACCACAAGGGTGAGACCCATGTCCCAGAAAGAGATATAACCTCCAACAATGTTTATTAATTACAACATTTTTAAGTAATTAAACAGTTAAGCAGTTTAATCAGATATAACAAGTAAGCTCACCAGCACTGATGATTAACAAAATACATAAAGAGAAGATAATAACTATCATCATTAGCTAGACTATCATCATTTATCTTGTTGACAATATAAGCAATTCAATAGCATATGCATATCTAGCATCATGATCAAGTCTAGTAACATAGAATCTCTATCATTATGAATAAGTCTAGCCACATAAGCATAGCTAACAATATTAGCATGTCTAATGGGTTGAACATATCAACATCATAAGAAGAGCTAACAACATAAACACAACTATCTGGATAAGCATGATTAGCAGTATATGCATCTCTAGTTACAAAGGCATGGTTATCATGCTAAACATAACTAACAACATGAGATATCTAGCATCATGATTATAATCAACAGTAACCGTATAGTTATCAACATAAGCATGGCTATTGTATGTACGCATATAAAATCTTAACCATATCCACAACATAAGTATATCTACTATCTCTTAATTGCACTAAGCATCATCTTTATGTAAAGATAACAAACAAGGGTTATCATCCAATGTGAAACGTCATGTATATCCCTAAACAAATATGCTACACGGCTGTATTACATCTTTTATTATGCCTTGGGGAATTTGAATCGTACCATTCAAAGTCCAACCAACCCCTGCGAATGGCTATTTAGTTCCGTACAAGATCTAGGAGTGTCGGTATCCTAAGATCTCTTCCCCTCAGTCAATATGAGTAAAAAGGTAGTGACATATCAGTCAAAGCTGCCACCACAGCAACATATAGTAAAGCTAATAACCACTAGTCCGCCCTTGGTACATGTCACGATACTAGAAACCAGGGTATACAAAACCCTCTAATCTGAGGTAAAACCACAATTGTCCTCAATCACATCATGTTATAATCACTGAGACATGACCACAGTCATTCTCAATCACATCAGATTTATGAGGCATGACCATAGCCAACCTCCATAATCTGCATTGTAGATGACAAGGATATATCATCAACCTGCCACCCCCACATACTCAACAATATACACTTTGAGTTTCCCTTAGGAATACTCGTTTCACCATCTCACAAGTTCTGACACTGAAGATGGTTCTTCGACACTGGGCACTACATGATTATAGTTGCACTTGATTAGTTATGAGAATTGGGTGAATTAAGACTGCATCAAACAAGTGTACATACAAACCCTAATTCAATTCTAGTAAGCATATAAATATCACAACTTTTAAAAGATATAAAATGTGTGAAACATAATTTCTCATCTCATCATCACATGGTTCTATTCACTTGCCATTCATGAGACTACACAAGTCATCATACTTCCACAATATATAAATCCTTTTCACAATATCATAGGGTATCAACCCTTATCAACACAAGAGGGTTACACCTCATTCATGGTTCAACCATGCCCAAAGGCCATCAAGACCATAATACTATCAGGAGATATAAATCCTTTTCACAATATCAAAAGGTATCAACCCTTATCATCACAAGAGGATTACACCTCATTCAGGGCTCAACCACGCCCAAAGGTCATTAAGACCATCATACTATTCCCTACAAGATCATCATTATCTTTCCATGCCTTATAACAAGGCTCAACAACGTAACTTACATATAATACACTAGACCAACACAATATTGCATTAATGAGATAGGAGATATTCATAAACAATCATAGCAGGGTTATATTAACATTAAGAACATTCCTTTATTACATCAACATGCAAGGAATCTAGATATGATTTTGCATTACAGTTAGGTTCAACATGATAAATTATATCAATGTTACTAATCAACACTTATACCCAAACCCTAACTCACATCATCCCCATTGGATCATGGATGCATAAGTTGAAGCATCACCATAATATTCCATACTATTCTCAAGTATGAACCCACACATAAATCAAGGTGTAGCCATTGGGTTATAGCATACTAAGGTTTCAACAAAAGTAATAGAGTACTCCATGATTGTATTAGTCATTCAAGCACTATTCATACTCAATTACCATCATTTAGTTATATTAAAGCTAGGTATAACAAGATATACCTCATTAGGGTTACATATTAACACAATATGGTTACCATCCCTTATATTCATATGATTGAATAGGTAAGACTACCTTATTAAGGGTAACCTCCATTTGTTCTATCATCATTGAACCCATATTGCCATACCACAATGTCACCTGATCCATTGGATGTTTAAAAGGTAAGACCATTGGTTGTTAACATAAGTAAACACCTTGAATGAATCATATATGATGTTATTGAGTTGTGATATATAAAAGTCACCATTTAACCCTAGACATCCTTTGGTTAACAACAATAAGGGTTTTGTTGAGAGTAGGGTAAAATCCACAATTGACTATTCATTTAAAACAAGCCATCCAATGTCAACAAGTAAGCTCCTTAAGTTGATCATATAAAGGAAACCATCTAAATCACATTATTAGGACCAACATATTACATTAGCCATCATTTCACTTTATTGGAGGAATAAACATTAGATCTTGGCCATTGGGTCAAGTTCATATGTTAAAACTATCAATTACAGTATAGGTCTGACCATTGCATCAAGTGACCCAAGAAACCATTGGTATAAGGCTTAATTGATGCTACAACTATATGATTAACTCACCATACGTTTTCGAGATCTGACCACCATAATTAGTGACCATTAAGTCACCATAGGTTGTTAGATAAGCACTATATTCATTAATCAGCATCAAATATTAAGCAAATGTCATCATTGATTGATAATATTATTAGGGTACTTAATGGTTGATCATTAAACTTCTAATTGATCCAAAAAACATGACCTAAAGGGGTGACCATAGGTTGTCACCATAATATTACACCTTTGATCATGACCATAAGTTGTCATGAAGACAACACCATAGGGTTGTTGCAATGGTACCATCATTGGGTCATGGGTTTATAGAAGATATCAGCTTAAACCCTAAAATTGACCATTGGTTGATAGGTGCTTAGCACCATAGGTTGTCAAACCAAACTGATACAAGTCATAATATACCTTATGAATAATGTATACATGATCAAAGATTCATCTAGAACTGAAATCAGAATAGGGAACATTATAAAAATCGAAATCCAAGTCAAGCATAGCTTTTTAGTGCATGAATCATCATTTTCAAGCAAGAACATGAGCTAGCAAGCTTATGGTAAGAAATAAACGTGGAGCAAGTTATAAAACTTGTCTCTAATGAGAATATGAAACCCCACACAGAAGAAATCTCGAGCAGTTAGGGTAGAAAATCCAAGCATAAGCTACAAACTCGTCAATCTAGTACCTTTCTTCATCAAATTCGCAAACCCTAAGCATAAGGAGCAAGAAAGGTAGGGTTTTAGAGCTTTAAAGCAAATTCTACCATGGAACAACAAGGTTCCAACCTGGAGGAAGGTCTATGAAGGAGAAGAGAAAGATAAATGGAGAAGGAAGGAAGAAAATGACTTGCCTTGGTCGAAATCCCTAGAAGATGACCTTGGTAACCCTAGGTAGGGCTAAATGGAGCTCTAGGAGAACTTTTTCTCCAAAAAGAGGTTGTCTTCTACCTTAGAGAACTTGGTTCTATAAAAAAACAGAGGGGAGTTATTGATCCATGTTACAGGAAAGATAAAGCAAGCATAGTTTCAAACTTTGGCAAGGAAGAGGTAAATATAGCCCATGGATAATGATGGAAGCAAGCATGAGGTGTAAACGTAGCTTCCCCATGTGTCTATGGCCTTAAACTATTAAGAATATATAAGAACACAGACAACCAGCTCCTCCACCATCCATATAGACCTTATTACCTTTCCTTTGTCGAATTTCCCAGCCAATCACATAATTCATTAGCCGATAGCTACTAAAGGTAGCTCATCCATGAAGGGGTAAACCCTAAAATACCCTTGGAGAAAACACCTTCAAACTAAGGTTTACATAGGTGCCCCATGACTCAAAAAGCTCAAGAAAGATGATATAATATCTAAGGAACATAATAAAAGTGATAAATTGCAAAGAAAACCTCTCAATTTGGTAAATTGTAGAAAAGTCCAAAATGTGCATAAAATTGCATAACTTGCTCAACCAGTGTCCAAATTGTACCAAATTTGAAACTTAAGCTTGTATTATGATTTAAAAGTATATCACAAGGTTATATTAGGGTTATAATCATTCAATTATGGTAATTAAGCTTATTCAACTCATTAAGAAAGTTTAGGGGCCTTACGCTTCCCCTCACTCATTCCTTCGTGAGCACGTGCCCAGGGAACGTTGACTCTTAGATGTCGATTTGTCGTGCGGGTCAAGCATTGACCGAAGATCAATGGCCCTCATTTTTCTTCATTTCTAGTAAATAGTCCCTCTCTAGTCAATATTCAGATTAATTGCTTGTTCTTGCAAAAATGATAACTCTCAACTCCTAGGGCCAAAATATACAAAATTATATATCAAATTGATCCTTTTGAAAAGATCTACACAATGGACTAGGTTTTAGGGTCTAATTCCATAGTTTGTTCCCTGTTTTTCCCAAAGATGCATATGTTAATCATATGGAATATAATTGAGGTATAGTTATGATGCAAACTTGGATCTTGGCTACTTAATCTATCCCTGGTCCTTAAAATCAGTAACCCTAATGTCTCTGTAGCCCTAATGAAGGCCCTACTATCCATTTTGTTCAGAAATGACTCCATTTTGTACATATGCGACCATATTGGACTATAATGATGTACGTTTCTCTTTTGATGCTAACCTTTTTTTTTATAAGCCAGGAGGTTTTCTTATTCATCCCACCCTCCTCATTGTGGGCCATCAAAAATCATCTGAAAATACAGCTCCTGCTTACTAAGCAGGTAAACAACACCTCAAAAAGACAGATGATGTGTATTTTACTACGCGCTAAAAACGCAAGTGTACGCGTCGAGTAATATAGGCCTTGTGAGGCCCGAGTCGAACTCAGGGATACGTTGAATTATTGGAGACTTCTACTAACTATTTGCGATCAGCTAAGCCGGATAACAAAGTAGGGTTTTGTTGTTCAAATTAAAAGAAAATAAAAATAAAACAAAGCAAACAATCGATTAAAGGTTGATTTAATCAATTCAAAAGGATATCTTTAGGATTTCGGTTTCACCGCGGGTCAACATTGCATTAGGTTTCATATAACTCCTCAATCTTCTCTCTCTATCCGGGTAGTGGCATGAAAATAGAATTACCCACTGTCGTGGTGTAATTCACTACTTAGGTTTAGGTTGATTCCACCGTCGTAGTAATCATTCCCCTAAACTAAGCGCATTACATCCGATCTCTCAGTTTCCACCATTCATTTTACACCTCCTTTGTCAAGGGATTTATCGATTAATGTAGGTTTCGTCTCTTTTCAACAGTTAATCCTTCTGTCGAAGTGATTAAGGGCATTAAGTTATTAGTATGGTGATCAAGCATAACAATATATGCAGAAAACGAAACTATACCACGGATTTAAGAGAGAAAATATGAATTATTAATATAAAATTGTCATACAATGCATTCCCCGGGCTACTCCCGGTCCTAAAGACAAAGGGGATTAGCCCCGCATGGTCATCTCAATGAAAGACAGAGGAGTAGAGAAGAAAAACATGGGAAACATGGAGCAAACTCGTGTAACCCCTGATACAAAGGTGTTCCTGGAGATCCTCCTCGAGAAACGTGCGTTTTGCAGTCTTCCGGCAGCAAAATCGCCCGTCGGAGGTGCCCAGATCGCTCGGTTGACGGCCTTCGTCTCTTGTCTCCTATCTCTCTCCTCGGCACTCGTGCAATCCAAATTATCAGATCCCCCTCACCTCTGGGCGGCCGTCATTAGGTATAAGTCCCTAATTAGGTCGTCCAATAATGACAGCCGTCCGATTGATGTCAAAATAGATCCAACGCATATCTGCCGGCGTCGATACCATCGACGCGGGTCGATGGTATCGACCCAGCGGATTAGCGGCAGCTTTCCTTTCTTTTATTCTGAGCGCCTGTGGTGATCTCGATACCATCGACTAGGGTGTCGATGGTATCGACTCCTTTAGCGTCGGTTGTTGTCGTTTAGCGACGCTGTAGCTCTCCTTGTGTCGATGGCATCGACATCCGTCGATGGTATCGACTTAATCCTCGCTAGCAGCCTGGAGACATCTCGATGCCATCGACTTGGGCGTCGATGGTATCGACTCTGTATTGCTCTTCTCGGCTGACAACCTGTGGCTTGGTCGATGGTATCGACACCCGTCGATGGTATCGACGGATGTAGATACTTGTTTTTCCTGAAATTGTACAACAAGACCAAATAAATCCACACGATTTATGATAAGATGATCAATAATGCTTAAAATAATGAAATAAAGGGGATTTGATATAAAATGATGGCAGAGACCAAATAAAGTGAATTATGCAATAATATCCATAAAAATGAGTAATTAAGGCACAAAACACATATGAAATAGGTCTCTAAATGCGACTCAAAATCATCGCATCAAACTCCCCTAAGCTTAAACATTGCTCGCCCTCGAGCAACTAATCCTTAGAATAGAATTGCAGATGTCAACTAACAATCAACACATCACCCCACATCCCACATGACTTCCACTGAACGTTCTCAAACCGGCCTTTCCTAATCACAGAACAGTAATTACCCTACAGGCGACAATAACCATCAATAAAAGAAATTATCCTTCAAACTGATGAACACTATCACATAAGGCAGTTATCATAATAAAGTTCGCCGATTCAGCCATGGTGCATCTTGTGATCACCTACACTACGTTGCTCGCCCTAACTACCATCTACATGGAAGCAGTTCTCCTGATAAACATGAGTGAGGAGAAAATCACGGTGGCCTACCAATCCGAGCAACGGTTGGATGGAATGGGTGGTTCATGGGAGAATTTGGAAGTATTACACAGTTTCAAAATGCATATAACAAAATGCCCTAAATGATGCAAATGCACCTTAAGAATGCCCTAATGCCTAAAAATGGGTGGAATAATGCATGCCCTAACCTTCTACCTCACAATGAGATAGAAATCTACTCAAGCCACATCATGTACTCAATTTCCCTTTATTATACAAGTGATATCATTCCTTTCTCCCTCTTATTCCTTTTCTTTCCAAATCTCCTTTTTCTTTTCTTTTTTTCCAGAATTTTTTTTCTTCTGTTTTTTTTTTTTCTTTGCCCATATATCTATAATTGCTTAGAGATACATGTATAAGGCCATTTTCTTTCCAATTGGAGATCTTTGCTTTATTTTGAGGGTATGGAACAAATTAGATCACCTATTTAGGAAAACTGAGACACATGGTGTGCTTATGCATGAAAATCATGAAATTGTGAGTGCAACTACATGACATGCACCTAAAAGTAATGTGCATGTATCACTATATATTTTTTTTTTATTATTCTATGCAAAAACATGAAAATAACAATGCAAAACCTATCTACATGCCATGCACGCAAAAGAAATTGAAACTGCACTTTACTTCCAATTCTTGGGTGGATTATAGGAAATGGGGTGGAATGATCACAAGATTAAGTGACTGAACCTTAAAAGAAAATTATGTGTCCCTCCTTATTGACATGTGTAGTAATTAAAAGGGTTCTTTCTCTTACATCTGATTAAGGTCTCATTACCATTTGATTAGGTTAGGCTCAAACAACCGTTACTATCCACTTTCCATGAGTCAAAGGGTGTGGGTATGACATATTGGTTCAAAGTTGACATAATCAATCATTTTCATAGAAAAAGTTCCCCAAGGACAACCAAGTAAAGCTATTTAAATGACCATGAAAAATTCCCTTTAATTTCCCCATGAAAACAGCTAGATGACAATTTTTACGACATCCACAATTACACTAGATAGATGTGGATCCTACAAAAGCGGTAAACCTAGAAATAAAAACAACTAATATCTCAAAAGTAAAATCAACATGAATAAGTAAGTAAAAACTAAGATAGAGGGTTGTTCCAACACCCCCCTAAGCTTGAATATGACTATGGCCTCATAGTCAACATTCTCACTTAAGAGGTGGAACAACGATACCATTCACTTTGAAGTGTGGTGAAGAAGGATGGTCAGATGCTCAAGTAGACCAAGTGATGCTTGCTATCTCCCTCCTTTTTGTGGCCCATTTTTGTGTCTTAGTGGTTCTAAGACGTGACTTACTTCATCCATCTCTCCTCTGCAAAAAAACGGTTCGAAAAAATCTCGTTTCGATACCTTTTACGGCCTGTTTTATGTAGCTGTCCTGCAGGTGTCGATACCATCGACCAAGGTCGATGGTATCGACCCAGACTCAGCGATTTTGTTGAATCGACGCATCTAAAAGCCTGGGAACTCAAAAGTGTCGATACTATCGACCCTAGGGTCGATGGTATCGACTTTACTGGCACCAATTTTTCTGTAAATCTTCAGGAATCTCGATACTATCGACCCTATGGTCGATGGTATCGACTTTTCTTCAGTGTTTACTGATCCAAACTCGATACTATCGACATGGGTGTCGATAGTATCGACCTTAACCTTCTGCACACTTCAAAACACGAGTTAGGGTACCATTTTTACAAAAATTATCAAAACCTAAGCAAAAACTAAGTACGTAAACATAAAAGAACATAACCAAATATAAAATTGAACCTAAAGTTGGGTTGCCTCCCAACAAGCGCCCTTGTTTAATGTCCTAGGCTTGACATAAAGATACCTTTAACCTGGGTTGTCAAGAGATGTCTCCAATGAGTCATGTGGCAATTTGAATTGAACTCGATCTTGTCCAATCCCCAAGGTCAATGTACCTCTCCCAATTGCAGTGATTACATCAGCCGTAGCTTGGAACGGCCTTCCCAATAGCATCTCACCTCCTTCCAGCTCATGCATGTCCATGACCACAAAGTCAACAGGGAAGATGAATTTGTCGACCTTGACTAACACGTCCTCGCATATACCTTGTGGCTTCACAATGGATCCATCCGCCAACTCAATTGTCATAGATGTTTGTGTTGGCTTCTTCAATCCCAGCTTTTGAAAAGTGGCAAGTGGCATAAGATTAATGCTTGCCCCTGAGTCACACTGAGCTCGTGGGAAGTGTTGATCACCTATTGAACATGGAATATAAAAACTCCCCGGATCTTTCTTCTTCTCCGGTAAACTCCCAAGGATGATTGAGCTCACCATTTCATTCATCCGGCATACATCGGTGTCTTTAATCCGCCGCTTTTTGCTGATTATTTCTTTGATAAACCTCCCATAGGCGGGAACCTTCTCAATCATTTCCACCAACGGAATGTTTATATGTAGTTTTCTGAACATCTCCAAGAATTTTCTATAATGTCGGTGCTCCTTCTTTGTCTTCAGATTGTTCATAGTTGGATCCACTGCCGCATCGCCACGCTTGTGGGGTGGCACATATGAGCTTTTCGGGGTCATCTCCCCTAAGCTTGCTTCAATTACTCCCTCTGACGTGGGCTTTGGCGAGACATCATCTACAGTAATTGCTTTTTGTGGTTCCTCTCTCGCATTAGATGTTTCCACACGTGTACAAACAACCTTCAATTGTTCTTCTTGCCTAGGAGGAGACGTGACCACCATGGGCTCTTGGTGGCTTTTCCAAAAAGAAAAAGTGCTTCCGCCTGGTAGTCTATAGTAAGTGCGAGGGTACGGTATTGCCGGCGTCGCCTCCGTATTAAAAGTTATTTTTCCTTGCTCTTTTGCTTCTGACACCTGAGATTCCTCCTCATTGTCTATCACAGAAATATACTTGACCTGATGGTTTACTTGGGCCACATTTGCATTCTCGATTGGTCTCTGTTGATTGGCGTTCTTGATGGCCGCCACTTCACTGGA
This sequence comes from Alisma plantago-aquatica, assembly GCA_963693085.1. Taxonomy (NCBI): domain Eukaryota; kingdom Viridiplantae; phylum Streptophyta; class Magnoliopsida; order Alismatales; family Alismataceae; genus Alisma; species Alisma plantago-aquatica. Next base: position 21,533,349 of record OY856409.1, on the reverse strand, counting down.
GATCTGTGCCACGGTAGTTTCTAATGCCCGCATTTGTGCTCCATGGCTTTGCAGTGTCTGCCCAAACTTGGTTAGAATTTCACCTTGAGATTGCAATTGCTTACCAAACATGGCCATCATCTCCTGGTTCTGCTGTACCATTTGACTCAGTAGTTCAGTGTTCTTATCTTCAACTCTTGGATGTGGCTTCGCCTCCGGATCTTGTTGGAAATTATTAGGCTCCTTCCAGGAGAACTTTTTGTCTCTCCTCCATGCATAGTCATTGTTTCTGTAGCCCTGTTGTTGCATGAATTTAACTTGGGCTTCCTCATCCTCAGATGCATCTTCCTTAGACAGTAACTTCTTGGCTAGGAGATCTAACTTATCATTCAGCTCCTTGACTGCTTTAGATTCCCCTATCGCTCGAACATGCTCAACTTTATCCCGGTCACCCCATGATTGTTTTCTGGACATGTTCTTTAAAATCTCCCAGCACCTGTCATCAGTGTTGTTTAAGAAAAATCCAGACCCGGCTGAATCCAAATTGCTCCTATCGTGCTCGGAGAGAGAAAAATAGAAGATCTTCACCTGTGTCTGTTTATCAAGCCCGTGGTGCGGGCACCTTCTCAACATGACTTGGAACCGCTCCCAAGTCTCAGAATATGTTTCACCGGCCTGTTGGGTGAAGTTGTGGATCTTCCTGATCATGTCGTTAGTTTTCTCAGGAGGGAAGAACCTCTCGAAGAAAACCTCTACCATATGGTTCCAGTTCTCCACAAAGTCATCATCCAGATTATATAGCCATTCACGTGCCGCTCCCACCAATGAGCTTGGCCATAGCTTGAGATAAAGCGCCTCCTGTGGAAACCTATCAATTTTTACCATATCACAGTTCTCAATAAACTGGCTGATGTGAGCGACGGGATCCTCATTCTTAAGCCCATGAAAAGCATTCGACTTCACCAGATTTATCAACGCCGGATCAATCTTATATGTAGGTATGTTGATTGCCTGCTTCTTTATAGGCCCTTTTGAAGCTGATGAGGAAGAAGCCTTGATCTTTTCCCATATAGTCTGTGGCTCGGCCATCTCTTCCTGTTCAAGTTCAGAATCTACCTCTTCTGGTCGCTCTTGCTCGTGATAATCCTCGTCCTCAGGTCCCGGCAACGGAACCTCGGGTGTGCGATTGTCGTAGTCCGTACTACGCGTGTGCACCATGCAAAGCACCTGAAATATGGAAATAGGGGTTCAGTACAATGCTTTAGTCGAGTCAACACAAATATAGAGAAATAAAGGAATTTTTTTGAAATTGTTTTAAAATAAATAAAAAAAAATTGTGGCCTAGAGTGGCCGCTCTTAGCACTCAAAGTGCCAATAATTCGCCGTATCCCCGGCAACGGCGCCAAAAACTTGATGTGTATTTTACTACGCGCTAAAAACGCAAGTGTACGCGTCGAGTAATATAGGCCTTGTGAGGCCCGAGTCGAACTCAGGGATACGTTGAATTATTGGAGACTTCTACTAACTATTTGCGATCAGCTAAGCCGGATAACAAAGTAGGGTTTTGTTGTTCAAATTAAAAGAAAATAAAAATAAAACAAAGCAAACAATCGATTAAAGGTTGATTTAATCAATTCAAAAGGATATCTTTAGGATTTCGGTTTCACCGCGGGTCAACATTGCATTAGGTTTCATATAACTCCTCAATCTTCTCTCTCTATCCGGGTAGTGGCATGAAAATAGAATTACCCACTGTCGTGGTGTAATTCACTACTTAGGTTTAGGTTGATTCCACCGTCGTAGTAATCATTCCCCTAAACTAAGCGCATTACATCCGATCTCTCAGTTTCCACCATTCATTTTACACCTCCTTTGTCAAGGGATTTATCGATTAATGTAGGTTTCGTCTCTTTTCAACAGTTAATCCTTCTGTCGAAGTGATTAAGGGCATTAAGTTATTAGTATGGTGATCAAGCATAACAATATATGGAGAAAACGAAACTATACCACGGATTTAAGAGAGAAAATATGAATTATTAATATAAAATTGTCATACAATGCATTCCCCGGGCTACTCCCGGTCCTAAAGACAAAGGGGATTAGCCCCGCATGGTCATCTCAATGAAAGACAGAGGAGTAGAGAAGAAAAACATGGGAAACATGGAGCAAACTCGTGTAACCCCTGATACAAAGGTGTTCCTGGAGATCCTCCTCGAGAAACGTGCGTTTTGCAGTCTTCCGGCAGCAAAATCGCCCGTCGGAGGTGCCCAGATCGCTCGGTTGACGGCCTTCGTCTCTTGTCTCCTATCTCTCTCCTCGGCACTCGTGCAATCCAAATTATCAGATCCCCCTCACCTCTGGGCGGCCGTCATTAGGTATAAGTCACTAATTAGGTCGTCCAATAATGACAGCCGTCCGATTGATGTCAAAATAGATCCAACGCATATCTGCCGGCGTCGATACCATCGACGCGGGTCGATGGTATCGACCCAGCGGATTAGCGGAAGCTTTCCTTTCTTTTATTCTGAGCGCCTGTGGTGATCTCGATACCATCGACTAGGGTGTCGATGGTATCGACTCCTTTAGCGTCGGTTGTTGTCGTTTAGCGACGCTGTAGCTCTCCTTGTGTCGATGGCATCGACATCCGTCGATGGTATCGACTTAATCCTCGCTAGCAGCCTGGAGACATCTCGATGCCATCGACTTGGGCGTCGATGGTATCGACTCTGTATTGCTCTTCTCGGCTGACAACCTGTGGCTTGGTCGATGGTATCGACACCCGTCGATGGTATCGACGGATGTAGATACTTGTTTTTCCTGAAATTGTACAACAAGACCAAATAAATCCACACGATTTATGATAAGATGATCAATAATGCTTAAAATAATGAAATAAAGGGGATTTGATATAAAATGATGGCAGAGACCAAATAAAGTGAATTATGCAATAATATCCATAAAAATGAGTAATTAAGGCACAAAACACATATGAAATAGGTCTCTAAATGCGACTCAAAATCATCGCATCAACAGATCACAACCAACACACCCCAAAGAAACACAAACAGACAAGCTCTACAAAGAAAACATTACCAAGAACTAACTTCAACATAGGGTATGCCTCTTCTCTCAAGGATGCATAGGCCTCTAATTCTCCGGGGCAAGATGCTCGGCTCATCACAGATGAAAGCATTAGATGTGGCACTCCCTAGATGTCCCAGCTGTCTAGGGATTGTGTTTATTACTTTAGAAACATGCAGCCCAATAATGGAGTCATCAATCACCTTCTGGCGAAGCTGTCTAATAAAATTACTAACTTTCCACGACGCTCTTGTGCTTTTCCATATCCTGTTGTAAGTATTGATGTCTTCCATCTCCACGATCGATATATTCAGATTATGCTCATCAGGGATCCTGAGCGCAGTAGCGATCGCAATAATATAAGCATCGTCGTAATTCTTTTCATTCAGCTCAAATCTAAACGCCAGCCTGACTCTACTCCTAGAGTCTCTCACAAGACCGGCCGCCCATCTTTTAGGTATATTATCCATACCAAAGAACCTGCCAATCGAGATATTAAGCTTGAGATTGTTAATATCAGGTGGAAGCCATTGCACTAGCTTGATCGATCTCAATCTCATCAAAGGGATGTCAATGCCACTGATCGTAATCAAATTGTAGAAACCTGGTTCCTCTAATTTACTAAAAGAGGTGTTCTTCATGGCCCGGTTTAAAATGAAAATGATCTCTTTCCAAAGTAGATTCGAACTAAGCTTATGGCCATCAAATCTCTACGCACATCTCGATCTCCAGATTACCCAGATCGTCAAGGCACTCAGGACGGAAGCTATCCATCTTTTTGCCGAGATTCTAGAATAATGGGGTATACACCAAAAAATCAAGTCCTCTAAGGATGTAGGAGGATCCTCCCCAATAATCGCACATATCTTGTGCTAAAAGAAGGTAGCGCACTGGCTGCGCAGGAAAAGGTGATCCATCGTCTCTTCGGCTGGATGATCACAACAAGAGCACCTCGAAGCGATGTGAATTCTGCATCTTCGGATGTTATCATCAGTAGGTATGGCTTTTCGCGCAATTTTCCATATGATAGCGCTAGCTTTGGGAAATCCGGTCTTCCAAATATGGACGAAAGGGTTCGGATGAACCACCAGCCCAGGATGGAGAACGTGACGCTTAGTAGATCTGATAGAGAAATAACCATCGGTCTCCAGAGTCCACACCAGCTCGTCATCAACATCAGAAATACACGTCATGGATGCTCTGATCAAGTGCGAACCTTCCACATTGATAACTTGATTCAACAAAGGCCAGTCCCAATCCCCTTGTTCGTTCCAAAAGTCCTTAAGGTGAAAATCCCTGCGAGTATCCTCCGAATTATGAGCAAAGCCTGTCAAAGAAGTCCCGAGCCATCTGGAATCCCAAAGAGAAATCTCCCCTTTACCTACAACCCACCTGCAGTGGGGAGAGAAAAACGGGAAGGTTCTCCATATCAGTTTCCAAGTAGGTGAAGCAAAGGAACTCAACTTGAGGTACGGTGGAAAAAGATCAGATCTTTGGTTGAGCTGCGACCAATATTTGTCCCGACAGAAAGTCGCCCAGGGTGAGCGACCAGTAGTAATCTCCCAGCATGCCTTGTACAGAAAAGCTCTCGCCATGGTTCTAGTTGAATCCAGATCCAGACCTCTCTTCGAATATGGAACAACCACATGTTTCCATGCTACCCAGCACTTTCACTTGTCGTTCTTTCTATCGGTCCAAAGGAAACAAGACATAATCATATCCAACCTGTCACAGATACTCGCCGGTAGCCCAACGGCAGCCGCAGTGTAAATCGCTGTAGACGAGAGTGTATGCTTAATCAGCAATTTACGCCCAGCGAAGGAGAGAAACCTTGCCTTCCACGAGGCGAACTTCTTGGTCATCTTTGAGATCAGGAAGTCGAAATTTCTGATTTTAGCTCTACCATAATATAACGGAATGCCAAGGTACAAGAAAGACTCCCCAACTAGTGCAATACCCAACTTGTGTGCAAGCTCCAGGGCCACAGCCTGATCATCCATGCCTATAAGACAACATGACTTCTGTTTGTTCACAACCTGCAAGGTGGCGTCTTCATAATCAGAAATAAGCCGCACAATGAAATCTATGGACTGATCGGAGGCTCTACAGAACAGGATGATGTCATCTGCATATAGAAGGGAAACCGGAGCATTTCCCCTTCCTCTCGTATATAATCTATCGATGTGGCCGTGTGTGACTGAATGATCAAGGAATCTAGCCAACAACTCCTCAAAGATGATGAAAAGATATGGCGAGAGCGGATTTCCTTGCTTGAGCCCACAAAAAATCTGGAAAAAGCCTTCTGTATGGTCCCCAATCGAAATGCTTGCCCACAAGTCCATGAAGAAACTAAGACATAAGTCTATCAATTCTTGGAAAAAACCAAACCTGAGCATCGTCTTCTCAAGGACCTTCTAGTGTACTTTATCATAAGCTTTAGCCATATCAAGCTTGATGACCATATTTGGGACCTCACCTCCTTGTCTAAGATCGTGGATCAGTTCTTTGGCAAAGAGAATATGGTTAGTGATGTCTCTCCCTTCAACAAACGCACCTTGAGATAACGAGATAATTTTATCCATAATAGGCCTCATTCTATGACTGGGGATGTTAGCAAAAACTCGTAACAGCATCGATTCGATAGTAATAGGCCTGAAATCTTTTAGAATATCTTCTGGGTCATCGACTTTAGGAATGAGAATGATCATGAAGGCTTTGAAGATCCTGTGACATTGCCGGTTAGAAAAAAAGCTTTTCATCAAATCAAGAACATCTTGGTTGACTATATCCCAAGCTGCCAAGAAGAACGATAGGGTATATCCATCAGGACCCGGGGCGGAGAATCTGTTCATACGTCTCATGGCAGCTAGACACTCCTCTTCAGATGGAATATTCAGCAGGGTTAGATTATCATCTGAACTCATGGATGGTTCAATGTATTGGAGGAATGACAAAAGCGTATCATGGTGAGAAAGATCCTTCTCTGCAAAAAAATCTTTATAAAAGTCCACCGCCGCTTTTGCTATAAGGCCTGGATCATCAGTTCTAACCCCATTAGGTAAGGCAATATTCGAGATCATGCGACGCCTCTTTCTAGCTTTGACAACTGAATGAAAAAATTTTGTATTTCTCTCGCCATCTTCAAGCCATGCGATTTTTTCCTTCTCTTTCCAAAACGCTTCTTCTAAGTCAAGAATATCTTGTAACTCTATTTCAGCCTTCATCAGGAGGTCCTCATTCGCCGGTGATGGAATATCATCATATTTAAGCTGTAGGACATGCACAACATCTTCAAGATTCATACGTCTTTGCTTGATATCACCAAAGACATTCTTGTTCCAGATTCGAAGGGCCTTTCTAGTGTTCTGCATCTTTCTATAAATGATATACGAAGGGTGTCCTATCTCATCTGTTTTCCAAGCTCCTCGGATAACTTCCATGCATTGAGGATGTTCTAGCCACACCGCCATGAAAGAAAAAGGTGAATGAGGCCTGTAAGATTGCTGCGTGCTCCCAGAGGCAAGAATGGGACAATGATCAGAGATCCTGTAACGAGTGATATGAAAAGTCCTGGCATTAGGATGTAACTGAGACCATTCATCATTAATAAGAATCCTATCCAGTTGTTCCCAGGTAGTAGGAGAAAAATGCTGTTTATCCACCCAAGTAAAAGCACTTCCTTCAAAGGGTGTTTCAGAAAGCTTAGCATCTTCGATAAAGGTGTTGAAATCAAGCATTCCACGGAAATCTGGATCAGCGGTGCCTCTCTTCTCTTCAATTTTACGAATAATGTTAAAATCCCCTACGATCAGCCAAGGTCTGTCCCCCACAGTCGTCATCAGTGAGATGAGTGATTCCCATAGGTCTCTTCTATGTCTTACAGAGCAGCTAGCGTAGACTGCGGTAATGAAAAAATTACCCATATCCGGCCGTTCACAGGAAATAGTAATATGTTGTTTATGGGAAGCAATCACCACTGGATTAAGGATACTATCCGCGTAAAGCCACACCTTGCCATCTTCCGAATGGTTGTCTGTCGACCAGTCTAGATTGACGATGTCCAAAAGTTCCTCCGATCTTTCAACATGTATGAACGGTTCAAAGAGACCAAGCACACTAGGTTTGTGAGAGTGACACAGTCTCCTCAAGACTTTCCTAGTCTTGTTGTTCGCAGCTCCTCTAAGATTCCAGAAAAGAAATTTGTACAGATCCATTAAGAAACCAGACACAGACCCAGATAAACGCACAAAAAACTATACAGCTTCTTCAACGACTCCCCCTTCTATGTTCCCTTCTCTCCCAGGTATCATCCCATTCTAGATCGGTGTCATATCTATGACCATCAGAAAAAGCCTCATCAAAGTGTTGTGCATCATGTCTGTACGACCTTCTATACTTATTCCCTTGATTATGAAAATCTGTAAAGTCAGTGTAACCATGCCTATGAGATCTTCCTTCATGTCTGTAATTCTCTTCCCCAAAGGACATATAGTCAATAAGGCTATGTAGCGGGAGATTAGTTCGTTCTCCATTATCATTGTATATCCTTCGATCATCAGGGTAGAGACTCTCACTTCTTCGATGCCCGTATCTGTTGTCCTCCCTGTGGTGTGACTCTGGTGGCTGATCGTCCTGCATAGCACGGGTAGGAGGGATAGGCGGGGTGTTACCAGCTGTAACTATTATCAGAGGTCTATCAAGCTGAGACTGTGACTCTTCCCGTATCTCTTCACGATTGTTCTCCTCATGCTTGTCAACTCGTCTCTCCAGAACTGTAGAAGGAACATTCAGCTCTCTGCCCATCTCTGTCAACTGAAATTGATTCTCAAAAATATCCGCCCGAGCGACTAGGTGCAATTTGACATTTACTCTACCATATCCATGCGAGGTGACAATGTATTGTGGAACATCGTCCTTGAAGGCTTCTACAAGTATAAGAATACCAGAGAGGTCATCTTCTGAAATCTGCCAATCTGAAATGCAACCAAGATGCCCAAAGGACAGAACCAGTTGTTCAACTGTCTTCTCATCTCTGAATGCTATCGGCAGCCCTGTTACCCAAAACCAAAATCTCTCTTTCCGATCACCATCATCATATATGGTCATATTACTCACCTTGAGTCTGTAGTGTCGGTAAGATAAGTGTAGTAGCCGGGCAGCTTTAGAAGCCTCCTCCTTGCTGTCGAAGAAGATAACTGCTTTCCTGTAATCATGTCTATAGATGTCTGCCGCCTTAGGCCATTTACTGGTGAGGAATTCCTTCAGCGGCTGCCATGCCAGGCCATCCGCCCAAGATACTTCAATCGAAAACTCCAAGGACTCGATTCTCTTGGCTCTATCAGGATCTCGAGAGTTCAGGTGTACAAAAGCTTTCTTCGGTGTGTGCTGATTACCTCCTCGTGTAGGGACCCCCGCCGGCATCATAGGGAAGGCTTGTCTGGAGAAGATGTCTGGTGGTGGATGATAGGGAGTATCAACTTTGTCACGCATCCAAGGATGCCCTCTCATTCTACATCTAGCTGCGATATGCCCTTCTCGTCGACATATGTAGCAGACTTTCGCTGCCGAACATTGGGATTGCCAGTGTCCGCGCATCATACAACGGAAACATGTATCATGTGGAATGTCGAAGAGGGGTCGATGTCTCTGAAGGGGTGCACCACGGTTCATCTGCTGGTGTGATACATTCCTCACATGGGGGGTGTGCTGTCGCCGACCATTAGAAACGATCGGGGGGGGGGGTAGTCTCATCTACATTGATGACTGGAGGATTCATGGCGATCTCTTCCCTGGGCACTTCATTACTCGCCGCCCTATTCACTGAAGCATTCTGATCACCCATATGCACCTGTGTCTGTGAATCCTGCTGAGGAACAGTCGGGGCCGATAGGGGAACCACAGGAGTCTCAGTTGCTGTAAGAATCTGACCATGTTCTGTATCTCCCTCAAGGTGGTCCTTAGACACAGCATGTGGTGAAGGTGATCGCAAAAGGCTCCTCACGTCTGTAGGTATGGAGGAAGATGAGAAACGATCTCTACGTTCAGCGACAACTTGTTGAGCAAGCATCTTTTAGACAGCTATCGAGTAATCCTCCGCAAGATCGGCGATGGCAGCATCTGATCAAGGGGAGTCGTCAGACACACCCTTGCAGCCCGAAACCCTAGACGACGACAGAAAGAAACCGGCGTTTGTCCACGCCTACATCAACGCTAAACCACCGGAAGGAGGAAGGGTAGCGGCAGAGGGGAGGGTTGAAGGGGGGGTGGACTCCGGAGGGCGAAGTGCCCTACCGGAGGGGGTGGTGGCGGGCGCCGCCGGCGGGGATCGGATCATCCTTGGATCGCCCAAAAAATGGCGGAGATCAGATAGCTAGGGTTGTCCAAGTCCTTCCTTCTTTTGATGCTAATCTTGTTACCTAATGACTCCTAATGATTAACCAATCATGAGATAAGTATTTTTATGCAGTTGGAACCCCTTGGGAAACCTAACAACCTCCCTTGTAATCTTGATGACAAAATTATGTGATTATGATAATTGCATGTATGATTGAATGTGCTACGCCATGTTGGTGGTTTGATGCCTAGACCCTAGTAGACAGCACCTTACTTTGAATGCTCTCCTTATGTTACTTTCTTACTGATCTAAACTATCCCTTATGCTTGGCTCTTATTCCTTGATGATACATGATCGTGGTTTGCCCTATTTTGAGTCTTTTGACCTAGTTATGTATTTAGGGGACCTAAACCTTGAAAAGATCTTACATAATGAATGTAATGTTATAATGAAAAGAGACTTGAAACCCTCCCTCATGTTGACCTATAAATGAGTATAAGATCATTAACCATGTAATTAACCAACTATGAACATAATTTGGCCAAATTCCTAAAATGCATCTAATTAGGATTAATGGTGAGAATCTGATGCATACATGTAATCTTGTTGTTAATCAGGTTTGGCGTGTGACTAGGTAATGAAGGATAAGGTAGGAATTATGAAATATCTCAATCAAGTATGGGCCTTATCTAGTTATATGAATATCACTTTCTTGCTTGAAAAGACATGTATTGTATGCTTGTTTGTTTACTTGCTCAAATATTTCCATTTAGTATTGCTATGTCTTACTCGATGTTTTCCTCGTCAGTTTTATAACTTGAACACACACACACATATATATATATATAGAAATCCATTATAAAATTGTTTGAAAAAGGGTTAGCTGTTGGATATGGCCTTGAGGCACCTCTCGTATTAAAGGGTTAGCTAATCTTGAGCACCCTTACATACCGTTATGACGGGAAGATGGCCAAAGGCGTTATACATGATTGATATTGTTGGTATAATGCAGTGAAATGACATAAAATATGGTTTAACAATTTGTTAAATAGTTAACATGTTTATTCTTATTCATTTAGTCTTGAAGTCTTTTCAAATTATGCAAAGCTTATACATATATATGTATCTTTCTGCCCCATACTCAACACCTCAGGTGTTGACCCATTTCTCATATTTTGTTTTTAGGTTCAGAGATGGCTAGAAGGTTGATGGGCTTGGTGAGCTATGCTAGGTGTACTTGTTGTAGGATTCCCAGTGTACATGAGCAAGAACTGTATAATGTGACAATTCATTATGTAAATGAAATCATGTAATTGAAGGATGTTGCTTAATAATATATTGTTGAATGTTGAGATTATGTTGGTGCATACTTCTTGTTATTTGTTCATGTATGCTAAGTATTTCACGCTTCTGCATGTTGCCTTGGGTATTCGTTCGGTTCATGGGATTGGGATTCTGGTTCCGTGATAGTATGTTCCTTCTAATGATGAATGGACACATACTATTGGTGAATACATACATATTAAAGGTAAATACCCACCTACTTTTGATGAATACGAGCCTACTAATTTTGCAGAAAATGTTTGAAACATGCCTACTAAATTGTGAATATGTGCCTATTAATACAGAATGCACGCCTGTCAATGTGAGTGCATTCCTACTAATGGTGAATGCACACCCACTAATATAGAATAAACAATTATTAGTAGTTAATACCCAACCTACTAATGTTGAATATGCTCCCATTATTGCAAAATACATGCCTATTATATGTGCCTACTAGTGGTGAATATGTATTTACCAGTAATGAATACACTCCAAGTAATGCATAATATGAGTCAAGTAGTGGTGAATACATTGCTTACTAATGATCGGTAAACAATTATTAATGGTGAATATGTGCCTCTTAATTTAATTACACTCCTACTATTGCATAATATGCTCCTAATAACTATTATTACAGGCTTACTAAATTGTGAATGGAAGCTTATTTTTATGGAATGCATGCCTATTATTGGTGAATACTTGCCTACAAATGGTGGATATGCACCTATAATATGGAAGTATGTTTCTATTAATGGTGGACACATGCCTACTAATGATGAATATGTGTCTACCAGTGGTTAATACACATACACTTTCATTCAACTTGTGTCCACTTTTGATATTTTGGTTCCCACTTTTGTCAATTTGCACCCCACTTTTTGTTAATTACATCCATTTTTTTTCTTTGGCTTCCACATGGTTCAATTTCCCCCCACTTTTGGACTTTCAATTCTCTCTTTGGTCAAAATGTGCTCATTCTTTGTCATTCTACGCTCAACATTTGTTTTAGACACTTTCTGAAAACCATTGGTCAATTTTCTCCCACTTCTTGTAATTTTGTCACATTGTGCCCACATTTTGTAATGGCCACTTTGATCCCCATTTTACTCCCCTCCTCACATCACTTTCTTCCTCTTCAAATTTTAATCTCCTCCACTCTTAGTCCTCACTTTCCTCATTTATCTCTTTTACATCCCAACTACTTACACCCTCTGATCTTATCACTTCTATCCTCTTCCATTTGATTTCTCTCCTCTCCCTCTTCACTTCCTCTTTTTTTGATGCTTCCAGCCTTGTTTTACTTCCCTCCTCTCATTGGTTCCCTCATCTTTCCATTTTACTTTCCTCTCCCCTATTCCTCACTTCGCTCCTTACTAAATCTTCCCTTTCCTCCTCTACCCTCATCACTTCCCTCCTCTTTCCTCTTTATGTTCCTCTTTAATTTTAATTACCTCTCTCCTCTTCCTCTTTACTTCCCTCATCTTTTTTCTCTCCCCCCCACTCTACCGTCACTTTCTTTCTTTCCCATTTATTCTCTCCTTAGAAACCACTCCTTTCACACTCGCTGCCACTCCAAATTCATCCTTCCATACCTTTGTCCCATCACCGTTCTAAAACCACCTTTCTCCCAGAAACTCCTGAAAACCACCCACTCAGTTGTTTGTGTCCCGCACATCACCCAACCGTTAGTGACTGGATCTATTTCAAAATTTAGCTTAAGAGAGGGCCCAAAGTCCATGTCATGTCTTAACTAAGGCCCTATTTGGTAGGGTCTGTTTTGGATTCAATGAGTTCTACAAAGGTGTTTTTGTCCTTGCTTTTGTTTCGTATGGAAAGATGTAGTTGCAATTCATTGTTTTACAGGGTCATCAGACTGCACAATTAGACTCCAAATCCTTACATTTGTACTGCGGCGAAATGGTGTGTGTGTTCTTGGTGAATTGATATGTGATGTGTGCACTTGTAGTGCTTGGGCGGGTCCACCAGTCGTGCTTTCCGACTATAAAGAAAAAATTGTGAAAAGCAAAATCAATTGCCCACGATCTCGCTGCCCCACCCTCACGTTATCTCTCATGACGGAGTCGAATGGCCGAACGACGAAGCTAATCCTGATAACTTAATTTTTTTTAATGAGACACCTACCTGTAGCTAATACATGAATATATAACTTTAAATAAAATGTATGAGCGTTGAACATTTCAACACATATTTAAAATGTAGTTGTCAATATAGTAACATTAATCTTATATCTTTTGTAAATCATTTTGATTCTATATCTTACCAAACAAATAAAAAAATTCAATGAGTTTAAATTACACCCAACGAAATAAAATCAATGTAGTTTAAAACATATACATTTTATCTTCATGTTTTGAAACACACTTTGTACTCCTACTACACAACCAAACAGGACCTAAATATGAGCTTAGCCGGTTTGTGTGTGAACTTTTGTCGTGCTGCGAAGTACGTGGAGCAAGTCTTATTTTCTCTTCTTTAATATAAATTGGTCCCATTTCAAACTGTAGTTGTTTTGTGGAGGGTTAGGTTAACGAGAGGCGTGGCAGCTCGACATGAGCATATTTTCAATACATTGCGTCGAAATCGGGGATTGAGGAAAAATGTTGAATGGCACGAGGTGATTGACCTGCACATGCCTACGGCATAGACAGATTTGACCAGCTATTTGTTACAATTACGGGTACGACGTAGTGATAGGATTGCAAATACACTACCTCATAATACCAACTACAGAATATTTGGACCGAAATCATCAACAAATCTACTTCTTTTGCTGAAATTAAAATACAGTTCTAGTAAATTTGTCATTTCTGCTTCGACTTTACTTGATTGGTCTTGTGTGAAACTAGACCACACATTTTCATCTAGAAACCCATGAAAACACCAATAATGCCCAAAATGGCGCACTTCATTTCTCACCGATTTCCAATGGTTTTGTTATATCTGTTCAACTCAGTGTATTATTGTCTTCCCTCCACCCACATCGATAAAAAGGGAGGTGACATCAACATGGGTGGTTTCCTTTAATGAATAAATATTGTTTGACATGACAAAGAAACTAGTTTGAGGATGCCCTCTTGGAACTCTGGGATCCTCCCGTAAGGAACTTATTTGGTTGATCAAGCCATACATCTAACAATTGAGCATGGTTAATATATGAACTGGTACGTACTATCATAGCTGGTGAGCTGGGTCATAACACGCAGCTGAGTCTAGCCGAATGACCTAAAAGGGATAGTGAGAAAAAGCTGTAACTTCTCTCTAGAAATACCGTCAGCTTCTACAACACCGGTGTACATCTCCAGCTTTACTTCCTCCTTCCCAGCCGTTGCTCCGTCGCCCTACATCAGATACACGGGTCCACCGATTGACTCCTTCATGGTGGTGTGAAATCAGGCCGGTCTCCTGCAGATGCAACATCTCGATTTCTACCACACCTACTAGATTTTATACCAACAGTTCATCAGTTATTGCAGCTGAGATACCAACCACTTTTGTTGCAGATAACACATTCAACAGCCAAATCTTTACCACCTGCAGGTGATCAGTGAGAGATACAGCTGACAATCCAACAGAGCTCAGCATATCATTTCAACTCCATAGCCGTATCTAAATCAAAGGCTACTACCATCGCACAACCCCAGCTCTGCCCACACTTTAGGCAACACTGATTTTACCCTACAGCTTACACACAAGATGAATAGGCTAGTGCCATTGCTGCTTCCCAACATGAGAACATGAGGACACATCTGTACCACAATGAGCAAGAGGAAGAAGCCAAGAAATGGTACGCCATTGTATAGCAGTCCAGCTTACCAATCCAAACATAGCACTCGACACCAAAAGAAGATAAATAGAACCACTGCCAGCTTCAACACGTCAAATATGTCATCTAGATCCCCCTTCATGGATTACCCTCTTGACTCACAATATAGAAAATCTGTTATGCTTCCCAGAGAATGGAAATACCATCAGTTCAACATCCTACCAGGAAAGAACAAGATTCAGATTGGCAACAAGGAGTTTAAGATCACAATCGCCACAAACAAGAAGTCCAACATGCACATCGACGATGGATGGGATGAGATGATTGAATAATTGTATCTCAAAAGGGAGTGAATTCCATACCTTCATCCCATCAAAGATCACACGCTTCTAGCATGGGTTACGAACCTCTAGATAGAAACACCTACAGAACTCAGATCATTGTTCAGGATGCTTGGAGATTCTGACCTCGAAGGCTCTGACTCAACGGATCAACTATTTGTTAGAGAGGAACACCGACCCAAACTAGGCACCTTTGCAAATCCGATAGAGATTAACACCTCTATTGAATTGTCTTTGTCATCAATTGAAGATGATATAGCGACATTAACACCAGAGATACAACCTCACAAGACAAGATATGTTTCTCCCTCCCAACTCAACCTATCAAAGAATTCATGCCTTTTTCATCTGCTCGACCAATAACTAGTTTTTATTTTGATTTTCACACTACATGTTCTTCATACGATACAAATTTCCCACCACTCAAATCAGGAACAGCAACCAGTTTAGCCATAGACACCTTTGCACATGATTTAAATCCTCGCAAATGGACTAATGTCACTTATAGATGAAAACCACTGGCCATTCCTCTGCATTGTAGCCAACACTACATGCATGGACACTCTAAGTCCAGATGCATGTCACCACCCCTATGTTTCACCTGCAAAATCCATGGAGATCTCTCTTACTCCTCCCCACACTAGGGCTTCCTTTCCCTAGATCATGTCAGGTCTAAAAACATGCGTTTTAACACTTTTCATGCAAAATATGCTATTACTAATACATCACAAGGATACAAGCAAGTCGTGATATCACCAAAAGGACCTTGTCCTACAAAAAAATCATATGCAGACCAACATCCTTTCTCATGTCTCTAAATTGCTGATGTTGGTACACCCTCACTTCCCACCTCCACTATTAAACCACTTGAACATCCCACTAACACATCCCACCCACGATCTTGCAAAGGCTACCATCACCATACATCTCCTCATATAAAAACACCCCTAGGTTTTCTAGCACATACTTTGCCTCCCACACCGACACATCGACAAGCCATTACCCCATCACCCTTTCACCATGCCTCCCAGTTCACCTTGAGAATGAATTCCTTATTGATCTTCTAGCCAACTCCATGCGGCTGTAGCATGTGTTCACCAGCCAAAGCATACTTGTCACTATCACTAACAACATAGACAATATCATGGTTAATATCCTAATTTCATTAGGGACTAGCTCTCCTGCTTCTTGGACATACCATCCTCAAACCTAAAATCATGTCTTCATCCCAACTTCTGTACTCAGTACTTGAAGGCACCAAATTCAACCACCTTTTTGGGGAAGCCATGACAATCCCATGTGGAACTAGTTTTGTCCAAGCCAATATCACCAAGTGGTCACCCGATCAAGGATCTTCCATTGTGGAATCAGGTGGCTCTCGGTGGGTCTCTATATCTGATCTCCCTCCACACTTATGCAAAGTTGAGATATTTCATATGATTGCACATTCCATAGGTGCAATAGTACAATTTCTTAGTCATGACACACGTCTCGCAACAAACTACATTAAAGACTTCTTTGTCTTCTCAGATGAAACAAGTCATCACTCTACCGGCATCCATCAAGATTATTAGTTGTTGAAAACCCTACCAGTTCCACCACCACCTTTTCTGATGTAGCTCACAATCCTCCATCATGGTTCTATCCCATCAACACCAAAAAAACCTTCATTTCCCCCAATAAACCGAATGACATACAGATGGTCTGTGAGAGGAAAAACACATCCAACCTCTCACAAACCAACTTCAACCCAGGAAGTCTTAAGGAAAGACCTAGATTGGCCTTGCCATCATCTGAGAGCAACAACAACTCTTTTCTAGACTCCATTAAACCCTTCCAATTTCATAACAACCCAGAAACCACTACAAACCTTGATCCTGACACTGTCCAAAAGTTTAAAAAAACTATCATGGAGGAGATCAAGAGAAGGGACATATTGGCAATTTGTGTGCTTTTCTTTAAAATAATGGTTTTTCCTTGCAAAATTCTCTTTGCTATGAATTTCATGGTTTAGACTGTTTTTGCTAATCCAATAATGGATATATGAGAAATAGAAGAAAAGAAAATACAATATTAAGAAAAATAATAGATAATAAATGATATACTTGTAAGGAATATGAGGAATTCTCTAGAATATGATTTAGATGACAACTAAAGATTAGATTTTGATTTCAAATAGTTTCTAATAAGAAAGGTTATCAAAATAAAGGATATAGAAGAGAAAAGGATTGCATTAATGCTTAAAACATGCCTTATAGGGAGTAGAATATGATATTAAGAAGAGCATCTTTTCTTTTAGAGTTTGACAAGCCTTAAACGTGGGTCCAAAAAAAAGAGACATGTCTAGGTCATCGAACTTTAGTAATTTATAATACCCGAGTGTTTAAGACTCCTTCAACTAGAACATGGTTAAAGTAGTTTGGGGTCGAACATAGGGATTGGAAGAATAGCGCTTCAGAACTCAAGTTTTACTTGTCTAAGCATGTCAAAAAGCTGAGGGATAAAGTTGGTGTAACGAGAAAGAATTATAAAGAATTAAACTAAAAACCTATCTCCAAAGGGAGTTACTAGAAGGATTAAAGTTTCGGGGTTTAGCAGTTTTTATGGAAGTTTTGTATACAGGAAATCGAGGGGATAAAAATGTTGTCAGAGAATAGTATGAAGGAAGAAAACCTAATCGTAACATGCGGCAGCGGCCCACATAATGTGCCTTCTTCTCTCAAAGAAGATGCCAACCAGCCATGCACTAAGTTCCCCTCTCTCAAGGGTACCAGGCATGGACTGGAGTGAAAAGACATGCTGGGGCATACCTGATTCCAGGTACTCTCGTACACTCGAATCAGACCAAGCTCTAGAGTTCACGACATCCCTCTCTCAAAGGAGTCAAAACAAGAAACACGATTCGATAGCTATTCAAAAGTGTGAATCAGAAAGAAGAGACTAGAACTCATATGCTATAAAGAAATCATCCCATAAAATGAAGCCATACACAGAACAATATGAAATAAACTCCACAGATTCCAATAGTCATAAAGAAACAATAAGGTTTAGTTACAATGCTGGAATTAAATGAAAGTAAATGTTGTAAAGGGAAGATAGCTATCAGTCTCCTTGATTTAGGAGATCGAAGTACACAGCAGTGGACACTTGGGGTAGTGTATACCCGGTACCGGGTAGCGGTCATATCGGGATATGACCGTGTCGGGTTGCGGACCGTGACGGGTAAGGGTTGTATCAGGATAGGACCTCTGCCTGATATGGTCAAGTCGGGCTGCTGGCCATGTCGGGCTATAGCCGTGACGGGTACCAACCATATCGGGTTGGGTACATATAGGGTACACATTATCTTAAGGCTCTCGGGTTCCTCGTGTTGGGTATAGGTGGGCGAGCCATCTCAGGTTGAAGCCCAGATAGGAAGATGACATTATTGAAGTAGCCTTGAGGGTCATATCGTGCTACATGCTTCTACCACGATGGTTTCTAAGTGAACTCCTCCCGTCCCTCTCGCATTGGGGGTGTTCTCACCTAGTATCACCTGGCAGACTCTGGAACTCGACACACTAGCTCCTTTTCTCTAAGAGTTAGCTATCGTTGGGTCTGACCCATCCCATCGTAGGCTTGTAGCTGCTATTTATAGGCAGTGAGTTGATGGGAGTCTTGGCTTTTATTGGACTGCGTGTCCTTCATTCCAACACCGTTCTTGAGGCTTCGGGAGGTGGCTGGTATGTTTGCCTGTCAATCGTGTTGGGTTGGGACCTTAGTGGGCTTCTTCATCGAGGGGTATCCATATCATGTAATCGACCTCATCGGGTGGTGAACCATGACGAGTAAGGCACTTTATCGGGTAGGGAGTTACAGCGGCCAGAGCTCTCACAGGAAACACCCACATTGAGTTGTCGTTGTATCGGGAAGCAAACGTGATGGGTAGGAGGGTGTGTTTCTTTGCACGCTACTAGGCCAAGATGGGTACTTCATTGCTGATGGGCCTGAAGGGCCCATTGGTGCTCTTTTTGTGGAAGAAATAAGAGAAACTCTATTAAAGATGGGAAATATTATCAGGGGCATAGTGGGCATGATTTCTTTACAACAAATAAGATAAAATGAAGAGGAAGCTAGGTTTGGAGGCTATTTTGATAGTAAAATATAAGCTCTAGCAGCCATAAAATGGGTGTTATCAAGTCCCCCCAACTTAGCATTTTGATTGTCCTCAATCAATCTGTACTTATTATAAAACTTTTGTTTGTGGTACCTTTCAAAACTAGGCATAGCCTTCAGACAAAGGGTTAAGTGGATTTTGGAATGTCCTGAGGAAAATTTTGACTGACCATGAACAATGGACTTTATTTTCCTTGGCTTATTAAACAAAAATTTCTCCCCAACTTTTGTGAGACTTTGGTGCATGATTTTGAAGTTAGCTTTCACACCAAACTGTTTGAATCTTGGTAGTAGAAGGTGGGGTTTTTGAGAAAGCTTAAGGCTTTTGGGTTTTTCTTGCTTCCCATTGGTCCATCCAGGTATGGGTCTGTTAACAGGAAAGTGGTCCCTACAATCCAAGTCAGTTGGCTTTAGAGTAGTGATTTCACATTCTACATACCACTGCCCCAGATCTACCATGCCTAAAGATGGGTACTTTTGGGAAGACAAGTGTTTTTTTTTGGCACAACTCTCATGCTTTTATTCACTCTCATAAGGCTTTCATCTCTTTTTGGGATTTTGGTGGGTAGGGAACATGGAGTTTGTTGTTTGGGCATCTTTTTTCTTTACATGCACATCTCTTACCTGGAACAAGATTATTTTTCAAAGTTGGCATAGAAAAGTTATAGCCTTTTTCATTTAAGACTACATTTTCAAGAGAGCATAGAAAAAATGTACACTGCCTTAGGCACAGAGAGAAAAAACTGGAAGAAGTTGTCCAAATATTTACGAAAAAGTAATTTTTATAATTTTTGAAGAACAAACAACATGTATATATGGTGTATGTATGGCTTACTATCAAACATTTATATACACGTATACCCAGAGTATGATGAAGGGAGGGAAGGAAAGGGAAATAAGGAAAAATTTTAGAGTACTCCCCTCACTGATGCTATGAAGTCCTCCCCCAAACTTATCCCACACTCTGTCCAAGAGTAGTGAGATGAATAGGAGAGAATAGTCATAGATCAATGAGGGTTCAATGGATGCATGCATCTTCAGTAGTTAGGAGCTCCCTGACATATTCTTCTCGTTGACTGTGGTAGTCGATATCATGGAGCTTCTCTGGTGCCTTCTTCAGTGC
Organism: Alisma plantago-aquatica; assembly: GCA_963693085.1. NCBI lineage: Eukaryota > Viridiplantae > Streptophyta > Magnoliopsida > Alismatales > Alismataceae > Alisma > Alisma plantago-aquatica. The sequence continues at coordinate 21,513,226 of OY856409.1, read as the reverse complement.
TGCTATGCAGGATATCCAGTGAAGCATGTATATCCCATAATCATTTAATAGAGGAGCTTGTTGTGGACTACGGTAGTAGAAACAGAAGTCGTTCCAGGTTGCCGACGGGTCTTGAATATGTGCCTTTATCATGGCAACCACCTCATTGTAGTATTTCTTTACTAAATTTTTGAGGGGTGTTTTCAGCGTTGTAGCAAACTTCGTCGACCAATCCATGTTGGCATCTGAGTTGTTGTAGAAGATACCCATGCGGGCGTGGGTGTATATCATGATAAGCGTCTAGTGGTTGTCATGCAGTAGAGGAAGGAACATTATGTGTGGTGGACGCTTCTTGATTTCAAGTTGGAAAAGCTCACCCCAGATTCATCGGCTAGGCAAAGATCGTTGAACAACATCAGATGTGCTATGTAGACTTGTCCAATCTTCACTTGTAAAAGAGGGATGTAAGCTGACGCCACTGTCATAGCTAGACATCCGCCAGCCTTGACTAAGTCCCGTAGATCATTGTTAGGGACCACTGCATTATTCGTCTCATAGATGACGTCTTCAGTGTTAGAATCAATAAATTGTAGAAGTATATGATTGACTTGTTCCCAAGATAGAGAGTTGTAGGTGGAACGATCAAAGTTGCTGATGACAGAGTCAGAGATGACAGGTGAGATAGAATCTCCTTTAGCCACGAGTAGGTCTTGTAAGTACTCTATCTGCTTTCCTATCCTAAATACGTCACAAGAGCCCTCGACCTCTATTCTTGGAGGACTGCTGGGTGGGGAAGAGTAGGAATCAGAATCAGAATCAGAGTCTGTCTCAAGCAGATCCTCAGAAAGCTCTAGATCTCAGAAATAACACTTATCCTTTATCAGCAGTAGCACATAGATGCTCCTGAGGTGATAGAAATTTGTGTCCTATATATGTAGTATATATCTAAAGATGTTCAGCAGATCCATGGCGCGTAAGACGATGAAGGCACTATTTTTGCTTCCTGGGTCTTCTTGAACTGGAAAGTCCTTGATCGCGTAGAAGTTCCAAATGCCGTTGTGGCATTGGATGCCTTGTTTGATGACCCGTTGAAGGCACTGAGGCAGAAGCTTGAGGTCGGCATCTTCAAGGTGGATGAAGATTTGATCTCAGTGTGGGACCTCCACGCTGCAACAGCTGAGCATGTTAACATTGTGGGAGCAGAGGTCGGCCACGCAGAGGAACTAGTACCCCCTTATGCTTGTGGGGGGCCAACACCAGGTCGAGGTTGTGCTCTTCTACATGCTTCAACATATCAACCACTGTCTGTGTGTTATCCGCCCCTACTAGTAATTGCTTGGCTAAGACCGGAGTGGCATTCTAGATTGGCTGTCGGCTTGTCCTGAGTGCTAAGTTTTCTATCATTGCACTCTCCAGGACTCTGAATAGGATCTTCCCTATAATGGATTTTGAGTAGAACATTGTTTTGAGTGCTCAACATTGTACGGAGAAGTATATGTTGCTCCATAGGATGGCTTATTCGTCAGTCTACGGCCTCAGGACTATATTTAACAGTTTTTGGTCCTGGATCGTCAAATAGTCGATGGTGTGCCTGTCAAATTCGGCCATCACGAAGACTGGAATCTCGAATGGCACATAGAAGGCTTCAGCCATCGAGGTCTTCACTCTTGGGGATTTCTCAACAAGTGATCTATACTGGTCACCCCCCTCTCCCTTAGAGGAGTCATCTGTTAGACCTTTAGACATTTCTTCTGTGGCATCGGTTGGCTCTAGTGGTTGTATAGGGGTAGAAATGTCGATGTCGTGAGTACTCCCCTACTTTGTGGGGGCCTCGTCGGCGGTTATGTTGGTTGTCTCCTCCTCAGGTGTTGTTGAGGGCCCGCTGGCATCAGAGGAGGACGATGAGCTGGAGGAAGAAGGTGATGATGATGATGGTGGAGAGGAGGACACCGGCAGTGATGGCGATCTTCGAGAATGCCTTAAGTGGTGGTGGGCATCCATATCATCGAGCCTCTACTCGATGACGTCTAGGCATTGGAGCGCCACCCGTATTGTGTTGTTCATTGCTTCTAGTTGGCCAGGGAGACCAACTAGAGTCAGTAACTGATGCTCATGTTCACCCAACCATTGTTGGAAGACCTGAAACTTTTGGGTCAGGGAAGAAAAAGTAGCGCTATGATTGTGTGTTACCTCCCACAAGTTGTCAAACTCAAATATGAAGGTATGCCCTAGAGATTAAGGGACCTCCGATCGGCTTCAGCTCCTTGTATGGCTCCTCATGTGGCTCCTCGCATTGGTGGCATAGACTGTAGAGTGTGCATCGTCTGTTGCGGCTGAGTCCACCAGGATGGTATGCGAGGGTGTGGTAGTGTTGGCACCTTTGTGGCTGCCTCTACCTCCTTAGCATGGGGCCGTGGAGAAGGTGGCGGAGTGGGCGGGTGCTGATCGACCACCCAACTCTCTGCCTCATCCTCCATGATGACTGTTGGCATCATGGTTGACGGTGATGGGGTCTGCTGAACAGATCTGAGCTCAACATCCAGGAGCTCGATGAAGGCCTCTTCACTGTTGTCAGGGCATCCGGTCGCACCTAGGGGGTGGTTGTGGCCACTGCCATTACCTATAGGGTTGAAGCTTATAGTGCCATGACAACTGCTTCCGCGGCGACTACTTCAGAGGCGACGACCGTTGTAACGGCCTCGGTTGTTTCGACGACCTCCGTGATGGTCAGCACTTCTTCTGTAGCCATGGCGGGCGTTGTTGTGGTCATCACAGCTGGTTCGATGGTGGTGGCTATCAGTTCGGCGGTGGTGGTGATTGGCTCGATGGTGGTGATGACTGACGAGTCTTCGAGGACGATTGTCGATGACTTGTCCCATCGAGCTTCCATTGGTGCGGGCCTCCCTATGTGGCGGCCATCCTTTCTTGGATGGTCATTGTGGCAGCGTAAGCTGCGTCGACTGTCAGAGCTTCGACCTTTTTCATTGTAAAGACCAACTTCTCTACATCATAGTTGACACAGCCTGGGAGGGATAGGAGGATATTGGTCCCCGCAAACCTATAGAAGAGGCGGCGGCCCTCCTTCTTAATGATGTTCACCCAGATGAGGAACTTGATATCTAATTTATCATCGCCCCGGGTTCATGACAGGCTGTGTGGCTCCATTGGGTATCCAAGCCCGACCGCTATTAAGTTGATGACTCCTCCCATGTTGTACTCCTTGGTGGCATCTTTCATTAGATGTAGACAGTTGCACAGGAAGTGCCCCAAGTTGATCGTCTTGCCTGTCATGATATACCAGATAATGTGCAGCTCTTCAATGTAGAGGTTGGTCATCTCATATTTGTCGAAGAACAAGCTAGATACGATCTTCTGGATACCCTCCAGAAGCAGGAGTGGACCACCACCACCTTGCTTTCTGGCTTGAAAGAGGACTCACCCGTCAGTTTCTTCTACAGCTTGAACAGTTCGAAGCCATCGTTGTCACTGATTCGGGATCCATTGTTGATCAGTTCTTACTCAACCTCACTAGAGGAGAAGATATCATTGAGCAGTCTCTCTATTATTTCGTGCTCTTTATTGTAGAGACACCCCTACAACCTGTCTACTCTGCCATACCTTTTGCTTTCTTTAGGGGTGTAGGGGACCCGGCAGAGGGAGGAGATGAGCTCTTGCCTGACACATGTGTCGGGCGATACATGTGTTGCCCAATATGCTTTACTCAGCACACCCCTTACACACCATGGGCTCACGTGATACTTCCTGACAAAGCTATACGTGAGATCTGAATGACACGCTGGGTGCGATACCTGCCCGACACACCTTTGTGAACCGGCTAAACTTGAAATGTAGGAACGAACGATGTGGACACACAAAATGTCACGACTGTCTCACGAAAACAAGGTTAACTAATGCAGAAGCGTTCATTAAGCAGCAGATTACCAAAAATCACTAAAAATTAAAACCTTTTTATCAAAAGATCCATCAAGTAAAAACTTTCTCACATAGAACAAAAGTAACACAATTACATTCTTGTTCACAGGTACATATTCTGTATCATATCCTTTTGAGAATTACAAGCATTAACTGTCCTGTCAAGTTAAACACAGACAGTTCAAAATCTTGAGGCATTGAGCCAAAATCTTGAAAGCACTAACTACTACTCCAAGGACCTAAGAGTACAAAGACGACACATAAGACTTTATATACATCTATACATGGCATAACAGCCAGTGTCTCCACCTGAGACTTCACTGCTGTTACTTCTGCTGCTACTGTCCTTCCCATACTGAAGGGTTTCTGTCTCCTCGTCCGCGACCACCTAAAAATGTAGTTCCCACGGGGGTGAGACAATTGTAAATTGCCCCAGTGAGAGATATAACTCTCTACCAGTAACATTATTATTGCAGCTTAAGAAGATAAATATGAACAGAGGAATCATATTTGCTGGATAACAGTTAATTCATTGTCTATCAGATTAGAATATTAATCTTATTCATCATTGCAGCTATAACTTTAAAGAGCATCATATCACATATCCATTAGGGAATATGAAGAACATGTATAACATTTATCCACTACAGAATCATTATCACAACATTAACTCTCTTTAGGCTTAGATCATATATCTAAAGCCTGGCATTGTCATAGTGGAGTCATGACATGTAGCCACACTCTTTTCTCAAAGTATTGGGATCTCAATCCCTCAACTCATCAAGTACAATTCCACTTGTTAACACATTCATCATTATGATTGTAGAATCTAGGAATTTAAACCCTTATCTCATCATAGAACACTTGTTACCACTTATTAAGTAACTTCATACCTTCAGGTCATCTGACCAAGGACATTATAATTCTTTCTACACAAAGTATTGCACATAGTTCACAAAGCTCATATCACCTCTTATTACCCCTTAATAGGCAACAAGACATGAAAGCTTATAAGGTCTATAGAACATTTTCAATGTACAGAACATCATAGCCCATACCGGGCTATGCTCATCTTCTCATCATATCTGCATGATTAGTAATCATGATGCAATTACATATCAATACCATGCAATACAAGGGTTATCTTATTATATTCATAACCCATTAGTCTGTATTTGAGCTTCACATAGAATTACTCTGTGTTAGAGCTTCACATAACACCACCCTGCATTAGGGACTCACATAGCAATCACCCTACATTAGAGATTCACATAGTATTTACCCTACATTAGGGATTCACATAGCAATTACCCTACATTAGAGATTCACATAGCATTTACCCTACATTAGGGATTCACATAGAAATTACCCTGTGTTAGGGTTCATATAGTATTACCCTGTATTAGGGTTCACATAGCAAGGAATCATTATGGAATAATAAGTATTTTAATCATACTTCATTATTCTCATCATTTATCATTAAATGAATTATCAACACACAGCATGAATTTCTCTTTCATCTTTGCTAGACTATGATTACATCATAGTTTATAGGTTTGGATTAACCCTTTTCATAAGGCATGTTGGCCTACATTCAACAGGGTACATTTCATCTCAATGTAACCATTGACATGATACATCTCATGTGTTATTCATCCAATTATATTAGACTTATCACACATCAAGGTATACCAGTATTGGGGTGTTGGATGTGATATTTATCATATCCTGATGTATCACTTCCCTCAACACCTTTATCTTACTTGAGTTTCATACACTTAGCTTGTATTAAGGTATTACCCATCCTAATACTTTATGTACCAGTTCATCACATTTATCCTGTAAGGTAGTGATCATTAGTCACTCACTTAAAATATACAACCATTACCAATACTACGACTCATACATAAGTTAGGAATTAACAAAAAGACCATATTAGGTCCCTTTCAAATCAACTCAAAGTTAAACATAGAGCACCACGGCCGTGCAACCAAGAACGTTCATGCAAAGGATAGTCACCATGGTCGTGCTACCTTGCACGATCGTGCAAAGTGAAGCCACCACGGTCGTGCTACCTTGCACGGTCATGCAAAGTGAAGCCACCACGGCCGTGCTACCTTGCACGGTCGTGCTACAGAAGATCACCACATGAATCATATTCATATATGAATTCTATTCTTTCATCCTTTCAACTTGATTCGGTCACATCAACCCTTCAATCAAGTTCATACAACTATGATTAACATAGTGTATCAAGTTATTGATTCTATAAGCAATTAGGGATTCATCCCTTAATTGAAACTAATCACTTAGGTACTATTAGGGTTTCAACCTTTGTAACTTCATTGATTATCATTACTAATCATCATTCATCATCTTGATTCTCAAAGATTCAATCACATTAGACCTCCATTACATAAGGTATCCAATTGAATTAGGGTTCCCAATGTTGATTCCTTCAATCATTGAACTCATGGAACCAATCATCAATTGGACCTATACTCATACTTAAATTGATTTTAATAGGTCAACCTTCAACTGATTTGACCCTCAATTTACCCTTAATTGGTCATCAATTAAGGTTTGATTCAATTGAATTAGGATTTGGAATCGATGATCCAACAACACTAATCAATGCAAGATTGGTTACTTTGAAACTATTGAACCATCATCCAAATTGGGTGACCTTCAAATGGTCTTGAGACCGTTTTCCCATCATAAAATCAAAATCCAAGTCAATCAATTAAGGTTTGGATCATTGGATTGATCACCAAATCAGCAATTGATTACACTTTAACTTAGTAACATTGGATCATCAATTGCTTAACCATACTCACCCCTAGACCTCCAAACGGTCTTGGGTGACCTTAAAATGGTCTTGAGACAGTTTGGATGAGCTCCAAATGGTCTTGAGACCGTTTGGCTCATCCAACCCTTGGATTCTAGTGAAATTTCATCAAGGTTTGGCCTATTCAGTCGATCAACAAATCAGCAATTGATTGCTTTGTAACTTGGTAACTTTAGACCTTAAAATAGGAAACCATACTTAACCCTAGACCTCCAAACGGTATTGGGTGATCCCCAAACGGTCTTGAGACCGTTTGGGTGATTCCCAAATGGTTTTGAAACCGTTTGGGTCAATCAACCCAAAACATCAACTCATTTCAATACAAAATCAGCACTTAGCCGATTAGGGTTAACACCATATCTTTTGTCCTTCAAACACTTAACCATATCCAACCCTAGACCTACAAACGGTCTTGGGTGACCTCCAAATGGTCTTGAGACCGTTTGGGTGATCCCCAAACGGTGTTGAAACCGTTTGGGCTAATCAACCCAAAAATTCACATCAACTCATTGGAATTTCAGCACTAATTCCAATTAGGGTTTGCCTAATTGATTAGCCTTCAACTCATGATTCCTTGGGAATTAACCATTAAAATTTGGTGAGTCATTAACCAACATAATTAGGATCAGGAATATAAAACAGTCAACCCTTGGTCAACGCTCTGAAACGGTTTTGAAACCGTTTGCCCAAAAATTCGAATTTATCAAGATGAAAAATCAGCACTTAATCCAATTAGGTTTCCCTAATTAATTAACCTTCAACTCACGATTCCTTGGGAGTTAACCCATCAATCTTGTTGAGTCATTAACCAACATAATTAGGATCAGGAATCTAAAACGGTCAACCCTTGGTCAACGCTCTAAAATGGTTTTGAAACCGTCTTCCCAAAAATTAAAATTAATCAAGCTGAAAAATCAGCACTTAATCCAATTAGGTTTCCCTAATTGATTAACCTTCAACTCACGATTCCTTCGGAGTTAACCCATCAAATTTGGTGAGCCATTAACCAAAATAATTATGAACAGGATTATAAAATGGTCAACCCTTGGTCAAGTCCCTCAAATGGTTTTGAAACCGTTTTCCTCCAAACGGTTTCAAACCGTTTGCTCTCAAACGGTTTTGGTGAAACCGCATGAGCAACTAATTGAAACCGTTTGGCTTTGATATTTGGTGAGGTGCTTGCTTATGATGATGTCATCATCATTAACCTGCAAACTCACGATATCTACTATGATTTCCATGGAAATTGCATCAATTAACCAAAAAATTATTTCGGAAATGTAGAAATGATCACCAATTGATAAGGAATTGATTGCAATAATAAAATCAAGGGTTCAAGTTATAAAACCCACCTCCAATTGAGCTCCAAAGCTCCATGTCCACGGAAACAATGGTGGATGCAACTCCTTCCACCATTACAAGTCTCGTCCTCAAGGTTTGAGTGAAAAGGAATGGTTAGAATTGAAGAGGAGATCGAAATAGGAAGAAATACATAATTTATTTTCGATTTCCACCATGGAATCAAGGTGACATGAATCAAGAACCTTATCAACAGGTTGGGGGTCGTCCTCCTGACCCTACCAAGCTCCCGTGGTTGTTTTCCAAGCAAGGAGAAGAAGTGGGGTCGAAAAAGCCTTCCATTTGGCTTGTAAAAGGTCCTTTTATAAAAATTCAATGAGAGAGAATGTACTTTGCAAAAATCCAATTAATCCCAAAAATGTGGCCGCCTCTTCCCCCTCATCTTCCTTATGGACGAGGCTATCTTGTTTGCCTCTTATACCTCTCAATTATCTATGATTTAATGAAAAGCAAATCAAGCACCTTAAATCATATTATATTAATATCCATACGTCAGTGGATATTTCTTTTTCTTATAAAATTGTGTGTGAGTTATCCACTCCTTTGGATATTTTCGTGGTCCTTGCAAATCTCAAGGACGTCACACACACATCTGATTCCAACCATTTTAATTTTGGTTGAAGGCCCTTTAATTAATACATTCATTTTTGCCCTAAATTGAATTAGGGTTTCACTTAGGATTAAATCTTGATTATTTTAATATCAAGATTCCCTCTCCTCCAAATTAATTCAAATGAGGCGCCCCTCTCATTTTATTTACTCTACATGATGCCAAGAAACATTAGGGACCTTATTGAAGTGGTAATTTTCATATTGAACCCTAGATTTTGGGTAATTTGCACATTACACCAAAACTAGGTTTTAATGCACAAGGATTGCTTTACAAGCATAATCTTGGTGCCCAAGCTTGTGAAAACCTACCACTACATCATATTCATTCTTATGATATCTCAACATCAGAGGAACATATTATCATGCAACATTTGCAATTTAACCCCTCAACTTGGGTAATTTGCACTTTAGTCCAAAATAAGCAAACATTGGTTCAACATTGTTCAAACAGGACCAAAATTGAAATATAAGTTTCTCATGAGCCCTAATTACTTTTCCCAAGATAATATTAAGTATCTACTCAACCTTATTAGACAAAACATCTAGGGTTAACACATAACCCAGGTCAGGGATGTTACACAAAACATGCCCGATACAGGTTGGGCGACACGGTAACCTGGTAGGCTAGTATTATGAGTGATATGCTAGGATATCGTGCATGCCCAACATGCTTGAAATCAAAGAATTATAAGGACTTATTAAGGGAAAAAAACATATTAAAAGGCGCTTGATATGTAAAAAATCACTGGCCTAAGTGTAAACCTCAACCTTAGCTAGTATTACACATCAAGGAGATAAAACTAAGTCGGTGGCACAGAAAATGCGAGAGTATGTGTGTGTGGCGCGGGCACAAAATCGGGCCTTATTACAATGAAATTGTTCATAATGTTCTTTGCAGGAAAAGGAAATAACATCTTATCCTAGGCAATTAAAAGCTTGGGCTGCCTCCCAAGGAGCGCTATGGTTTTTGTCATGAGCTCGACATCCTCCGCCTTTTCTAGGCTTCTTCGGCAAATGCAACTTTAGCATCAACCAGGGGCAACTCAGACCTCCTTATAAAAGTTTCATCTTTGTAGAACCTTTTTTCTCGGTGTCCATTGATTGGGAAGACCTTCATAGGATCATCTTTGTCGTATAACTCCATCATTCCCAACGGGTACATCTTTGCTACCACGAATGGTCATGACCACTGAGTTTGTAGTTTCCCTAGAAAAAGTCAAATAGAAGATTTAAATAGAAAAACTTTATCACCTTCCTTGACATCATTCTTCCACATGTGGGAATCATGCCAGACTTTTGTCCTCAACTTATAGATTCTTGCATTCTCATAGGTGTGAAGCCTAAGTTCTTCAAGTTCTTGGAGCTGGGGGAACCTCTTATTTCCAGCCAGGGACGGATCCATATTGAGACGTTTAATGGCCCATAATGACTTATACTCTAACTCAAAAGGTAGATGACATGCTTTCCCGTATATCAGACGATAAGGTGTGGTGTCGAGTGGTGGCTTGTACGCTATCCTATATACCCAGAGAACATTATCTAGCTTTGCTGACCAGTCTTTCCGAGACTTACTATTTTCTCCAGGATCTGTTTGATTTGTCTATTCGAAACTTCAACTTGACCTGACGTTTGTGGATGGTATGGCATGGAAACTTTGTGTCGAATGCCATATCTATCCAGAAGTGACTCAAATTGCCTTTTGGCAAAGTGAGATCTACCATCACTGATAACTATTCTTGGGACTCCAAACCTTGGAAATATAATCTTCATAAAAATCTTTATAACTGACTTAGCATCACAGGTGGTGGTGGGTATGGCTTCTACTCACTTGGAGACATAATACACTGCTACAAGAATGTACTTGAAACCTTATCATGAAGGGGAAGGTAATCGATCCCCCATACGTCAAAGATCTCCACTTCAATACATTCCTACATGGGCATCTCATTTCTATGGGAGATATTCCCCGTTCTTTGACACTCGTTGTAGGCTTTGACAAAGGCGTGAGTATCCTTAAAATGGGTGGGCCAATAAAAGCCAGACTGGAGAACCTTAGTCACAGTTCTTTCAGCACCCATGTGCCCTCCACAGGGAGAGGAGTGACACTCAAACAAGATATTTGGGGCCTCATCTTCGGGTATATACCTCCTGTATAGGCTATCAGCGCAATGCCTGAACAACAGAGGGTCGTCCCAGTAATAGTTCTTCAAATCATAGAAGAATTTCTTCTTCTGATTGTAAGACATTTCTAGGGGTAGTTGTTTGAAGGCGAGGTAGAAATAGATATTGGCATACCATGGCCCTTCAGAATTGGCCATCTGGACAACATAGATTGCCTCATCAGCATAGCTTTCATTGATCCACCCTAATCCTTGATAGGTTGTCGGCGACCACATTATCATAACCTTTCTTCTCTATTATCTCATGATCAAACTCATGTAGCAGCAATGCCCAACGCAACAACCTAGGCTTAGCGTCTTTCTTTTGCATCAAATACTTGATGGCCCTGTGGTCTGTGTGAACAACCACTTTAGAACCCACAAGGTAAGATCAAAACTTATCAAATGCATAGACAATGGCCATCATTTCTTTCTCAGTGGTGGTGTAGTTCATTTGAGATTTGTCTAGCATCTTACTGCCATTGAAGATCACATGATGTTTCGTATCTTTCTTTTGCCCGAGGACTGCACCTATGGCAAAGTCACTAGCATCACACATAAGCTCGAAGGGAAGACTCCAGTCGGGGGACTGGAGAAGGGGTGTGGAGACTGAAGCATCCTTTAAGGTGGAGAATGTTTTCAGGCACTCCTCTATGAAATCAAACTACACATCTGTAAAGGAGTGAAACCACTCCTCTACTAGAAAGAAAAGATTACATCCCTTAAACAAACACCACGTAAAATTTTTCACAAAAGGGATGAGAATCATTTCATTTCACATGTATGTATCATTACACAATGAGTAGCAGCGGAAAAGAAATATTATCTAACCATTTACAAAACTTTATAAAACACTTCACCATATAAGGTGATCTACAAGAAAACTAAACATATCGCCAAGGACAAGCTGAGGGTCATCTAACCACCTCTTCAAGCCTCCCAAAGATCAGCTACTAGGTTGTTGTAGAAGCTACTTTCCTTGATCTAACCTGGGGTTGGAAGCATACCCCACAAAAGAAGAAGAAAAGAGAAATATATCAGCAAAAGCTGGTATGTGTATTCTAAAGTAAAGTTTGAGCAATATATGACAATAAGGACATCAAGTAAGAATGCTTCCCATGAAAAAGAATAGGACTACCCACACGGGCATAAAAGATAAGATTCTCAACCAAAGAGATACTTGCCATACGTAAAACAATAAAGAAGTGCCACATGCACATATCATGACCAATATCCTGCATACATGTGAGATAAGCATAACACTAGAATATTATAAAAGACAAAGGTGGTCAAGAATCACACATCTTGAACCTATCATGGGGAATCACACATCCACCATCAAATTCATATAATATGGGTCAGGAATCACACATCCTACCCTGGATTGGGGAATCACACATCCACCATCCAAAACATCATAATATTGCCACAAATTAAAATGAGACTAAACCAATGCAATTATTTTACTCTAGGGTTACTGATTCACATAGCAGGTAATTGTAGAGGCAAGTAGAAACGTATAGTCAAACACCAAATTAGATTTTCCACAATGGTCAACATATGAAACATCATAACTTCCAAATCATAGTGATAGATACCATCAACAATGTCACAAGATAAGATTTCAAAAGATTATCCAATATCTCAATAATCAGGATAGCTCACATGAACCATGATAACAAGAGAATAGACATGTGTAGGCAAAAGTCAAAAGAAAGATAAGATAGGTGATTTGCTCAACATGGAGTAATAGGGGATACAACATACCTTAAACAAAAGTCCAACAGGTTCAAAGCACTTCTGGATCCAACTAGGTCACCAAAGAGCCTAATTAAAACATATACCAATTTTATGTCAATTTCATATTTATAAACCAAACCCTAAAAACTACCTTTTTATTATTATGTGAATTAGGTTATGAAAACTATTCCATATTTTAGGTTATGTTATTACGAATCCAAAACATATTTTATTATATTTTTCTGACTTATAAATTATTAGTTATGAATTATCCAAGTTTTATCTTATTTAATTAAATCCATAAAATCACCCTTTTAAATCATCAGATTCGGGAACAAAACCAATACCAAACGAAAGCTTGCATTTTTCTGAATCCAACAAATATTTTTCCATAATTTTCTGATAAGCCGATAATTAGTTATTAATTTTACAAAACGGACCAATCAGATAATTACAACTAATTCGATCGCAGATACAAAGCAGAGAAATTCCACGTGGACCAGAACTGGCCAATCAGGGCCGCCCACGTCAGGAAAACACTTACGCCAAGTCAGCGGATCAAGTCGCAAAGCGAAAAGGAAAAGGAAGGTGTGAAAAGACCAAAATACCCTTGGTCGAAAAACTGAACAAAGATCGCCTACAGGGGTAGAGAAGGAAAAACACAGGGAAGCAAGTTCCCCAGCGATGAGCTCGCGACACCGGAGAAGAACAGAAGATTCGTCGATCTCTCGATTGCAAACCAAGACGATCCAGGCGAAAGTTTCTAAAGGAACTTTGTTCCCGAGAAGACGACGGTCCCAACGAGCCCAGGCACACCCACATCGGCCGGCCATAGCTCAGACTAGCAACTCCGCCAAAACAGCAGAAAACCAAGAACCGTAATCGGAGAGAACGACCTACGAGGACCCAAACTGAAAGCGAAGGAGATATCGCACATTGAGACCGAAGCTCATGGTTGAAGAATTCATTGCGGAGGTGAACTAAAATCCGACTATTTCAATGAGGGTCAAAACTAGATAAAAAGAGGCGAATCTCCAATACCTGAAACTCGAGCAAGGCAGCGGATCACAAAGCTTGCCTATACCTTCGCGAACCAAAGCCAACCAAAAACAGGCTCCGCCGACCACCAGAACCCTCAGACAAGGTCGCTGCCACCGGAGATGATAACTTGAGTAGGGAATCGCGGTTGCAGAGAAGACGCGACCAAAAGGACAATGCCAAAGTGTTCCTGGGTAGCCGAGGGTTGTGGGGAAGCCAAAAGATATAGGGAACTAATCCCAGCGTGATAGGGATACTCGCTGAACCAGAAAACAGAGGAAATAGAGAAAAGTCCTCATCGACCCAGAGATTGGGAGAGCGAGACCCTACTAAAATAGGGATCAATCGAACCGGAAAGCAACGCTGAATGTAAATCGAAAATCAGAAGTCACCGAGAAGGAAAGTCAGAAGAGGAAAACGCGAAGGAAATTCACGCTACTGTAGCGGCGTGAAAGAGTCCTAACGGAGGTAGGAGACGACTCCATCTCCGTCGGATTCCCATCCAAGGGCCACGATAAAACCCGAAATAAATGGGCCGTGTGACAGCCCAAAGATAGGAAAATCGGAAAATCGATTAAAGTAAAATTAAATTAATTTAGGTATATTCTCTTTCCTGATTTAGGGGTTCTAGAATTATCCAAATTAAACCAAACTTTGCACATATGTTAAATTAAACATGTAGTTTCCGAATATCCAATTAGTTTTGCCTTTTGGAAACCTTTAATGGGTTAATTAAATCAATTATCATTTTCTCTTTCTTTCTTCATTTATGGCTTTAGGATGATCCAAATTTCATGAAACTTGACACATAAGTCTTAATTAATGTTTTGGATACGAATTTGCTTTTATTTCCAACTTTTGGTGTCATGATTTACATCTATTTATTAATTACACCTTTTAGGCATTTTCTCTCTCCTAAAATTACCTAATAATCAAGCATTATCCAAATTAGTTGCAAATTTGCCCAAAGGCTAACTTTTATGTTTAGATTACGAATTTGGAGTTAGTTTCTCAATTTGAGGACATTAAATATTTTATATCACTTTATTGACCTATTTCCTATTTTCTTTAGAGAAGGATATTATCTTTCAAATTATCTTCTTTACTCATTATTTCCCATATTACTATTAATCTTGCATTTATCTTCTCCTTTATACCAAATTAGGATTTTCTCTTATTTCTCTTATCCTAGAAAGTGCTAGAAAGTTCTAGATGAATTATTTTATTCTTTTCTATTACTTAGTGACAAATTATACTTCAACCCTACATTAAGATTTTATGAGGTATTTATCCAACTAAGTTATTTATTTTCTTATTATCACCTAAATGTGTTATTATTTAGCACTTAATATTTTTGTATTCCCTTAATTACATGTATTAGCTTATTCTTGTTTGGCTAAGACAAAAAGGTAAAACTACTAGGTTAGGGTTCTAGTTCTAGTATGTTACAACATCCTTCATCAACAAATTCGACAATGGCTTTGCAATCTTCAAGAAATCCTTAATAAACCTTCAGTACTAGCTGGCATGTCCCAAGAAGCTTCTGACTCCTATCATAGACGTGGGTGGAGGAAGCCTTTCTATCACTCCACCTTAGATTGGTCAACTTCAATGCCTTTATTGGACTCCTTATGTCCCAGAATGATTCCTTCATGTACCATAAAATGGCACTTTTCTCAATTAAGAGTGAGACTCTGTTCTTCACAACTCCTCATTACCAAAGACAAGTTATTCAGACAATCATCAAAAGAGCTGCCATTAACACTAAAGTCATCCATCAAGACTTCCATCTTATCCTCCAAGAAGTCTGTGAATATGGCATTCATGCACCACTACATTGCAGAGCCCAAAGGGCATTCTTCTAAAAGCAAACGTTCCATAGATGCACGTCAAGGTAGTCTTCTTCTGGTCGTTCAGATGAATGGGGATCTAATAAAACCTCGAGTATCCATCCAACCAGAAAAAGTATCCGTGGTGGGCCAGGCACTCAAGCATCTGGTTGATAAATGGGAGAGGGAAGTGGTCTTTGCGGGTGGCGACGTTTAACTTTCTATAGTCTATCCACATCTACCAACTGGTGAAAGTCTTGGTTGCAACTTCAACTCTATTATCTCCCTTGATTAGCATTATGCCTCCCTTCTTAGAGACTACCTGGATGGGACTTACCTATGTGTTGGGTTTTAGGGGAGACATAGAAGGCAGCGGAAACAAAAAATTTCTTCTCCCAAACCCAGAATAAAGGAATCGCGTCAACGTCTATACAATAGGAAGGATGGTTTGTAGATACGTACCTTATCCCGAGGCTTTCTCAGAGACGTTACCTCATGGCTTGCATGGTCTTCACCTCCGGTCTTGGATGGTGTTTGTGCAGCTCCTAGTCTCACTGGGACTGTCAGCTCCTGGTCTTACCGGGACTGTCGGGATTAACAGCTGTCCTCTGAGCGGCAGAAGTCACCCGCCTCTGTAGTAGTCCACACGAACCACCTAGAACTCTGATCTCCTTGTCGTACAAGGAATAGGAAGGAGTCACACCCTCTTGTCGGCGTACTAGTCACCAAAACACTCTCCTACAACTAGTTACCTTTCTACAATTGTCTTTCCCTTACTGTGCCTCCCTTATTGGGTAGCACTTGCTCGGGCTCTCTCTCTGTTACCAAAACCAGAGAGAATGACAACTTTGCAGAGCAACTGGTGTTCTGAGTTGTTGTTGAGAAGCCCCCACTACCCCTATATATAGGAGGGTCATGGAATAGGGTTCTCTACTCCGGGCAATGTGGGATTAAAGCAGGAGAAGAAGGGTTCGAGATTTTCCACAAAACAACCAATTTGTACCAGCTGAACTGATCGGTTCATACCCTAAAACAATCATTTTAGGCCCTGAGCCGATCGTTTGAGACCTGCGTCGATCATCTGGGGCTCTGAGTCGATCGGCTGGTGCTCTGAGTCGATCCATTCATGGTCCTGATCCAACTCAAATTGAATTTCATATTTGTTTCTGATTAATCAAATATTAATCCTTGTCCAAATTGAATTTGTACAAGTGAAACAAATTGTATTTGCAAAATAGTCTTCTGACTCTAAAAATGATCTCGATTGATCACATGAATCAACCGGTTCAACAATTGAGTCGATCGTCTCATGACACATGAGCTGATCGTCTCACCATTTGAGCCAATCGGTTCACCAACCTAAGCCGATCGGTTCAACCCTATGAGTTGATCGATTGGGGCAGCAGACTGTGCAAATCAGTCAATCGCAGTTTCAATCAATCTGATACTCCTATCAATCGGTCCAACACCTTGAACACTATGATACTGAGATATCAATTGATTGAGTGTTTAATTGAACTACTAATCTCCTTTAGTAATCAATCTAAACATCTTTTGTGGATAAACTCCTCTTCCAGGTTAAATCCTATATGTGTGACCCTGTAGGTCCATTTCACATTGGTAGTGAAAGTCCATAACACTTATGACTTCACAAGCAAAGAGCGGTGCCTAGTCGCACATCAGTGCTACCCAAGTGAAATAGAAGGTTGGAGAACAACTTTCAATCCTAAAATCCATGAATGGTGTTACAAAAAATGTATAATTCCTTTGTCGCTGACATCCCGAATGAACTCAAGGCATGAAACAGTCATCCTGTCAACGTTCATTCACTTTCTTGATCTCAGAGTAGATTGGAAGAGATATGTATGACATCAATATCACATACTGATTCACACATGCGTGCATGCCTATCTCAATCCTACTCATCAAGTGGCCATGGATATCAAACTCGCTCAGGAGGGATAAATCCCATACCTATCACTCACCCTTCAAAAGCCCCATGTGTCAAAGCCACCCAATCATCACCTTTATAACAACCCATGTTTCAGGACTACGTTTGATGATGTCAAAGTGTACCCAACTACATGTGTTGAGTGTAGTGATTTCAGGTCAAAGAATCACACTCACCACCATCACTATGAGAATTGACTGTCACTACCATGTCATGGTTCCATGTGTCAAACTCACGATGGGTCTGTCTCGTACACTTGTTCTCTAACAAGTACCTATGTGTTTGGTTTGATATCTCCATATCATGACTAATGAGATTCTGTCATCAACCAACACCACAATCTAGACTTGTGTGTCATTGATGTCTA
The DNA here is from genome assembly GCA_963693085.1 of Alisma plantago-aquatica. NCBI lineage: Eukaryota > Viridiplantae > Streptophyta > Magnoliopsida > Alismatales > Alismataceae > Alisma > Alisma plantago-aquatica. The sequence goes on along the minus strand of OY856409.1, from coordinate 21,495,411 downwards.
TCTACCTTCCACAATGACATCCGACTAGGGACATAATAAGAATGTACAAACTCTTAGCATCCCTATGATCTCATCATTCAGGTCCTCAACCTGAAAGCATACGTCATTGAGTATTTTCATTCTCTAGACATTCAATATTTTCTATCATTATCTCATATGATTGAACAAGAAAGAATTGGAAGCTTGCCTTTAATGTTTATCAAATCAATCTTAATGTATCCCACCAATCATCCCATGATTGGCTCTCAGGGCATACATATCAATAGAATTCCACTTTCACTGCGAGCCAATATCCCTTGAATCATATTCATAGTGATCTTCAAACATGCCCCACATGTTACTGTGCTCTAGTGTTAACATAGTGAGTTATGGCTACACCTTGCCAAAGTCAGTATTAACTGCATGACTCTCATCTCTTCACTGTACGTCACACATATGAGATGGAGTTGTCGTAATATGCGATCTAGTATTCCTTTGCTAACCTTTAGCCACATTGCATGACCAAGTACTCCTAACTTGTCATCAATGACCAGAATATCTATAAGTTCATCTCATGAACTTCCAGATCCATATAGTATCCACTAATGTTCTCTAACACACGGATACTCAGCCTTTCCTTTTAAATGGCTTTATTGGAATGTTTCCAATTATCAACAAACATTCACTATTATATATCTCATATATATTTTGCAATTAATTTTCTGTCCTTTCCAGAAGTTTACATCAGTGTAACTCTTTACAGTGAATCCTTCCCTATTTCCATAGAACTAGTACTTCTCACGTAGTTATCAAGTTCGCATGGTATTATAGTAACCCTTACCGGAACTAGACAGACATCCACTCATCATGTTCCACATACGAGTTATCAGGATGAGCATATCATATTGTCATGTCCTACATACAAGATGAATGCCTTTTATTCTTGCCATGTCCATACATGAAAGATAATGGGATGATTGCATACATGATAGATCCATATCTATTCTTAGTGTTCCCATTCTTCATAAGAATTGAACACTTGGCCTTGGGATACTAACTTCATGTAACATGAACAAGTTTTCTCCCATTGAATTGGTGCACACTGAACCCTTCAGTATAGATTGCCAATGTATGCTCTTTCTTTTCAGGTCAAGAGGTTTTTGAGAACTATCTCTATAGATCTCTATTCCTATCACATAGGAAATGTCTCTATCTTCCTTAAAGATAACTTCCACTTTGGATTTCCATTCTAGAACATTTCATTTCACATCAACATGTGGAATGTGAATACACTCCCACTAAATCACAGATCCCTTCTTTATCTTTGACATATCAAACCCTTTGACTATATTATCAAAATAAAGATCACAGATCTGAGTTGCTTGTACTCAATCAATCACTTTGATTAGTCCATTGTAACTTATAGACTTCATTTGCATCAATGGATTCATAAACCTTATAGGTTGTGTCACGTACACAGCCTTATTTTATTCCTCATAGGAATCCGGTTTTAGTATCTGTTTGACAAATGTGTTAGTCATTAAGTTTCAATCAACAAGCATCATCCTTATCAAAATCTTATCCATGTGTCTTGACACTTAAGACTCACTCACACTTATGTATTTTATCCCAATGGGTGCTACCATCAAGTTCATACCTTATGGTTCACATGGAAGTCATTTAGGATGTAATGGTCATAAACCATAACTCAAAATCCGACTCCTCATATTCATCTAGATAGTTAACTCATCACATGACCAACTCATCTCATAGATAATTGAGGTGTATCTGTCAAGGAAATAAGAACTCACAACCCTTTGTTTTTCTTAATTTCCTTTATTAGTGTGGGGTATCCTTTATTTAAGAAGAACTTAGTTATTTGATAATCATCCTCTAACTCCTTAGAGTATGACTCCTTTTGATTTAGACATCTTCATGCCATAATCATGAGTTCACTATGATACACTATCATAATCACTCATAAGGTTCTCAAACATTTGGTTCAAGTATTCCATTCATTGATCTCATCAAGAATTAACACTTTACCAAATTCGTACTTCATCTATGAAATTCTTGAACACTTCAAGATATTCATATTGGTATTTCTCTAAACACCGCTTGAATTATTAGCATTAACTCCAATAGGTATGTAAATACATCACATGTATTATACCTAATAGGATAATCATTCTCCCACTACCAGTAGTGAAGATTGATTAATCATGTCTAAGAGATTCATGTCTCTTACTGGTTCTCTAGCCAAGAGAGTCTAGCTTATCCATCATATGGAAACTAGAAATGAATTTCTCATGATTTATGCTAATTTGATTGTTTGAGTTATCAATAACTTTTTAGTATCATCTTATCTTATGCATACCAAGTACCATAAGATAAGCAAGGCATTGCCACAAAGATTGAAACATCAACTTTATTAATGGCAATTATGCAAAAATAATGTGTTTCTTTCTATTGGAAAATATGAAATAGCAGTTCATTACTCTATTACATGTCTTTAAGGATGAAAATAAGATAAATTATTCCTATATATGGCGGCAACACTTGCCCCATTTATTGAGTGTTTTACATTTTATATTTTGGTATCATATACCTCAAAAATGTTACAAGTTTATTTCATGACACCTTCAGGTGGAGACGTCTGTTGCCTCCTTCTTCTTTAGCTCTTCTAGATAGAGGGGACAATTCCTTTTCCAATGTCCAGACTTTTGACAATGGTGGCAATTGCCTCTCTTGGTCACGCCTCCCTTGGCCTTGAGAGTTGAAGACGACCTGGGCTGCTGGCTAGTATTAGAACCTTTCTTAGCTTTGCCCTTGCCCTTGCCCTTGCGCTTGGACTTGTCGTTCTTGTCGCTGATCATCATCATAGACTTAGGCTTGTCCTTCTTCATCTGTGTCTTGGTTGTCCTCAACTTGCCCAACAACTCTTTCAACGGCTTGTCAAAGTTGTTCATGTTGTAGTTCATCACAAACCGACTGTAGGATTCTGGCAACGATTGCAGTATCACGTCAGTAGCCAACTCTTGGCTCAGGGGAAATCCCAGTCTCATCAAGTTCTCTACATACCCAATCATCTTGAGCGTGTGAGGACCAACTGGATCTCCTTCTGTCATGAAACACTTGAACAGGGCCCTGGAGACATCATATCTCTCTTGCCATGCTTGATCTTCATACATGTTCTTGAGATGCTGAATCATCTCAATGACACCCATGTTCTCATGTTGTCTCTGCAACTCATGGTTCATGGAGCACAACATCAAGCACTTTGCATCAATGGCATCATCAGAATGCTTCTTATAAGCATCCCTTTCTGCCTTTGGTGCGGTAGGAGCAGGTTCCTCTGGAATTGGAGTATCCAGGACATAGAGCTTTCACTATTGTGTGAGAATAATTCTTAATGTCCTAAACCAGTCATGGAAGTTAGTCCCATTCAGCTTGTCCTTTTCAAGGACCGATCTCAACGAAAAGTGATTGTTGTTTGTTGTCATTTGTACTACAAAAGTAAATATATGCAATTTAGTCCAAAACTCAATTTTGACTTATTTGATTGATTTGAAAGGTTGACGATATAATTCAGACTTTAATTAATTATCGCTCCTACTATTTTGATTCAAATTGATAGCCCTCACCATCAATTCAGAAGATTGCAATGTATAATCTTCTAGTGGGTCAAGATCCTGAAATCCTCTAAGTCATGGACCAGCTAGGGATATCACCCACAACTTAGATCTTCCAAGTAGGCAACTTTTGCCAATTGCATCATATGCAACTCTTGAAAGATGTCATATGCAACTCCTTGCTATGATCACCTCCATGCCTCAAGGTGCTAGATCCTATCTAGGTCACCTTGTTAAGTCTGACCCAAAGCCAACACGAGGAATATGCACCCTACTAGGGCAGACCCACATATCCATCCTTCACGCTTCCACAGGATAGACAGTGCACCATGCTAGGGCTTGCCCACACTTGGTCGATCAAGCTTTTCACATGTGTCGCATTTGGAAGGAATCTAAAACTTTAATATTTAATGAGGGATTTGGTTTTATAGGTACATATACATATCCAATCACCACAATATATAGTATGTATCATATACATGCTATATCCCACAGAAAACATGTGAAATGATAAAATTGATGATTATGGCCATCCTAATGTGATTCCTCGAGCCAAGAGGAATCACGGTCATCTAGGTCTACATCACATGCAACCTGTCCATTGTGAAGTGTTATAGCCATTTGAGTTGATCAACTCATCACATGAATGACATGTTCATCCTGGCCAGTTGTCTGGGTGCTACCAGCCGATCGGTTGGCTCCTCCAACCAATCGGTTCACCTGCTCATCGTTCATCTCCTCATGGTCACCACCCAATCATCTCGCTCCTCAAACTGGTTATCTGGTACGCCAACCGATCGGTTCATGACTTGAACTGATCGTCTTAGTCGTCGTCAGATTGTCCGCCGTTCTTTGACATACCAGGAAATAAAAGATCTATCCTATTTTACATTTGAATTGGGAAATCTCGAGTTACATTTGGGGGGAGAAAAGGTAGGAAAGAAATCTTGAGTTATCTCGAGTTACATCAGAAAAAGAGATAGGGAATCAGTGTGCAGACCGAGATGGAAACAACCACATTCAACCAAGCACACATACATAGCATTTATTGGCCATAACCATGCTATACATCCACCACAAAACTCGTTTAAGGGCGACGCATATCGAGTGCATTCTTATTACATATCATATATGTATATTGGGATTTGTGGATTTAGGATTGGACATGCATAAATCCAATTTTGTTCGCATCGAATGCAATATATAAAGGCGACAAACCAAAATTGATCATATTGATAATTCTTAAGTATAGAGCAGTTGACGTAGCTCTGATACCACTGTTGGGTTTTAGGGGAGACAGAGAAGGCAGCGGAAACAAACAATTTCTTCTCCCAAACCCAGAATAAAGGAATCACATCAACTTCTATATAGTAGGAAGGATGGTTTGTAGAGGTGTACCTTATCCTGAGGCTTGCTCCGCGATGTTACCTCGCGGATTGTACGGTCTTGACCTCCAATCTTGGATGGTGTCTGTGCAGCTCCTAGTCTCACCGAGACTGTCATCTCCTGGTCTTACCGGGATTGTCAGGATTGACAGCTGTCCTATGAGAGGCAGAAGTCTCCCTCCTCTGCAGTAGTCCACACGGACCACCTAGAACTCTGATCTCCTTGTCCAACAAGGAATCAGAAGGAGTCGCACCCTCCTGTCGGCGTACTAGTCACCAACACACTCTCCTACAACCATTTGTCTTTCTACAATTGTCTTTCCCTTGTTGAGCCTCCCTTATTGGGTAGCACTTGCTCGGGCTCTCTCTCGGTTACCAAAACTAGAGAGAATGACAACTTTGTAGAGCAACTAGTATTTTGAGTTGTTGCTGAGAAGCCCCCACTACTCCTATATATATAGAAGGGTCATGGGACATGGTTCTCTACCCCGGTCAATGCGGGATTAAAGTAGGAGTAGAAGGGTTCAAGACTTTCCACAAAACAACCAATCTGCGCTAGCTGAACCAATCGGTTCACACCCTGAAATGATCGTTTCATGCCCTGAGCCGATCATTTGGGACCTGATTCGATCGTCTCGAGCTCTGAGCTGATCGGTTGGTGCTCTGATCCGATCGGTTCATGGTCCTGATCCAACTCAAATTGACTTTCATATTTGTTTCTGATTAATCAAATATTAATCCTTATCCAAATCGAATTTGTACAAGTGAAACAAATTGTATATGCAAAATAGTCTTCTGACTCTCCAAATGATCTCGGTTGGTCACATGAATCGACTGGTTCAACAATTGAGCCGATCGTCTCATGACACATGATCTGATCGTCTCACCAGTTGAGCTGATCGGTTCACCAACCTGAGTCGATAGGTTCAACCCTGTGAGCCGATCGGTTGGGACAGCAGACTGTGCAAATCAGTCAATCGCAGTTTCAATCAATCTGATACTCTAATCAATCGGTCTAACACCTTGAACACTATGGTACTAAGCTATCAATTAATTGAGTGTTTAATTGAACTAGTAAACTCCTTTAGTAATCAATCTAAACATCATTTGTGGATAAACTCCTCTTCCAGGTTAAATCCTATGTGTGTGACCCTGCAGGTCCATTTCACGTTGACAGTGAAAGTCCATAACACTTATGACTTCACAAGCAAAGAGCAGTGCCTAGTCACACATCAGTGCTACCCAAGTGAAATAGAAAGTTGGAGAACAACTTTCAATCCTACAATCTGTGAATGGTGTTATAGAAAATGTATAATTCCTTTGTCATTGACATCCCAAATGAACTCAAGGCATGGAACAGTCATCCTGTCAATGTTCATTCACTTTCTTGATATCAGAGTAGATTGGAGGAGATATGTATGACATCAATATCACATACTGATTCACACATGCGTGCACGCCTATCTCAATCCTACTCGTCAAGTGGCCATGCATATCAAACTCCCTCAGGAGGGACAAATCCCATATCTATCGCTCACCCCTCAAAAGCCCCATGTGTGAAAGCCACCCAATCATCACCTTTATAACAACCCATGTTTTAGGACTATATTTGATGATGTCAAAGTGTACCCAACTATATGTGTTGAGTGTAGTGATTTCAGGTCAAAGAATCACACTCACCACCATCACTGTGAGAACTGACTATGACTACTATGTCATGGTTCCATGTTTCAAACTCACGGTGGGTCTGTCTGGTACACTTGTTCTCTAACAAGTACTTATGTGTTTGGTTTGATATCTCCATATCATGACTAATGAGATTCTGTCATCAACCAACACCACAATCTAGTCTTGTGTGTCATTGCTGTCTATCTACCTTCCACAATGACATCCGACTAGGGACATAATAAGAATGTACAAACTCTTAGCATCTGTATGATCTCATCGTTCAGTTCCTCAACCTAAAAGCATACGTCATTGAGTATTGTCATTCTCTAGACATTCAATTTGTTCTATCATTATCTCATATGATTAAACAAGAAAGAATTGGAAGCTTGCCTTTGATGTTTATCAAATCAATCTTAATGTATCCCACCAATCATCCCATGATTGGCTCTCAGGGCATACATACCAACACTATGTGCTATCACTAATGGCGTAAATGATTCCTGCATCACGGAGCTTCACAACTTCCTTGCTGACCACCTCTCATAGCTTCTCATTCAGCTTTCACTGCGGCTGGGTGTAGGGCTTAGAATTTTCTTCAAGATGGATTATGTGCATACACACATAATGGGTGATGTCTCTTAGGTCCCCAATCAAGTAACCTAGGGCTTTTCTTTGTAGCTTCAGCTCCACCTGTAGTTGTTCATTCTGACTAATAGTCAGCTTGGAGTTGATGATGACTGGGTTCATCCTTTCTTCATCTAAGAATCAGTATTCTAAACCTTTCAGCAAAACCTTCAACTCAGACGGGGTCTTCTCTTCTCATTCTTTAGTAGGATTGCTTCATAGGGTAGCATACATCACCGTCTCCACTAGGTTTTCTTCTTTGGGCAGATCTTCAGCTTCCAGAAATGCCAGTAGTTCCTTCACTTCTGGGTCCTCGACCACCTGTGCTTTGACAGCTAAAGCGCGCATCAATGGGTCTTCCATAGCTTTTTCTTCCCTTACCCCATCGCAGAGTTGTTGATAGCTTTGGATGAAATAGGAGAACTCAAAGAATGAGGGGTTTTCATACAATCACAGATGTTGAAGTCGATATGTTCTCCTCCAACTCTGATTGTCATCATACCGCCTCCACGTCAATGAGTGCTCTGCCAGTTGCAAGGAAGGGTCACCCAAAGATAATGGGGCAGCTAGGGTCTTCCACGATGTTGATCAAAATGATGTTACAGGGTATAAAGAACTGCCCAACTCTAATGGGCACGTCTTCAACGACCCCAATGGGTCTGGTGCAGGTGTGATCTGCAAGTTGGATTCTCATATTTGTACTCACCATATCGGTAATTCTTAACCTCTTTGCAAGGGACAAGGGCATTAAGTTAATTCTTTCTCCCAGGTCTGCTAGAACTTTACGGGTCATGTTGTCCCCAACTTGAAAGGGGATGAAAAAGGCTCTAGGTTCTTTCTTCTTAGAAAGCATACTTTTCTTGACAAAAGAACAAGATATTTTTGCTAGCTTCACAGTTTCAATGTCTTCCCCTCTTCTCTTTTTCGAGATCAAGTCCTTCAGGAACTTTGCATAGGTGGGCATCTCCTCGATAGCATCTAGGAACGTGATGTCGAGGTGCAACTTCTTTACTGCAGCCATGAACTTCTCGTATCCCTTCTTCAACTGGGCCTTTACCAGCTTTTGCAGGATAGGTAGGCAAGGTACATACCTATCCAGGCACTCCTCAGAAGGGGCGTCATCGACTCCTTTCTTCATTACTTTCTTCATCTTTGTGGGTAATTCTTTTGATTCCTCAAGGGTTACATCCTCAACTGGTGTGGTTGTTGATGTTGCTCTCCTCTTGACTATTGATTGTACCACTGTGCCTGACCTCATGATGGCCATCTTTGCATTTTCATTCCCTCACGGGATTGCCTCAGTACTGGATGGGAATCGCCCTACTTAATGGTTGATATTCTGGGCTAGGCTTGCCAACTACTGGTCTATATGTTTGTTGTGTTTCTGGATCTCTCCTATCTGAGATGAAAAACCTCCCATATGTTGTTGCATCAACTTGAGCAAAGTCGTGCTATCCACAGAAATTTTATGCAGCTTTTCATTCAGGTCATTCTGCCTCTTGGAAAAGGACATTAGCTCGGTCATCATCAATGGTCGCTATGGCTGGCCTTGCTGGTAACTTCTCTGTTGCGGGAAACCTGCTTGGCGTTGCTAATTTTGCGGTCCTCCCGAAGAAGTTCCACCCATCAGCTGATGAGAATTCTCAACTGCGCTGGTGTTCCCGTAAGAAAAATTGGGGTGATCGAGGCGCCAATACTGGACGTAGCTCACATTCTTTGTGTTGTCTTCATCAGGTTTGCTTTGGACAGTCGTGTGTGGGCAGAAGTCAGACAAGTGATTTGGCTCCCCACAAGTGACGCAGCTCCTAACTACTTATTAGACCTTCCCTTTATATCCCTGCTCCTTCAAGGCTTGGACATCAATTACTATCTTGCCCAACTTAGCCGCCAGTGCCTCCATTGCCTTCGATTCTCCATGAGTGGTGTGGCTCATTGACTCTCTATCATATTCACTATCTTGTTGGTTCCTAGCCTTATTGTCTATAATCTCTCTGGCCCATTGAGCATTGAATCCTAAGAAATCGCTGCCAGCTGTAGAATTCAGGGATTTCCTTTCTCCGACGCATAGCCCATTATAGAAAGTAGTGATCATCTTGGGCTCAAAAAAACCATGGTGTGGGCACTCCCTTTGATAACCTTGGAACCTCTCCCAGGTCTCATGGAGGTTCTCTGAGACTTTCTATGAGTATCTTATTATCTTGTTTTGGCATTTGATCGTCCTCTTTATAGGGAAGAACTTGGAGATAAATGTGTTAGCTAGATGTTTCCAATCGGGGAGGCTCCTATCTTGGAGGCTTGTATGCCACTCCAAGTCTTTGTCTCTTAGGGAGAAGGGAAAACACTGGGTGTAGATGTGATATATTGGAACTCTATTGATCTTCAAAGTCTTGCAAGTCCTCTTGAATGTTATAAGGTGGTTGTACGGGTTCTCTTCAATGGTGTTCCCTCCAAACTGGTTGTGTTGCAGCAACTGGAGGAAAGCAGGCTTCAACTCAAAGTTGGCTACATAGAGTGGTTGCTCCACCACCGGATTTCTCTCTTCATTTGCCCTGACTTGGACAAAAGAACACAAGGATCGAGCCTCGGGTGCCTGCTCAGCCATGGCTTGTCAAACACAGGAGGGTTCGAAGAGTCAGAGAAATACCTGAAAAGAAGAAGTGTGAAAGTGTCAGTGTGTTGTATAAACTATGTGCAGTATATATTTGCAATATTATATGCATATTTACAAAGTTTTTGGCAAAGTGCAAGTAAAACTCGAGTTTGTAGAATGGTGTTCATTGTCTAATCCCCGACAACATAGCCAAATAATTGACAAGACTTAAGTGTGGGTCCAAAAAAATGGAGACATGTCTAGGTCATCGGACTTTAGTAATTTATAATACCCGAGTGTTTAAGACTTCGACAACTAGCGCACAGTCAAAGTAGTTCGAGGTCGAACACAGGAATTGGAAGAATAGCACTTCGGAACTCAAGTTTTACTTATCTAAGCACGTCAAAAAGTCGAGGGATAAAGTTGTTGTAACGACAAAGAATTATAAAGAATTAAACTAAAAACCTATCTCTAAAGGGAGTTACCAGAAGGATTAAAGTCTTAGGGTTTAGTACTTTTTATGGAAGTTTTGTATATAGGAAACCGAGGGGATAAAACTATTGTGAGAGCATAGTACAAAGGAAGAAAACCTAAATGTAACAAGTTGCGGCAACCCACATCATGTGCCTTCTTCTCTCAAAGAAGACGCCAATCAACAATGCACTAAGTTCCCCTCTCTCAAGGGTACCAGGCATGGACTGGAGTGAAAAGACAGGCTAGGGCAGCCCTGATTCCAGGTACTCTCATACACCTGAGACCAAGCTCTAGAGTTCACAACATCCCTCTCTCAAAGGAGTCAACACAAGAAACACGATTCGATAGCTAATCAAAAGTGTGAATCAGAAAGAAGAGACTAGAACTCATATGCTATAAAGAAATCATCCCACGAAATGAAGCCATACACAAAGCAATATGAGATAAACTCCATAGATTCCAATAGTCATAAAGAAACAATGAGGTTTAGTTACAATGCTGGAATTAAATGAAAGTAAATGTTGTAAAGGGAAGATAGGTATCAGTCTCCTTGATTTAGGAGATTGAAGTACACAACAGCGGACACTTAGGGTAGTGTCAATCTGGTACCGGGAAGCGGCCATATTAGGATATGACCGTATCGGGTCCATGACCGTGTCAGGTCACCGACCATGACGGGTAAGGGTCATATCAGGATAGGACATCTTCCCAATATGGTCATGTCAGGGTGCTGGTCGTGTCGTGCTGCAGCCATGATGGGAACTGACCATATTGGGTTGTGTACATATCAGGTATACATTATCTTAAAGCTCTCAGGTTTCTTATGTCGGGTATAGGTGGGATAGCCATCTCAGGTTGAAGCCCAGATAGGAACCCGACATTGTTGAAGTAGCCTTGAGGGTCATATCGTGCTACATGCTACTACTAGGATAGTTTGTAAGTGAACTCCTCCTGTCCCTCTCGGGTTGGGGGTGTGCTCACCTAGTATCGCCCGGCAGACTCTGGAACTTGACACACTAGCTCCTTTGCTCTAAGAGTTAGCTCTCATAGGGTTCAGCTCGTCCCATCATAGTCTTGTAGCTTCTATTTATAGGCAGCGAGTTGATGGGAGTCATAGCTTTTATTAGACCATGTGTCCTTCAATCTGACACCATTCTTAAGGCTTCGGGAGGGGGCGGTATGTTTGTCGCCCGACACACGTGTCGGGCTGTCAATTGTGTCGGGTTGGGACTTTGGTGGGTTGTTGCACCGAGGGGTAGCCATATTGTGTAATTGACCTCATCAAGTGGAGAACCATGATGAGTAAGACACCTTATCGGGTAGGGAGTTGCAGCGGCCATGGCTCCCGCATGACACACCTGCATCAGGTTGCCATTGTATTGGCCAGTGACCGTGGCTGGTAGGAGGGTGTGTTGCTTCGCGCGCTACTGGGCCAGGACGGGTACTTCACCGCTGATGGGCCAGAAGGGCCCATTGGTGCTCTTTTTGTGGAAGAAACAAGAGAAACTCTGCAAAAGATGGGACATATTATCAGGGGCATAGTGGGCATCATTTCTTTACAACAAATTAGATAAAACGAAGAGGAAGTTAGGTTTGGAAGTTGTTTTGATAGTAAAATATAAGCTCTAGCAGCTATAAAATGGGTGTTATCAGAGTTTTGGCCTCAAACTTTGCTGAAATTTAGATAAAAGCATTATAAACTTTCCTTTAAATTTTGGAAGTAAAAGGACTTACCATGTGGTGCGTGCAATTAATTTAAGAATATGCTAAAAGAGCAAGTTCTGTAAATAAAAGTTACTCCAATAAATCTAACAAAATTTATTAATGTTGGGAAATAATTTATAAGAATTGTCCTACAAGTTTCATAGAAAAAGGATGTTTCTAGTGACCTAGAGAAATTTTTAAAGATAAAGGAATCTACTAGAAATAAATGAATTATATTCTCTTTTGGGGTGAGAGAAAAGGGGCATATAGAAATATCTTTTTGACATAAAATCATGTACACATCGAGATTAAATCATTAGAAACTTTTTTTAAATTTTGGTATCAATTGTAGGAGAGAGTAGATAGTTATGAATTTTACAAATTGCACTAAAGTGAATGATTATTGGTTTAATCAAAATGGTTTGTCACATTTAATGTAATAAGGACCTTAGATCAGGCCCTCTAATATGATGAGATGCCTAGTGGCTATCTGATCATAGATGCACAACCCTGAGGTCATCTCCCAACTTCTACTCAAATAAGAAAAATCAACTAACAATAAATATATTCTCTCTCATTCTGAATCCTTCTCTCTTATTCACAAAATTCCACAAATTTAACATGTAGACGAATCTATCTACCCTTTATTTCCCTGATAATGTCACTATTTTTGGAAACATCCAAATCCTAGATCTAGTTGGGTTATTGAGGGGGGTACAACCCTCAATTCCCTTGATTGTGTGATCTATAAAGGGGTCCAGACCCTCTCACAAACCCAGGAAGATGATTCTTAGAATCCCATATCACCCTACAGTCCTTCGCTTTCCTTCTTGGTCCTCTGTTTGCTATTGTTAAGAGCTTCACTGTGTGCCCCTATCCATACCCCTACAAGAAGCCAAGACCATCAATGGGTCTAATGGGACCTGGCAAGGATTCTAGGACAATCACCTAAGTCTCTGATGTCCTAATTCTCATAGTCAACCACGCTAGTTGACTGGGCCAAACACCATGCATAGGCAGATTGTGAGGATGAAGTTGGAGAAAAAAAGGAAAGAAAATTACAATCTTACCCCATGTCATGCAAGTCTACAAGCCTAGGGTCATAGGGGAAAAGGTGTCCTTTCGACATGGCTCAATGCTATGACTGCGTGGAACAAACCACAGACGTGGTCTGAACCCATTCGTGGAGACCAGACAACGTGGATATAAGGTATTTCCTCTTCTTTTCTGACATGGCATCACTTGATTGGCTGGTTAGGGTTAATCTTAAAATAACTGTAACTAATTATTGGTAATATAGATTAAGACGGATTATATAAAAAAATTGATCATGAGAATCTAAGGATTACAATAAAAATACAATCAAGACTTAGATTGGCCTCTAGTTCAGAAAGTACTAAAAGATTCCATCTTTAATGTTTTTAATGCATGAGAACCCTAATCTCTAGATTTTATAATCTTAATATGGATCTTGTTAGTCAAAGATTGACCCTTTTAGATAAAGAGGATAACCTGGATCTAATCTAAGAGTAATAATCCAATAAATGGAGAATTAGGGTTTCCTTGAGATTAAAAATGCATAAAAGGATAAGATTAGGGTTTGTAAATCAAAAGAGTCAGAAAAGTGTTAATTAGGGTTTTGTAAGACATAACCCAAATGAAACCCTAACTTGGAACTCCAGTCAGTCTAAATGGTGGATCTTGGATGAAATGTAACACATGGGTATTATCCTTTAGTTTTAGGATAATTTATTGATTGGTTTCTCTTGTTGTCTTTTGTTTGGACATAAGTACTACTGATAAAGGTATGTACCTATGCCTAATACTAACCAATTTAGTTTCCTGTGGAATAGGGGAAGACTGATATGGCACCAAGGAGGTAGCATATGTCTGTTGTGGGGACAATACCCTAGAGGGGTTTCATAGAGGTTGGATAGATTAGGGTTGAGTAGTCATGATTAAAATGTTAATATTGATTTTGTACATAGTAATTGTTGGGATTATTTTTTACAACTAGATGGGAACTTCTGTTTTCCCCAGATACCAATATAACTTGTTATAATGACCGAGTTTTGATTTGTCGGTGTTTTAGGATAATCTGCTACTATTTCTGCAAGTATAAAGGAAAATGGACATCCAAAGAAGAAGGCACCAAATGAACAAGAAGTTATGTGATTCTGGAAGATTTAGTTAGTTAGTTTTATTTCATGTTGCAAACTCTAGAAAATCATATCATGTAATTCCTTCATGGAAAGTTTACCTTGTACCCATTTCAATTTAGTGAAATTTATTAATAATTTTTGGTTATTTGATAAACCTTAATCCTATAAATATGGTAATGGGTCTCATCTCTTTGACCTTCCTTAATTAGGGGTTGCTAAAATGTGAGGTTGTTACAATTGGTATCAGAGCTGGTTTACCATTTAACCTCTAATAATTATTAAATTTTTAGGATTTTGTAGAGCCCAAAGGGAATTATCAGAGTGTTTTCCAAAGACAATGGTGAGTAGAAAAGACCATGATCTACGGGCTAGCAATATTTTCCTCTGCACCACTAGTCGACTTACGAGGACTCTCAGACTTGTGCATCTGGCCTGGTCAAAGTTAGGAAATTTCACTCGAAATAAAATACCTTTAGTATTTTTCATCTACTTTCGTCTCTTCTCTACCTCCTTCACTCACTAAACCCTAGGTACATGCAACTATTCTCTTTATCCCATTCTAAATATTAGGGTTACAGATACTAGGGATTAAGGCATCCTCCACCAAATAATAAAACTCATGTAAACAAGATGTTATGGACATAATTTGAGATTGTTTAGAAAAAACCCTAACGATGTCGGCGTATGGTTCCTAACCCTATATCCTAATCTTAAACGATGGATATAGGAAAGAGAAAACCCAAGGAGTTTAACCATGCATGCAGGTACATCGAGTAAGGCATACAAGATAGGGATGTGTGTTGAATGTACGTACATACTAAGAATGGGAAATAATTGATTACATAATACAAAACCCTTTACTGCAACTTGTAGGATTGGTGTCCCAACCTAAGGTGGGTCAACCCAAGAGTGGAGAAAAGATCTATGAGGGAGTTAACCCCTATTATAAGGTTATGACCAGAAAATCTAAACTCCTTATGGTAGGAACCCTAACAGGATTTGTGTCCCCACACAAATACAAGTAGGAGGTAGTCATGCATCTACGTGAAAACAAGTGACATCAAGGCTGGAAAAGGGATTAGTTCTGAGCCAGAGGATTAATGTATGTTGGGTTATGAGGTAGGAATACTAGATGGAATGGACCAAGATTTTAGTAATGAGTTGATATGGTTTATAATGACCTTTGTCGGATTTCAAAATTTGACTCTGATTTTGGAATTTTGGACAAAAAGATTTGATAATACAAGTATGTGCACTTCTCTGAATAAGATGAGGATAATATGTGAATCTACAAGAGCCTCAATCTCTTCTACAAAGGGGGACCTCTAGGACCAATTATAGGGTTAACTCTTGAGAGAGTGGGACCTAGAAGGAGAAGATTGGGAACCTAGACCCCCAGCACATTAGGAATTATGAGAATATTTGTGTGATATGTCCTAAACTAGAGTGAATGAGTTGAGATAATGTATGCATGATCCCTAAAGGCTTTTTGTACCCTAGATTTCCTTAGAAGGAACAAAACCTAGAGATAGAGAAGGAGGCTTCTTATACATATGTTTAGATGATATGAGTACCTACCATCTAGGTGAGAAAATGAGAGTCCCAAGATCCTAGAGAGGTACGGAATGGTAATATGTCATGAAGCCTCGTACTCAAATTGGTAGTTTCTTGTGTAGGACTGTAAGGGTCGTTTATGTGAAAGAGAATGTTGGAAAGAAAATGCCTCATCGTATTTTGGTTCTTTACATGCTTGAGAGGCTAAGTCATGCAGTTTGGATGACGAATGCTAAGGAGGTAAACACGAGGTTCCTAGAAAAAAAAATAGGAAGTGGTGGTATCTAGTGCATATAATGCTCACAGGCACTACTACAGAAATAGCATTCAGTGTCACTTTTTTGGGCGTCGGTTATTAAGGAAAACTGATGCCTTATATGTTAGGAGTCGGTTGTTTAAGCAAACCAACGTCTATATTCGAAGACCAGCCAGACACGGGTACCGCTTTGTATTCAGCGTCGGTTGTTTATAACAAACCAACGCTGAAAGTCGGCCGCGAAATCCAAATTTTGATCAAAAAAAATAGTGTCATTTTCAGCGTCGGTTATGTAGGTATAAACCGACGCCTATGCACGATGAAATTTTGTGCGAAAAGTGTCACTTTCAGCGTCGGTTATCCTGTTATAACCGACGCTGAAGGTGGTTCCCACCAAAAAATTTCATGAAAATATCGTCCAATTGGACGTCGGTTGTTTAAAACAACCGACGCTAAAGATGTTTAGGCGTCGGTTGTTTTAAACAACCGACGCTATTTGGGAACTTATAACCTGCGATCGCCCGACTCTTCCCCTTTCTTCTGTTTCATTACGAGCAATTACCTTCTCTGGTGCCGGCGATTTCTCTCCGGTGATTTCTTCTCCATCGCCATTTCTCCTGCTATTTCTTCTCCGGCGCCCCCTTCTCCGGCGCCCCCTTCTCCGCCACCACTCCTCCTTCTCCGCGCCCCCTTCTCCGCCGCCCCTGCTGCCTGCCCCTGCTGCTCCAAGTGCCTGAGAACCGGCGCCGCCGCCACGCCTGAGATTAGGCACCGCCTGGTGCTTTTCCACCATCGTCGCGCCGCCACAACCACCGCCAGATCCACCGGAGCTACTAGCTGCTCCTCCACCTCCGTCGCTGCTAGCTACTTCTCTAGCCAGAGCCACCAGAGCCTCTGCCTTCTTCCCTCTGACAAGGTTGGTCTTCCCGCTACCAGCTGCTCTGCTTTTTTATGCATCGATCAAATTGTTGTGATAAAAATGCATGTAATGTATTTGATTAGAGTTAATCTAATCTGGATGTTCATAATAATGGTATGTTAAATATGATGATTAGGGATAAATATAATGTCTAGTACACAAATATTAGATGATATTCAAGAAAACCCTAGTTTGATGAGCATGTTGTTAATCATGTTAATTATGATTCTTCTATATATTCTGATGTCATTATATAATTATGTGATCCCAACATATTAAATTGAATTAGAATGATTTCATGAATTATAGGGTTTTAAAGTTGATAAACATGTACATGCAGAAATAGGGTTATTAAACCCATGGTTATAACATAGTATGATCTTAATCTGATCTGGATGTTCATAATAATGTAGTATGTTAAATATGATGATTCGGGATACATATAATGTCTAGTAAAGATTCCTAGACCTTTTGTTTGAAACTATTGATTTCTTGATTTATTATTTAATAATGCTCTGTTGATTAGGATTAACCATGTTGCCTGTACTTTATAGACATTTATTATATATAAGAATGACAACACATGTATTTGTTGGCCTAGAAACCCGTCCAAGATTTACTCATTAGGAGTAAATCTTGGATAGTCCCCGGTTTGGGACTGTTCTTGAACACCTAATCTCACTTAGGATGTAAGTGTATAATGTGTATTGGGTTTTTGAGAAAATTTCGGTAGCATTTCCCCGTTTGTTCTCTAAGTATAATGTGTATTGGGTTTTATATCCGTTAACATCTTTTATTACATTACTATTTACTTATGCAATTTATTGTGCTATATTAACATGTAGGGGTTTAGATGCATTCAAAAAGGCTGGAGGAACGGTCCCAAGTAAAAAGAACCAGCCAATAAATTGGCAGAACGTACAAGTAAGTTCCCGACTCGAATATATATATTATTGATGTGAATTGTGCTTAGTTGTATTATTTTGTATGTTTCAATTTATAGTGTGCTACACAAGACAATGGCTGGGCATGCGCATACTATGTGATGCGATTTATGCAGATGATTATCAAACATGCCACATTGGACATCGATAGCATACATGAGGTATTATATATAGTCTCATTAGTTAGTATGAAATATATCAATCTTATTTTTATATTATTACTTATATATATACATCATTCTCTTTGCAGGTGTTTAAAACTGACCACACTATAGGTAAACGCTTAAAAAATATACATGCTCCATATACGATGGAAGCATTAAATGAAATAAGAGAAGAATGGGCAAAAGCCATACAAGCAGTGGCAACTGTAAGATATAATTGGGATGTTGATAGCGATAATGAATGATACTTTGTAAATGAATATTTTTGAATGTTAATACATGTATTTGAATGTTTTTATATGTGTGAATGTGAGAATTAAATTGATGTCCGAATGTATCTACTTGTGTGAATTATGTTTTGTGAATTTGTAGGTTTGTGGCCTGTTTGTAGGCTGATATCAATGGATGTCGTAAACCTGCAGTTCAGAAAACTGAACTACAGATTCTCATCCTGCTGACCAGCCACAGCAGGCCTGCAAACTGATATAAAAAAAATAGATATAGGCGTCGGTTATTTACAGAAAACCGTCAGCAAAGACCTACAGCGTCGGTTCTTTGATAAAAACCGACGCCTAATAGTACAAACAACCCGACCGTGCAGGGTAGCACGGCCGTGGTGGAAAAAGGCGTCGGGTATTCATATAAAACCGACGCCTATAGTACTAAACACGGCCGTGCAGGGAAGCACGGCCGTGTCGTCTTGAAGTATAGGCATCGGTGTTTTAGTAGATAACCGACGCATAATGTGTCCTGGATGACGCCGTTTTCTGTGGCGCGAACCCTTTTGGCGTCAGTTATCTACTAAAAAAACCGACGCCTATATGTTAAATAGGCGTCGGTTTGTTTGACCTTTAGCGGTGCCCACATAGGCGTCGGTCGGAAACCGACGCCAAATGGGGTTAAACGACCGACGCCAAAGGCCGTTTCTGTAGTAGTGAGGGTTGAGTGAGTTCATAGAGATTAAGCATGGAACCCCCCCTAAAGTTTCATGTTAAAGGAAACCTCACTTGGATTATGGTATATGGTTGATTAGCCACTCACACATATTGGTTTAGCACTACCATGTTATCATGTGAAAATAGTCCAACATTGAGAGATGATGAATGGATATGACAAAATAGAAAACTTAGAAATGGTTTAATAAGTTCTCTACTTGCTAGCCACATACATGGGTGGAATAATAGGAAATATGCCTACATGTGATGATATAAACTTTGGATTTAAGTATGTTTTTGTGAACCTTGGCACTGCTGAGTAATAGTTTATCTTATTCTAGGAAAGGGCCTTTCCTAAAAGAGTGAGTTCCAAAATTAGTGTAAGAGTTGAGGTAACATTAAAGGTCACTTAAGAACTTGAGAGTTTAATTGAAAGAAACATAAAATCACATATCTTGAGCATGGTCCTCTGCACCCATGTATACCATCCCTAAGGGACATGAGGAAAAGACACTAGAAAGTAACTTATAAGATGGGACCAAACCAGATGGGAAGGTCACTGTGAACCCAATGCATATAATAGACAGAAAATTGTGTGTTCGCTAAGAAATGAAGGAAATTCAGGTGGAAGAATTTTAAAGTATATAATGTGCTCAGACGGTGTTAGAGAAACCACAAGAAAAATGTGGGTTAAAATAAAGTTATG
Source organism: Alisma plantago-aquatica (assembly GCA_963693085.1). Classification (NCBI taxonomy): domain Eukaryota; kingdom Viridiplantae; phylum Streptophyta; class Magnoliopsida; order Alismatales; family Alismataceae; genus Alisma; species Alisma plantago-aquatica. The sequence continues at coordinate 21,475,715 of OY856409.1, read as the reverse complement.
ACATCTCAATAGAACCCTAAGTCAACCCTAAGGTCAAGAAGGGATGAGATCGATGGAAGTAGGAGTTGATTGTTCCCTATATACACAAAACTATATGGCCAGGAGGTAGCAGCTATGTTTGTCGGAGGCCCATGGGTTAGGAGGTTGGTCACCTTCATGAGTTCATGTGGCCCAAGGGGTAAATGTGAAAGGCACTCCCTAGATGCATAAGGATGAGATCACACCAAAAGTATCAGTACCCTAGAGACTTTGAGGAGATGACTAAGGCTGAAGTCAAGTAATAATGAAATAGCACAAAAACTAGAGTGAGGGAGGATCTTGACTTCACAAAATATAAGAATATTGTGAAATGAAAAGCTTATAAGGTTTAGAGTCATGTTGAGAGGGATTAAACCTAAATATGAAATTAAAATTAAAAAGGTGTGATGCACCGTATCTACTCTTGGAATGAGATGAGCTTTGTATTTAGACTGTAGCCAAATGCTTATTTAATCTTGTTATGAGTGTGAGAGATGAGACACACACATGCCATATTATAAATGGAAACAATATATGGAATAAATACTCAAGTTGAAATCCTTTTAGAATAACCAAGAAATTGAGGTATTACCACACCTCTATGAGAGGATATTAAATAAATGGTTTGGAAAACTAGGTGAACAAGGTAATTTCCAAAGTAAGATTTCAAATGAGTAGATTTCTATAGGTATAAGATTGAATTTTGTGATCAGATAATGGATACACGAGTTGAACCAAGCCTAACCTGTTAGTTGAGTTGTTATCTACCCAGTTAGCCAGCCCAGAGCTAGAAAAGATGAAGGGTTTGATGGAGAATCCTCTGACATCTATGGATTCTAATGGTGCAATCTGATATGAAAGTCGTATTTGGGTCCCTGACGATTCACTCTTAAGGACTTAGAAATTCATTAGTCTAAGTTTATTGTGCTCTGTGGAATCACGAAGATTTTAAATACTTACAATGATATTTTTGGTAGCCTCGAATGAAGAGACATAGCAACATATGTAGCTAGTTGTCTTACATGACCAGATGGTGAAGGTTGAACACCAATAACCCAATGGGTTACTACAGCCAATTGAGATTCCTAAGAGGAGATGATATTAGAACACTATCGATTTCATGTGGATATCCCCAAGACAAAGAAAGGTCATAATGCAATATGGGTTGTGATGAACTGCCTAACTAAGTCAACACATTTCCTCGCCTTAAAGATTACTACCAAGGTGACAGACCTAGCTAATCTATATGTTAGATAGTTCGTCTGTATGGTGTTTTGAGTTCAATTATCTTTGATTGTGACCCTAAGTTCACCTCTAAGTTGTCGTAACAAGTGCATGAAGAACTCGATACAAGGTTGAAATTTAGCATTGTCTATCACCCCCGGACTGATGGAAAATAAAAAAGAACAATCCAAACTTTAGAAGAGTAGTTGAGAGCATGTGTGCTCGATTGGGGTGGATCATGGGAGTAGTACTTGCCCTTAGCTGAGTTTGCTATAAAGATAGTATCGGATGCCTCCGTATGAAGCTCATCATGAGTGGTCGTGTCAGTCACCTCTTCACTGGAAGGATGTCAGTGAGAGGAGCTTGTTAAGGTCAAGGAACTACAGTTGTATGCTGGAAATGTCACTTTGATCAAGTAGGGGCTAACGAGAGCTCATGATCAATAGAGGTCGTATGTTGGTGCAAAGTGGACCGATTTGTATTTAACTGTGGGTGACTATGTGTTTTTAAAAATATGACCCTTCCAAGCTATAACCAAGAATAGAGGAAAGTTGAGTCCCCGATATGTGGATCTGTTTGAGATTCTAGAACAAGATTGATGAAGTTGCTTATAGTTTAACCTTACCCCCACAATGTAGTATGATACATGATGTGTTCCATGTGACCATTATAAAGCACCATGTAAAGGATCCTAGACATGTGCTGAGCATTCAGCTTACTACACTCAAGGGAGGCTAACATACCCTAAGTCACCTATGAGGGTACTAGATACCAAGGTGAAAGTGCTTAGGAATAAAAAGATAGAGATGGAAAAGTTTCTTTGGAAGAACCATGGAGTGGATGAAGTTGCATGGGAGCTAAAGATAGACATAGAAAAGTCTCATTCTTATTGGTTTTATGATTAGTCGGACTTTGAGGAAAAAAATCCTATAAGAGGAGAAAGATGTTATAACATGGTTTTTCACATAATTGAAATGTAATTATTTAAATAGAAGGGAAATATTTGCATTTTGTATGCTTTTCTTTAAAAGAGTTGTTGTCCCTTGAAAAAATCCCTTTGCTTTGAATTTCGTCATTTAAACCATTTTTGCTAATCCAATAATGGATATATGGGAAAAAGAAGAAAAGAAAATACAACATTAATAAAAAGGAAAAAATAATAGATAGTAAATGATATACCTATAAGTAATATGTGGAATTTCTAGAATATGGTTAGTATGTCCACTAATGATTACATTTTGGTTTCACATAGTTTCTTTTCATGTTTTGTCTCAAACTTTGCTCAGAAGTAGATAAAGTCATTATAGACTTTGCCTTAAAATTTGGAAGTAAAGGATATACCATTTGGTGAGTGCAATAAATTTAACAATATGCTAAAAGATTAAGTTTTATGAAAAAAATTACTCCAATAAATCCAAAAAAATTAATTAAGGTTTTGAAAGACTTAAAAAAGTTGTCCTCTAAGTTTTATAGAGAAAGGATGTTTCCAGTGGGCTAGAGAAATTCGTAAAGATAGAGCAATCTACTTGAAATAAATGAATTATATTCCCTTTTGAGGAGAGAGTAAAGGGACATCTTGAAATATCTTCTTGATAAAACATCTTGTGCACACTAATATTAAATCATCAAAAACTTTCCCTTAAAATTGGGTATCAATTGTAGCAGAGAGGAGAGAGTTATGAATTTTAAAAATTTCCCTATAGTGAATGATTAATGTTTTAATCAAGATAATTTATCACATTTAATGTGACAATTACCTTATACCCGACCCTCTAATATGATGAGGGGCCTGGTGGATCACAAATCTATGACCTTGAGGTCATCTTCCACCTCCCACTTAAATAGGAAAAATTGACTAATAGTAACCATACTCTCTCTCATTCCAAATCTTTTTCTCCTCTTCACCAAATTCCACAAATTTAACCCCTTTGGAATTGGGAGGTAGAGATGAATCTATCTACCATGTATTTCCCTAGTAACTTTGTGGTTTTGTGAAACACCCAAATCCTAGATCTAGTTTAGTTACATAGAGGGGGTACAACCCTCACTTCCCTTGCTAGTGCAGCCTATAAAGGGGTCAAAACCCTCTCCGGGTCTAGGGAGATGATTCTTGAATCCTAGATCACCCTACAATCCTTCACTTTCCATCTTGGTCCTTTGTTTGTTGTCGGTAAGAGATGCACTGTGCATCCCTATCCATAACCTTCAACGAAGTCGAGACCATCAATGGGTCTGATGGGACCTGGCAGGGATTCCTAGACAATCGCTTGACTCTTTGATTCCCTAATGCCCAGAGTCAACCTTGCAGGTTGACTAGTCCAAACACTAGGTGGAGGCATGCCACGAGGATGAAGGCAGAGAAAAAAAGGAAATAAAATTACGCTCTTTCCCTAGGTCACACAAGGGCCCGAGCCCATGGTCACATGGGAAAAGGTGTCCTTCTGACACAGCTTAACACTATGCTTGTGTGGAGCAAGCCACCCACGTGGCTTGAGCCCATTCATGGAGCCCAGACTTCATGGAAATAAGGTATTTCCTCTTCTATTATGTCATGACGTCGCATGATTGGCTAGTTAGGGTTAGTCTTAAAATAATTGTAACTATTTATTTGTAACTCAGACTAAAATAAATTATATATAAAAAGTGATCATGAGAATCAAATGATTACAATAAAAATACAATCAAGACCTGAATTTTCCTATAGTTAAAAAAGCACCCAAAGTTTCCATCTTTTAATGTGCTTGATGCATAAGAATCCTAATCTCTAGATTTCGATGATCTTAATATGTTCAACGGATCTTGTTAGTTAAAGATTGACCCTTTTTTATAAAGAGGATAACTTGGATCTAATTTAAGAATAATAATACATAAAATGGAGAATTAGGGTTTAATTGAGATTAAAAGTACATAAAAAGATAAGATTAGGATTTGTAAACCAAAAGAGCATGAAAAGTATTAATTAGGGTTTGGAAATCCAAAACCCTAATGAAACCCAAACTTGCAACTCAATTCACTCTTAATGGTGGATCTTGGATGAAATAGTAGCACATGGGTATTATGCTTTAATTTCAAGATAATTGATTGATTAGTTTCTCTTGTAATCTTTTTCTTGGATATAAAGTACTACCGAGAAAAGTATTTGGCTACGCTTGAGACTAACTGCTTTAGTTTCATGTGGCTTTCTTAGAGTTTTTCCGCATGGATTGCCAATACATGCTTTCTTGTTTATTTATTTTCTCCAATCTACAAAGTCACTATGGATATCACATTATACGGACATGACTAACTTGAATCCTAAGCCTTATATATATATATATATATATATATATATATATATATATATATATATATATATATATATATATATATATATAATGGTGATTAAGACTATGGGGCAGAGGACATCAAAGGTCATCCGCCTGAATAGGGGAAGACATCATAGGTCATTCTCCTGAATAGGGGAAGACTGATATGGCACGAAGGAGGTGGCCTATGTCTATTGCAGGGACAATACCCCAGAGGGGTTTCACAGAGGTTCGATAAATCAAGGTTGAGTAGTCATGATTAATATGTTAATTTTGATTTTCTACACAATAATTTTTGTGATTATGGTGTTACCACTAGATGTGAACTTTTGTTCCCCCCACATGCCGGTATAACTTGTTATACTGACAAAGTTTTGACTTCTCAGTGTTTTTAGGATAATCTGCTATAATTTCTGCAAGTATAAAGGAAAATCAACATCTAGAGAAGAAGGCACCAAACAAACAAGATGTAATGTAATTGTGGAAGATTTAGCTAGTTAGTTTTATTTCATGTTGCAAACTCTAGAAAATCATATCATGTAATTCCTTTATGGAAAATTTATCTTTTATCCTATTCAATTTAGTGAAAATTTATTAATTATTTCAGGTTATTTGATAAAACTTGATCATGTAAATGTGGTAATAGCTCTCATGTTTTTGGCCTAATTAGGGGTTGCTAAAAAGTGAGGTCGTTACACTTCCCATTTCATAACAACCCAGATACCACTGCGAACCTTGATCTCTACATTGTCCAGAAGATTAAAACAACTATCATGGAGGAGATCATATCCTCAAAGAGTCATGCAATAGAAGAGTAAAGGAAAACCACCGATCATTATTTCAACTATCATCTCTCTAACGACTACCCCAGAAGAGCTCACCAAGAAAAACTACTTCACCACAGAAGAACCAGGTAACAATCCAGAACTTCAAGTTATTTCACATCTTAGAGAACTACCTTTCTTTGTAGATACATCTGGAGACTTTGAGCATGATATACCGATATATAGTATAGGGGATATTGTATCATGGTCGGATATACAAACTTTCTCACATTTTGCAAGAACATTAGGTATCACCTTTGAATCAGAGGGAAATATCATTCAACACTAGATCATATAGAAAAATATGGGATAGCACAACTAAAGACAAACACTCTACACATACATAAACTTAGATAAACTACACATCAATTCATAGTGCTAATACTTCACGACAGTCCAAACTAGTCTTAAAACTTCAAATCAAATGAAGATATCATCATGGAATGTTTGTGGTGCATCCAGTATTAAGAGAATAAAACACATCTGATGCCAGATATACAAGAAAAATATTAACATCATTATCGTAGAAGAAACTAAAACAAGTCCCACTCCTTTTGCATTGAAATCCATAGGGGGCAAACACATAAATACTTGGTTCCAATTATCCCCAAACGGCTTCAAAGGAGGTATCATTTTAGGCATTAACAGCAACATGTTCAACATTTCTCATACTGAATATCATGACTACAGTATCACCATACACATTAAAAACTCACTTGATGCACATGAATGGATATTCAAGGGTATATATGGAGAACCTAGCACAGACAAACTACATTTCACCAGTGAAATTTCTCACATTTTTTTACTCTACTCACACAAGCCATGGCTTATTAGAGGTCACTTCAACCTCATAACCAATGTATCCGACAGATGTAATAAAAAAAACCATTATGGAGCAATGACAAAATTGAACATAATGCTCAGGGATCATATCTTAGGCACAATATGATCAACATCATACCATCAAACACAAACTACACCTAGAATAGAAATCACTCATGGGAATGAATTGACCACTTCATATGTTCACCACTATGGGAAGACCACTTTCCACACTCCAATGTTTCATTTTCACCTAGACCCATATCAGAACATTTCTCGATTATCATTGATACCAAAAAGTTAAGATGGAGGCACAAACCATTTTAATAGAATTCTTATGGTTCCTAGATGCTACATGTTCACACATCTGTAGACCGAACTGGTATAAAAGAGTGAAATCACCCCTTTACTAAAATTTGAAGAATAAAACATCCATTCCAAACAAATTCAAAAGGTATGCTAGAACATGTGTAAAATTTTCAAATATTATATAATGGTATACAAAAGACCAAAGTAAAGAAGCAGAATATAATTTTAATGACTATAATAAATTTTACAAAAGGTACATCATCATCTCCCACAAAGGGTTTACAAGGATATTACAACAAAATGGTCTAAAAAGAGGGAAATCTAAACAACACAAAATTTGTCTCCAAGCAACAACTTCATGAGTTAGGTCCATGTTGAAAGCCATGTATTCCTCTCCCTCACCTATTGGTTGAGGTTAGTTAGGTGCCTCAACCTTACTTAGTTAAGGTAGTCAATATTACTCATGCATGTAAATCTTTTACATTTTTCTTATTATGGAAAGCATCTATTTGATTATTCCTTATACTCTTGATCTCTTCATCTTATGATGAAATATTAGACTTTATTTCCATGTTATTTCATTACCTTTTGTCCTTTTTTAGTATTGACACATACCATGCTTCTTTCTCTTGTTGGGTGTCTTCCCAATCCCCAGGGTTTGATCAAGTTTTTGAGGAAGGCCTATGATCAAAGTGTATAGCAGAATCATGGAGGACCAACCTATGATTAGGATGATTTTTTGGTATCCTAACTATATGATCCATGTAGTAATAAAATAGATGAGTTAAGAAATATATGATAAGATTGAATCAAAATAATTCTTTTTTTTTAGAACATTCCAATCACCTCCAACAATTCTATAAGGGGGAGAGACATATTCCCTAGCAAAAAATAGTGCATGCCCTATCTATGGGTGGTTGTACAAAAGTACCACTACATTAGCTAATTAGTCTAATAAAATCAACATGCTAAGAGAAACTATGACAAGTAGAAGCATCATATAATTGAAACATGGTAGTGGGGTACAATACCAAAGAAATAGAATATCAATACCGATTTTGAGGCAATGATAGAAAAAGAAATAATAATAGAGAGACTAGGGGTCAAATAGTGCCTCATTAGGGAATATAGGGTTTGGTTTGTAAATATCCCAACATAGGGTGTAAGAATGCACATACCTCTCTTATTGTGTTCAATTATTGACTTTTACAACTTTAGATGATCCAAGTTTAAATTTGCCTATTTTCAAATTATTCACATGTTAGAGTCCATATGGTATATTAATGTAGAGATACCCAAAATGAGACCTTTTTAGAAAAAAAATCAAATTATGACCCTAAAAGTCTCACCAATCGATTTATTAGGTCATCCTGATCACAAATACGTATTTATTTGCTTTATTTGGAGTTAATATATTAACGTTATGATTTTTAGGAATTTTATGTATTAAATTCATTCTCTAAAATCATCCTTCATAAAATCATAGAAATCAGGCATCAAAACTATTTTTGTTAGAAAAAACACATTTTTTCGATTCCAAAACATATTTTTACTTAATTTTTGGACAAGCGAATTAAAAGTTATGATTTTATAAAATCAAACAATCAGAAAACTTGAAATTGCCAAATAAGCAGATAATTTGCAAGAGAGGAAGAGAAGGAGCGGGGTCAGACTGACTTGGCCCAATCAAAAGTGGTCGTGTCACCATTCAGTGCCTGGTTGACTCACATAAAAAAAACTGAAAACACCATAATGTCCTTGGCTGAGAATAACAAAGAAAGAAGTAACAAGATGCACAAAAGGGTAAAGCAACATGAGGGATTCTTCCCTCTCAGCCCGCATGCCATGGACAGCAGCTTGAGCTACTTGCTCTATGCGAGGTTTGGGAAAAACTAGTATGGGTGATTAAACAAGAAAGAAAAATTATGAAAAGAAAGGAGAAGGATCAACGAAGCTACTAGTGTAAGTAATTAAATCAAGATGACTAGGAGAGAGAGGACTATTGGTCACAAGCTCAAGATCCAAATATAATTGCTAGCAATGAACACTCGAGCAACAAAGAAATTGAGCGAGGAGGATTGCGTTGTGGGAGACAACGAACGCTCGAGTACTCCTATTTATAGGTGGGGTGGTGTATGGCGGTGTATGTGTTAGACAGTCTGAAGGAGCGAAGAAGAAACTTGGGAGGTTTTCAAATAATAAAAACCACAACATGAGTTATGGCTCAAAACATGCAGAATTCTCTCCCGAATCCATAGCAACAAAATCTTGAAAAGTCTTTACGAATCGAGCATGAAAATCCCAAAATACCAGGCCGCCAACAAGGCATCTAGTTCCATCACAGGCGTTATCTAGAAGACAATACAATTGTCTTCAAATTGCTGATCAATGACTCTGATTGCTCATGAGAAATTGAAAATAATATCGGCCACGTGACACGTTAATATCATTCCAAATCATATTCTGACTAAATTGCCTTATGTAATTATTAAGCCTTGTCTCTCTCCTTATTTGAGGGTGCAAACTAGTTCCAAAATTAATGAAATTTGGCACCTAGCCTATTTTGGACATGAGGAATCTGAATATTCAATTAGATTTTCCTTTTGAGAACTTTTATTTTATTAAATAAACCAAATCTTATTTTCTTTTTCTTCCATCATTAATGATTATAAGATGCTCCAAACTTGATGAAACTTCACCCACAATTCACATAAAGTGTCTTGGATACGAATTTGCCATCAATTTTACATGTTGAAGTTGTTTGTATATTTATCTAATATTTTGAAGGTTCTACAAACTTTGTCTTTCTTGATTTCATCTTTTAATAAAATATTATCCAAATTGACTTAAAATTCAACCAAAGGCATATTTTACTATGTAGATTATGAATCTAAGATTATTTTTCACTTTTGACATCATTAAGTATTCTATTTCATATGTTAAGGAAAACTCACATTTTCTTTTCAAAATAAAAGAGATATTTATTATTATCCCAAATTTGTGAAACTTTGTCATTAATTCAATTGAGACCAAAGAAAAATAAATCTCAAGTTATCTTTAACCAATTAGTCTTCCTTTTATGAATTTTATCCGATTATTCAATATTACCACTATTTCTCATAGTAAATAATTCGATATCACATTAACATGTTTAAATCATTATTATTCATTCCTTTTTCTCTTCCTTGGTTCAAAAAGTTAAGGAATGTTCTAGAACGAAATTATTTTTTCCACGTGACACCTAAGTGGTAAATTTGAATTTATGCCCTCATGAAAAAATATTTACTGAGGTATTTGTGCATAAACCCATACATTGGAACAAATGGTGATCAAATTCACCCCAAACCACTAATAATTCCACAAGTTCAACATCAAGGATGAAAAGGATAGAAAAGAGAGGAAAAGCTTGGAAAAGGGACAAAAAGATAATATATATAGATTTCAGTTCGTTACAACACTCCATCCCTTAAAAAGGATTTTGTCCCCAAAATCTCAAGCAAAGAGGGAAGGGTGAGTACATAATATATGAACTATAAGAAAACCATAAAACATCTACCAAAATTTCACTAACTCAAACTCCTTGTTCTTCAACTACCTAACTTGTTAGTTTAGAAACTTCACAAGAAACTCCTTAAAGGTTAGGTTCTCATGGATCACTAAAGGTTCCACTATTAAGATCCCCTTTTTATTAGATATAACACAATTAAATTTTGTGATTTATTAGCATTATATTTATTAGGATATCACATTATCATTATTATTCTTTCAATTTCTTCCTATTATATCACTTTATTGAAAAAAAGACTTATATTTAATTATTATGCAAGAAACCATATATATATGTTTCTTATTTATCTCATTAAGAGTGTTATCACAATTAGGGTTTACTCAATTATCTTAGTATCTATTAATATATTAGATCATTATCCTTAATAATTTGGATTCATCTCCATTATCCTCATGTTATCATCATGTTGGATTATATCAGATTATTTTGCACGAAATAAGACATTTTATCCAATTTGTTATTAAGTATGCAATTAATCTACTTAACGTTACATTAATTATTTATATATTAAACATTGTCTCCTTAAATTTCTTACTCACATTAATGTCATAATTAATCTTTTTCTAATATATATTCATCTTTTATTATTGACTATGCACATTTATATAAATCCATTTACTTCTTATCCATATTTGAGTCATTATATGATTTTAGTGAACACGGTGGAACATATTACAAATTAATGGATTAATTTTCATACCAAGTTATGATTCGGTGATTAATTAGGTCTGTATTAGAGAACAAGGTGATATGCATTTCATATTGATAGCTTGATAGTCTATGATTAGGTGATTATATATCATTTCTATGTAACAAAGCATGTTATATGATTATGACAACTAATGTCACTAATGTATCATGAATGTAATTAAGGATGCATATATTAAGGTTAGATGGTTACAACTTAGTACTTAGGACAACATGATCATTATACTTCACTTATACCTTCTTAACATGCATGAAGTTCAAGATTAGGTTAAAATTATCTTGTTCATCATATAATTATGGTTTATTGGTTGAGGACATGGTCAAGGTCTGTGTATCCATAATAAGGATTAATATGTGAATTATTCATATTATGAAAATTAAGTATTCATCAGCATTCAAACATATGAACTATTCATTAGATGGATTTTATATGTTCATTAGCATAATAAAAACATGTGGGGTTTCAACTATAACTTGTTTGGTCAATTCTAATGATCTAAGCTCACTAACCTGCTAATCATGGAGTTAGGGTTTCTAGAATTAGAGAAGTTGGATTTTAGTATGATGCAGGACTCCATGCTCATAAAAAGGATTTCATCCTCTAAATCAGCATATCCATGATCTATCAAGGTACTACTACCCCTTCACTCCTTAAAAAGGTTTAACCTACCAAGTCAAACTAAAACTAGAAGTAAAAGGGTGAGTCTAACTTAACCATGTATAAGACCTATTACTTGATTAATATCACAAAAGATCAAAGTCTAGGTCTCCAAACATGTGGTCCTATAGTACAAAATTAATTATACCAGGTATCCATCCTTAAACCAGTTACAAGGTCAACATATAAGGTTCCCAAGAGTACCCAACATAGATGTCTAGGACTATTTTTTCCTATAGGCATACTATTTTAGACAACCAGTATCAATTCAAGCCGAGTAGATATCATATGGATCTGGGAGTCCTCGTAAACCAAGCCAGTGGCGCGGAGGAAAATCTTATCAGCCTCAGAACCCTGATCCTTTCTAGAAACCTTTGCTTTCAATGTATTCCCTAATATCTACCTAACAGGCTCATCTCATAAAGGTTAATTAAACATATTTCTAATGTGGAACTCTTATGATCATAAATCAACCTTTCATCATCTCAAGAGTAGCATATATCAAGTCTAGGGTGAGAATCTTAACTAGAGGGGAACTATGTAAGGCAAGATTTCTAAATAGGGAGACATAATTGAAATTCTGACTACCATGGGCTCTGATACCATGATGTAAAAGAGTGAAATTGCCCCTTCACTAAAATTTAAAGAATAAAACATCCATTCCAAATAAACTCAAAAGGTACGTTGGAACATGTGTAATATTTTCAAATCTTATATAATGGTATACAAAAGACCAAAGTAAAGCAACAAAATGTAATTTTATGACTATAATCAAATTTATAAAATGTACATCATCATCTCCCATAAAAGGTTTACAAGGATATCACAAAAAAAGGATCTAGATAAAGGGAAACCTAAACTACACCAACTTTGTCTCCAAGCAACAACTTCATGAGTTAGGTCTGTGTTACAATCCATGTACTCCTCATCCTAATCCTAGGCTGGTTCTCTGTGCTTCTACTGCACACTCTAATCCTAGGCCTTGCTCAACAACTTGATCAAATCTTGGGTGGTTGGGAAGACACCCAGCAAGAGAAAGAAGCAAGGTACGTGTCAATAGTGAACAAGGACAAAAGGTAAGGAAATAACATGGAAATAAAGGCTAAGATTTCATCATAAGATGAAGAGATCAAGAGTATGAGCCATAATCAAATAGATACTTTCCATAACAAGAAAATAGTAAAAGATTTGCATGCATGATTAATATTAACTACCTTAACTAAATACAGTTGAGTCACCTACCTAACCTCAACCAATAGGTGAAGAATACTAACACATTCCAGTCACCTACAATAATTTTATAAGGTAGACAGTAACACATTTCCCGGGGTGAAATAATACATGCCCTATCTATGGGTGGTTGAACAAAAGTACCACTACATTAGGTGAATAGTCTAATAAAATCAACATGCTAAGAGAAATTTTGGCAAGTAGAAGTATCATATAATTGAAACATCATAGTGGGGTACATGACCGAAGAAATAGAATATGAATAATGATTTTGAGGCAATTATAGAAAAAGAAATTATAATAGAGAGATTAGGGTTCATATGGTGCCTCATTAGGGAATATAGGGTTTGATTTGCAAATATCACAACTTAGGATTAAGAATGCACATATCTCTATTATTGTGTTCAATTATCAACTTTCACCGCTTTAGATGATCCAAGTTCAACTTTGCCTATTTTCAAGTTACTCATATATATTGCGGTTCATATGGTATATTAATGCAAAGAAACCAAAGTTAGATCTTTTTAGAAAAATTTCACTATTGACCCTAAAAATCTCATCAATCAATTTATTAGGTTCTCCTGATTGAGAAAATATTTTTATTTGCTTTATCTGGAGTTAATATGTTAAAGTTATGATATTTAGGAATTTTAAGCATTAAATTCATTCCCCAAAATCATCCATAATAAAATCATGAAAATCATGCATTGAAACTAGTTTTATTAGAAAGAACACATTTTGCTGATTCCAAAAAATATTTTTACTTAATTTTTTATCAAGCAAATTAAAAGTTAAGAATTTTATAAAATCAACCAATTAGAAAACTCAAAACTGCCAAATAAGAAGATAATCTGCGAGAGAGGAAGAGAAGGAGCCAAGTCGGGTTGACTTGGCCTAATCAAAAGTGGCTACGTCACCAGTCAGTGGCCCGATTGACTTGCATAAAAAGAAAAACAAAGTGAAAAGACCATAATGCCCATGGCTGATAATAATAATAAAGAAAGAAGTAACAAGATGGGCAAAAGCGTAAAGGAACTTGGGAGATTTTTCTGCTCAGCCCGCCTACCATGGGCAGTAGCTTGATCTGCTTGATCCATGTGAGGTTTGAGTGAAGCTACTATGGGTGATTAAATAAGAAAGCAAAAGAAGGAAAAGAAAGGAGAAGGATTGACAAACCTGCTAGTGTGAGTAATTGAATCAAGACGTCTAGGATAGATAGGACTGCTCATTGTAAGCTAAAGATATAAATTCAATCGTCACCAATGAACACTCGAGCAATAGAGAAATTAAGTGAGGAGGATCGCGTTGTGGGGGACAATGAAGGCTTGGGTACCCATATTTATAGGCGAGGTGGTGTATGGCGATGTATGTGTGTAGAGAGCCCAAAGGAGCAGAGAAGAAACTTGGGTGTTTTTCAAATAATAGAAATTAGAGAACGAGTTACGGCTCGAAACATGTGGAATTCTCTCCTGAATCCACAACAACAAAAATCTTGAAAAATGGTTGAGAAATGACCACACAAATCCCAAAATACCAGGCCGCCAACAAGGCACCTATTTCCATCACAGGCGTAAGCTAGAAGACAATACAAATGTTGTCAGATCGTCGATCAATGACTCAGATTGTACATGAGAAATCAAACACAAATCATCCACATGACACATTAATTTCATTCCAAATCATATTCGGACTGGAGTGCATTATTCAATTATTAAACATTTTATGTCTCCTTATTTGAGGGAGAAAACTAACTCCAAAATTAATGAAATTTGGCACCTAGACAATTTTGTACATGACGAATCTGAATATACAATTAGATTTACCTTTTGACAACTTTTATCTTGTTAAATAAACTGAATCATATTCTCTCTTTCTTCCATCATTAATGATTATAAGATTCTCCAAATTTGATGAAACTTCACCCACAAGTCACACTAAGTGTCTTGGATACGAATTTGCCATCAATTTTACATGTTGAAGTTGTCTGTACATTTATTTTATATTTTGAAGGTTTTACACACTCTCTCTCCTAATTTCATCTTTTAATCAAATATTATCCAAATTGGGTGAAAATTCACCCAAAGGAATATTTTAATGTGTAGATTACGAAACTAAGATTATTTTCCACTTTTGGAGTCATTAAGTATTGTCACATATTAAGGACAACTCACCTTTTCTTTTCAAAATAAAAGAGATATAGTTATTATTATCCCAAATTTGTGAAACTTGGCCCTTAAGTCAATTGAGACCAAAGAAAAATGAATTTGAGAAATCTTTAACCAATTAGTCTCCCTTTTATGAATTTTTGCCAATTATCCAATATTACCACTATTTGTCATATTAAATAATTTAATATCAAATTAACATGTTTAAAGCATTATTATTCATTCCTTTTTCTCTTCCTTTTTTCAAAACAAAATTATTTTATCAATATGACACTTAAGTGGTAAATTTCATTTAAGCCCTTATGAAAAATATTTACTGGGGTATTTGTGCATAAACCCCTTACATTGGCATAAATGGACATTTTTACCCCAAACCACTATTAATTCCACAAATTCAACATCAAGGACAAAAATGATAGAAAAGAGAGGAAAAGATTGGAAAATGGCCAAAAAGAGAATATATCTAGATTTTAGTTTGTTACAACTGGCCTCAATACCAACAAACTATTAGGGAACCAGAATATCACATACATAACAACACCAAAAAGATTAGATCAACCATCAAATCATGGAAAAAAACAAAAATATAGAAACATTATGCAAAAGTTGGATGATCTAGAAGAAAACCACCTTTCTGTGGATATGAACCTAACGCTGACCCTACCATCATACTTTCCATCAAAGTATAGATGGAGTAAATCCAAAACTGCATCGACACTATCTGGAAACAACGAGAAAAGATCAAATGGGCTTTAGAAGATGACAAAGACACAAAATATTTCCATAAATGCTATAATAGTAAAGCTCAAGCAAACATTATACCCAGGCTCAATGTTAATGGTACAATACATCAAATAAAACCATCATCACCAATCATATAGTCAATCATTTTCAACATCTCTTCAACACAGGTCATGAGTCGAGATTCCTTAATTCTATAAATTGGGCTTACATCTGTTATAAAACCACACCCTCCCCACACATCATTATCAGTGCATTCACAATAGATGAACTTAAAGATGTTGTTTCATCACTAGAAAAAAACAAATCACCTAGACCTGATGGACTCAACACTAAATTTTACCTCTTGTTGTAGGATTACATCAAAGGGGACTTCAAGCACCGTCTTCATACCATCCATAATAATGTTGATATCAACAACCACATCCATGTTATGAACCACGCCAACATAGATTTGATTAGAAAAGTGGGACAACCTGATAAGATCAAACAATTCAAACCAATGAGACTCATCAACACTTCCTATAAAATCCTAGACAAAATTCTCAGCAACCACATCAAACCACAGCTGAAACACATCATACATAACAACCAACATTCTGTTCTGAAACACAAGAATATCATATTCTTTCATTATGGTCGATGAAAAACTCTATCTTTTCTACAAAAAAAACACATGTGTTAGCCATTAAACTAGATTTTGAGAATACCTTTGACTATGTCAGCTGGAACTACCTCATCCACACTATGCAGGACTATGGACTCTTCACAAAATGGATTAACTGGATCCATGTATACATTTTGACAAACACATTCTCCACCATTATTAACGGATCACCATTTGGACACTTTAAAAACACCAATGGTCTCAGACAAGGTGACCCCTTATCACCATACCTCTTCATCATGGTCACATCACTCATCACTAACATGATCAAACTAGATACTTCCCATGGACTCATCAGATTACCTATTGAATGTTGTGAATATATCATCCAATATGAAGATGACACCATGACCCTCGTCAAACAAGAAGATAAAACCATCCTTAACACCATTCAGATCATTGGATTTCTTATGTACATCTCTAGACTTAGGATTAATCTTAGAAAATGATCCATTATAGGCATTAATACATCACCAGACACCATCCTTAAATATCAAACCCTACTTCGATGCAAAACTGAAACCTTCCAAGTTATGTACCTCGGTCTACCTATTTCACCACACCCTACACAATACCTTTCATGGATGCCTATCATGAACAAGATTCATAGTAAGATCACATCCTAGTCAAACAACTTCCTTAGTCTATCTGGACGCATTACGCTCCTTAACAGTTTGAGCACTCCTATTGCCACTCATTACCTAATTTGCCTACCTTTACCAGCCAAAACTTGACATATAATTGACAGTATCAGAAAACAAATCCTATGTAATCACTACTCCACATATTCAGATAAAACCAAGATACACTTGGTCAATTGGAATACTATTTGTGCTCCCATTGAATATGGTAGATGGGGTATTATTGACATCAATACACATGCTATTTTCCTTGTCACAAAAAACATACATGTTCTCATCACCAATCCATCAAAAATTTGTTAACCCTTCTTCCAGCACAAATATTACCAAAACCAAAAATGCATATCTTCACCACTATGGAAATTCATTAACCAGCATTTGAACAACGTTGTATATATGATCAATACACCTCCTCATACCTCCACCAACATCAATTTTTGGTTTGATCCATGGTATCACAATAGCATGATCAAATACATCACTTACAACCTCAACATCCCCCGATACTTGAAAAATATCAACACAGCCAAAGCTCTTAATATCCTCACCAGCAATAGATAAAACAATCTTAAAGAATATATTACACTACACCTCAATGTTGAGACCATAGAGGATATCATACACACCCTTGAATACATTATCACCAATAACATATCATAGAAATGGGGAAACATATACACTCCAAATAAAGCCTATCATTATCTTACTTATAGAGGACACATATCTGATATTACACTATATTGAAAAATTAGATGACCCCAAAAATACAAATTTTTCTTCTGGATCCTTACGAAAAAATACTCACATATCACAATCTTAGAAAGAGGGGATTTTTGGGACCAACTAGATGTTACCTTTGCCATGCAGAAGGTGAAACCACTGATCACCTTATCACTCATTGTCAATTGTCAGCTCAGATTATAAATCACTTTTTTCAACCACATACCATTATTGACTTCTTATACTCACCCACTCTTATCAGAGGTTTAAAACCTATACACTC
This sequence comes from Alisma plantago-aquatica, assembly GCA_963693085.1. Taxonomy (NCBI): domain Eukaryota; kingdom Viridiplantae; phylum Streptophyta; class Magnoliopsida; order Alismatales; family Alismataceae; genus Alisma; species Alisma plantago-aquatica. The sequence continues at coordinate 21,457,829 of OY856409.1, read as the reverse complement.
AAATCATGAACCTCAGACTTTGATGATTGCGATTCTTTGGAACATTTATATAGAGAGAAATAACAGAAAATACAATCTTTGACGACCACAACACAGATGGACGTCATTACACCCTGGAAGAGTTATTGGTTGATGACTTTGATTTCTAGAGCTACTCCAGATTAGAGGCTATCTTTGACGTTTTCATCTAGTTCATTTTATTTGTTGAGGCTTATTAACGGGTGACTCTCCCAGAACATTACCATCTGCTTAAGTTTTTTTTTACAACTCTTCGATAGGTTTTCATCGTGCTTTATCTTTTTCGATTAAGGACTACAACTCAAACACAGACTACACACCTCTGATGATGTTACTTTGTGTTTCATCATGTACTCTGTCATGTTTGCAGACTTCTTAGTTTGCAAACATTATCTATATATTTAGACTTTCTATCAAAAAAATGAACCCGTTCAGCAAAGCAGGCGTTGACGTAGCGTGCGAAGGCGTACTGATAGCGAAACGGATACGACCTGTGTTAAAAGACTAGCGTTCAGCTGATATATAGTGTTGGTTCCCTTTCTCACATGGAGAAGACTGAATTAGAATACATTTCAATTACAACCACTCGGTGTCTTGTCCGTTCGTTCTTTGGATTTCTGCCAACCAGTCAACTAATACATGATGCATGGTGTTATTTACTATGAACCAGCTCTTCTGTTTGCGTTTGTCAACACCGAAACATATTCCAAGATTCGAACGCCACTTTTTATTTTAGTTGGGAAACCGGTCCCCAACCAATTATTGACATGGTAGTTGGGACAAACCTAAAAAGTAAACGTTCTTTGGACAAACTATGGATGCCAAGAAATCGGACAAATTTGAGAGACGAGAAAGAATACGAATACGCGCAAAACCTATCATCCGGCCATCTAATAAATATATAAAGATGGCTTCCATATACGAGCAACGTTTGACGGAGCCATTGGTGATCCGTTGACAACCTATCCAGATCATAATTGAGCAACGCGGACGTCCAAAGTAGTGGTCATGTTACGTTATATTCGGTTGTTCGGGACTCTTAGGCCTAGTTTGGGGGAAATTTTTTAAAATGCGGCAGTCTTGTACTGCTGCTGCTGTATTATATCTACTCGGCAGTGATTCTAAATACTATATTCTTCAGATATAATAACTAAAAATGGCATTTTGAAGACTCGTCAAAATCAACGGACTTTTAATCTTTGCGTTCCGGTCAGGCTGGGTCGCAGCGAACGTGCTCGGGCTCATCAACTCTGTAGCTTGAGCCGCAGCAAGAGCCGCTTAACGGAGGGAGCGGGATTTCGCAGGATACAAGTTAGGCTTAAATTACCGGAATTCTCAATGCTGGAACCCAAACGGCCCCTTATAGAAGTAGAATTCTATTCGTTTGTGAGAGGGACCGGCAGATAACAAATATAGATGTGCCTTTGTTTTTCCTCTCATAATGGGGACACAATGTGCCGGATCAACTTTTTCCACTAAAGAATAAGCCATAGGCGATCCACAGGAGATAATTTGATAAAAAAAACAAGCCACTAGCTATCCTAGCTGAATACGGAGCTTATGCATTTGAGAGTTTGACAAGACTTTTCCTCTATCACAACTGAGCTCGTGAATATTTGAAGTTTCTTCTTCATTCCCTTTTATGCATCCATATTTCTTGATCGTAATCTTTCATGGGAGGAATATATTTATATAGAATTTTGTAGCCACAGGCAGCACCATCAACAGATAAAACAACACATACTACTACAAAAACAAATCCCTCACGCAAAGGGACTTAAAAAGTTACAAATCGGAGAATATGCACAAGCTGCAAACAATGGGAACAGTAAAGAACAATAGATCGAGATCGAATAAATGGTCTAATAGAGAGAAGTGGCATGCCAACACTAGTACAAACTGTGGAGAATTCGACACTGTTGTGAATGGGTTTCTAAGCAAATTAAACTCCAGTCAGAGGCAAATCAGCAGCTGGCGTCAGTTCAGCTACGTCTTGTATACTGGAGACAAAAACAAAACGAATCTGACACATACTTCAAAATTTGAGATCAGCAATTGTCAGATTCGTGATCCACTAGTTCCCAGGAGCTGCTGACCAAATATGATCTACAGGTGTGTCCAATTTGAGCGCACACAATCACAAAAAAAAAAGGTGTGCTCTACTTCTGTACGTAGACCACACACCACACATGCATGTATATAAATATAAGATAGAACAGAATAACAGAACTCATCACCAAATTTTCGAAGAATATTGGCTGATTTCTGTACATAGAACCAACTCAAAATTATAAAAAGTACATGACACTAACACACACACACGAGATAAAAAGTATAAACTCTACTTCTAAATGAAGTTGAATACAAGCATTATCAACCCAAGCTGATCACTTATACAAAAACGAGTTTACAAACTCAAAATACAGAGTTTAGAACCCTCATTTGCGCATATAATTCATAATAACGAGCACTACACAACAAACGTCCAAGACCAATAATGCATTTAAAAGACCTCAGATCACCAAAAGACCACAAGAACCAGTAGCCAGTACATCGAATCTTGACACCATTTGCAACTCTTTGCACATATCCATTATGTGCATGTAGTAAGAAATCAAAATGAAGTCCAGAAAATACCATTCTCAGTCATATCCCTGTAGAAAGATAAGATTCAAACCTATAAGTATATGAATTACATACTTAAATTAATTAAAGCACACATATTGAGTCATGAAATGAATGTAACATAATTGATGTATTTGAAAATCGAACCATATCTTATAAGTGAGATGAAAGTTATTAATCATGCAAGAGTTGTGGGGCCAACACTTCTGATCAAAGGCTTCAACACATCTATAACATACATAATGAAAGCATTTTACAAGTAAATTGTATTTGCAACACTTCTTGAGGAACAAAAGGCCCATAATAGGGGGGTCATTAGGATGCCGCACTCAAAAACGCTTATGCTTTTACAGATTGCATGAGTCTTATAGTAATGGTTGATAATAGCATTTTTAAAACAACTTTATTTCGATCAGCAGCACAAAAGTCCAAGCTTTTTCTACACGACTGAGAACTTGCTCAATCGAAGATCACTTGGCAAAAATCAGTTGGTTATACTCTACATACTTCAGTGTTGTCTCTGCACAATCAGCCCACAGAGGACCATATCCTCCTGCAGAGAGATGACTAACCTTCTGTGCATGGGGCGAGTGGCAAGTATGGTTGAAGATTGGACCGTCGATGATGGAATCAAACAATGTGCTACAGAGGTTGTGGATATCGTCATATACGGAGCAGAGTATGGTAAGGCAAGGGTGGTATAGAAACAGAGAAGGGGGGTATGGAGAGAGGAAGGGGTCCAACATGAGGAGGCTGGACAGGGGAGCTAAAAATAACGAATGTAAATGCTTGTATTGGTTATCGGGAGAGACAGGGAGGTGTAGTGATTCTAAATCATGTTGGCGTGACTGGAAAATCCCTATTTAAACACAGCAGAATACCACAGCTAAACTACCGGTGATTGCCGATAATTCTTGTAAAATAACAAATGACAACTTTTAAAATGTCACTACTCAGACCACCACGTCTCAATACAATCCCGCAAACAAATGCTCCATACAAACGGCTCCTAAGAGTTGAGTATTTGTTAATCATGATGCCTTGTAACAACACTCTAGCCAACCCTCAACCATAATATTACGCAGTTAAAAATTTTATAGACTAAGGAAGCTTCACAAATAGAAATGTACTACCAATAATCATGGAAACCATTGTTTTCTGACATCACCATTATTCTTCTTTTTCTTTTCAAACCATGTGGTAATGTGGTAATGTGGCATTGTGGTGTTCTGAACAAGACTCTAAAATAGTTTGAAAATATGCAGCTCACTATATTGGGGTCAAATTGACCACATAAAGGAATACCGGTAGGATTCCAATACAAACAAGCCAAATAGAATAAATGTCTTTAACCCCCAAGATCACCTATTTAATTAAAGCGTAAAACCACTCCACCATTTCTCTATGCCCAGTTCGGCTCATCCACCCACCCTGAAACCTATTCATTCTATCAAACCTTGGCCACTACCTTTAGACTATCTTCCTTGCCTTCTCAATTCCAATATCTCATCTCATTGTCTTATCATCATTCACCTATTACCCCAAATACATGGTTGTCATAGATTTCTACTAGAAATTTAAGTGCGATTCTAACTAGAGATCATGTATGGCTAGTCCAACTCAAAAAATATTAAAGAATATGAAGAGGAAGTAGACCTACTAGAAACCAATTACCACTTGTGGAACATAAGAAAGTAATGCGGCTGAAGAACCTAGTATAAATTAGGCCTGGCAAAAATATCTCGACCCAACCCGACCGGACCCAACCCGGCCCGAAAATATGGTATTTCAAGTTTAAAATAGGGTTTTGGTCAAAAACGGGCAGACCTGAATTGGATCTTTTATTCTAGGGTCATGCGCAACTATGACGATAAATCCTAAAGACTCAAGACAGGGTCCTAAAGGCCAATCTGAGACTATCACTTGCTTACAGCTCCTCTGAAACCCTCAATACCTCCGCATATCTTCTCTCTCACTCACTCGCTTAACATACCCTAGCCGTCGCACTACAAATGAGCAGCTCCATCCACGAGCCAAAGACAAAAAAAGGAGACAAAGACACAACGATACAACACCTCATGAATCGTCAATTCATCCTCGATGGCCTGCTCCGGCAACTGTCATAAAAGCCAAAGCAAAAACGCTCCTCTGATGGCTCATTATCTACCAACATGTGGCAATGATGATGGCAGCTCCATTGTGTTCGACGGAATCTCCCTCACCGGTCTTGGCATCCGAGGGAGCCTCAACGACCTTGAGCTCTCGTCCTTCCCCACCCTCACCTTGCTCGACCTCATCAACAACAACCTCAATGGCTTCATCCCGTCTAACATATCCCAACTAATGAGCCTCAAGTACCTTATGTTGAGCCTCAACTTCCTTGGACCTCTCACCAACACATCCACACAATCGTTTCCACAATCCTTCCCAACAACAACCTCCACCATGTCCCCCATGACAAGTGTGAGAAGAACAACAAAAAGTGCCACATCTGTTCGTCGGTGTGGGTGTGCATCTTTGATAAGTCTACACATCATCGTCTTCACTCTCTCAAGCCCTCGACTAGTGAAAATAAATGTTCTGACAATTGACCAAGCCCGCTATAATCAACATAAAGGAATAATAAACACACATGTCATGTCTGCCAGGCGCTCGATCAAAGGATATCCAACCACCAACTAGCACTTTCTCCTCTCACCAGTGATGTCACAGTGGACATTGAGTGCTTGGTGGTCGTATGCTACTATTGTAGCTATGGTTGATGGTGTTGCGAAGACATTTGGAACAACAATAGCGTGAAGGATGGGAACCACGTCCTCCATGGTGCAATGTTGTCGGATCTTCAGACTTGGGTTGAAGGGTAGTTGTAACATTACTGAAACCTAGGACTTAATCTTATTCTAGGGTTAATAACTTAGAACCCTTAGTTCTTGGAGGTTTATCCAAACGAGATTTAAAATATGTTCTTTGGTGACCTTAAATATATTAGTACATGCATAAATCACATTAAAATGTAAATTTAAATTAATATTACCCAATACCTTCAAATTAATCATAAAAGCAATAAAAGGTACATAGTATATGTGGGTAAAAGAGAAAGTGTTCCTAATTGATAATAATGAGTTATAATTCCACAAAATATGAAATAGATAATGTTATGTGGCATAATGGAGGTATAGATTTGTTCTAGACCTTTTCTATTCCTTAGGGTGTAAGGAAGAGAAAAAGAAAATCAAAGATAATGCTTAATACATGAATAATGAGATATTGGTTTATTAACGGGAGAAATAATAGAAATAATAAATAATGTGTTAAAAGGAAAACTTCTGGGATAATAATAACCTCATTTTAGCCAATTTGGAATCTGTTTGAGCCATCAAAACGAAGCGAGAGAAATTCATTAAATACTATATGTATCACTTTAATTAATTTCGAATTGGATAAGGTTTTCTTTTTTTATTTGGCGCGGTGATCCCAGCCGTTGGATTTCGATCCGACTATCGTCGGATCGTCTCCTACCCGCGGTCGGCCTGCTACAGTGCCGCCGATGGGTTTGCTCAGAGAATCCCGATTTTCTCGATCTATATACATCCTTAATCTACAATTTCTTTTGCATTGAATTTGTCGAGATGTCTCACACACAACAAACTCTTACAAGAGTTCTATTTCTTTGGATCCAAGAAATGCCCAATTCCTTGGGCACAAAGCTCCCCCTACCACTGACCATATACCCAAATATGCCACCTTATATATAAGTAACCCTACTCTTGATTTCGTCGCAACCCATGCTATCTCTCCTTGCTTCCAATTCATGCAGAGGTATCGTGTTTTGCTGTTGCTTGCTCGGAGAGCTGCTTTCTTCTTTGCAACCTACCACCTTGTGTCTGCAACCCAATTAGAGAGCCATTGAGTGTTCTTGTACCCGATCGATCATGTTCTCTTCGTCTCCAACGGAATTTGACCAATCTGGTAGTTTTCCCCAAATCTAGTGCGAGTACCTCACTGCTAGCCGTGGCCATGGTGTGGCCTGTGACGGGGAAGAACCTCCCACATGTATTCCCAATTTTACCCCTCTCTTCACCTTCTTCTTTGCTTTTCTCGCCAAGGGCAAACTCATCTTTCATCTTGTGTTCTCTTTGTTTTTGGGACGAGTCAACAGTGCCTTTGATCGTGGACTTGGCCTCACCCGATTGGGCCAACTCAATATGGCCCGAGCTATCTCTTTCTCTCTCGGCCCTTTTTTTTTTGGTCGGTCAAAAACCCGTATTGCTATAAAACCAAAACTTTGGGCACAAAAGTACCCCATACAGCAAAGCTAGAAACTAGCACATAGGGGGCAAAACCCCAAACAGCAAAACTAAACTATGATCCCAACAAGCTGGAATCAAAAGAGGTCCTACAAAAGGACATCCGAGAAGGAGAGAAAAGAACAGAAGATAGTTCAACCTATCCTACACTATCAACTACCTTGCAGCTACAGTATTGCTTACAAAAGACAAGATAGTCAACTAACAATAAGAACACCTTCAAAATGTGATATCCTATCTTCTGAAGCAAACTTGACCACCAGGGTCGATAGTACCATCAAGAAAGAATAGCCAAGAGGACTCTTCTCTACCAAACCAAGCGAATACCTGATCTGCATAATCTGCAAAAAGACTCCTAACTCCCTTGATCAGAGGAACTGACTGGAGGAGAACAAAAATCAGCCTAATACTACTGCACCTCACGAGGAGCATGTGGGCATAGGCCAGGACTACTAGTTGTGGTTGACTTCAAGGACAGAACCCAGCCACCATCTTGAACCCTTGTCAATAGGGGCAAGCCGTCGAGCATGTTGTGAACGACACTGCATCAAATGAGGCAGGACCGAAGAACCGCCGCCACCAAGCCGCCCATCAGAGCCCAACACTGAAGCAACACCGAGACCAGGGGATCGAATGCTGGAACCACTGAAGCCTCTCTTTACTAGCATTTAGAACACACACAAAATGAAAGAAGAGGAGACCGAGAATCGAGCAGCTTGAGCCCCTGCCCCCGGATCAGCTGCAGCACCAAGTCCTGAGAGCCTAGAGGATGCATGTTTGCACAGAGGCAAACCCACAAACACTTGCAGGGCATTCCAGAAAACTAGTCCAGCAGGTAGCACACTACCAGCAACCTCCGAGCAATCTCCTGATAGCGCCTTGACCCAAATCGCACAACAGCACTGGGCTAGCAGCCGGATCATCAGGGGGGAAGGGGAAGCTCGAGTTGCCCCTAACCACACCTAGACGCCTGATTGCACAAAAGCTTGATGAAGAGTCGTAGTAGCCAGCGTCGCCGATAATAGACTGCCCTGGTCTCCGACCCATCCTGCAACCAGATGCCAAGGAGACCGACCAATCACCTGTAGAGGGACCGAAGAACCCATCCACCGCCAAAGCACCACGCAGAAGCTAGGGCAGGGTCAGGATCCATCATCCTCCAGGAAGCCAAGGATTCACTTGAGGCGGGGTCGAGAGGTGCTGGTGAAGGAGAGGGCGAGCTCTCCCATCACCTGCGAGATAGGGCGGCAATGAGGAAGCCGGATCTGGTTGAGAAGGGCTCTCTCCCAACCGTCACTCTTGAACGGAAAGGACTTGACCGGATCGATGTGCCCAACCACTGGCCAAGATCTACTTCACACGGCGCCGCACGATCCCTCGTCAAGCCTCACCACCGAGTCAACACCCTTCGACAGCTCCCTCTTTCTGATGAGCCACAGCAACACGCACATCCCAGTCGACAACACACCGAGACCTGGAGAGCTAGGGGGAGGAAGACGCCAGAGGAGACGCTCCCTCCCCCCAGCGGAAGCCGCCGGGGTGTTCCTAGTGAAAGGACAGAGCGAACCCTAGAGAGAGAGCCACCCAAATAGTTGTACACTATATCCTAGAAAAAGATTCGGCCCTTGTTTGATGATTTGGCTTTTTCTTATTTTCTTATTGGTTGGTTTTACAAAATACATAACTAATTAATCTCTAATCATAAGAATATGCATAAATAGTCAATAAAACGAGAAAAATGTAAGATTTCTTTTTCTAAGGTTTTTTTCACCTGGATCCAATGTTTTATGATGAGTAATTTTAATAGATCTAATTTATAAGTTAAGAATTTGTACAATTCATAAGTAATAAACCCTTGGACCAAAATTAAAAGTAAAATATGTTCTAGACACAGAAAAATATGATCTATCTTGTAAAAATAAATTTGACGCATGGTTTTGAGTTTTTCAAAAAAGTATTTTGAGGATGATTTAATTAACTAAAAAAACCCTAAAAGTCCATATCTTCAAAATACTTAATATTATATGTTGTTTTGATCAGAAAATCCTAATTAAGATGATGTTTACATTTTCAAGACCTAAGTCAGTGGTTTGTAGAAAAAGTTGACAACTTTAGGGTTTTGAGTTCTTAATGAATGCATATATTGCTAATACATGTATTTGGTTATTATAATAGGACAAGTGGACTCTAATCTTGCTTAGGATTTTGGAAAGTGTTGTTTTAAGACTCTATGAAGAGGTATTTTAGCATCTCCTATTTTTCTTTCTTGAGCAAATACATAAATTGTCTTTCTTTTGGTCCTATGGACAATAACCTAAAAACCATATCTTTTCCTCTTGAATATTATGCTTCATGTGAAGTACCCTACTTGTTGTTAATCTTATGATCATGATATCTTCTATGACTTTCTTTTGTAATCTTTATTATGACTTGTTCATTATGGAACTCAATTTGTTGTTATATGCCCACTTTGAGGTGGTTGATAATGATGATCACTTATGTGGTGATTAATTTGTAAAATCTGACTATACCTGTACTTTCCTCCATATTAAGCATGTTGTGTGACTCAGTAGTCCTAGAGTAATATAATTTGCATTGGTTTTGGGTTATGTGCCCTTATTGTTTATTTTGGGATGGTGGTTATGTGCCCCATACCCAGGTTTCAGCTTTATGGGGGTTGACCCAATCTTTAAATATATTGGGGGTTTGGTTATGTGTCATTCTCTATCAGGTTTTAACTTTATGAGGGTTAGCCGCCAATTGTTATTTATGTTGTTCTAGTGCTATGTTTATCTCACCTACATGCAGGTTGTTATGCGTTTTGTGCCATAAAAATATTTTGTGTGCTTTTGTGGCACCAATTTTATTATAGTTTTAATGGCAAGTATTCCTTTTATCATATGTTTGAGATTCATTCCTTTTATGCCCAATTTGGGTAGTTCTTATCTTTTTGCATGGGAAGCCTTCTCTACTTGATGTACCTTTTTCTTAAAATATATAATGCTCAATGCCTTTTTAGCATGCTCATACTAGCATTTTGTTGATATCCTCTTTTTCTTTTCCTTTTATTGGTTACGCTTCCAACCCCATGTGTTGGACAAGGAGGAGGAGATCTAGGAAGACCTGGACCACAACAAGGATAGATGACTTCTTGGGAGACATTTCTTGAAGTTGTTAGGTGATCCTCGGCTAGTTCTGCATATGTAGTTAGATTTCCTTTATGTCACCTTGTGTGGTGAAATTTTAGTATGTTAAAAAGCCTTTTAATGGTTAGATATAACTTTCAATTCCGCTGCTACTTTGTGTTATGAAACAATCATGTTAAATAAATTTGGTTTCATTCCCTTTTTGAGAAAATATTTGTTGGTGGATGTTGCCCTCTTTATTTTTAGTAGGGAGTGGATCCCTATGGGATCCCACTCCTTACAGCAGTGGTTGATCCCAGCTCAAGTGAGCAAACAATCAAAAATTCATCTTTCTATGCCTAGATCCTAGTGATGTTATAGGAGACTTTGTAGTTGATCCTCGCAATACCTCATGCTAAGGTTGCTAAGATTGCATTGATAATTGTGCGACCAACAATGATTATATTCCTAGATATTGAATATAACCATAAATTCGAACCTCACAATTATGACCTCCATGCCTAGCTATATTAGATAAATGTGTGCCTACTCAATTTATATGATTTTCTTTTGAATCCCTCTACCTTATCGAACTACCCTATCAATGTCGTAAGCCATTCACATCTCATTATTCCATAGTTGGGCATTATTGCTAGTCCAACTCCAATGATATTGAAGAATATGAAGAGAAAGTGGGATGTACTAGCAATCGAAAACCAATTACTTCATGTAATAAATAATAGCAGGTTAAAAACCTAGTACGGTTAAGAAATCCTCACAGGTTCAAGAAAGGAAATAAAAAAATGATAAAGTAGTGATCTTGAAAGCATTTGGTAAATAAGAAATTATTAGATTGTTTCTATTTATTATTCTCTATCTGAGGATAAATAATTTATTGTATTAAGTATTTGAGCAAGAAATGATTGTAGATAGTGTTTGACTACAAAATTCAAGATATTTATCTTAAGCTTGACCAAAGAACATTATTGTCTAGATAACACACATTTCTAGATAGTTGTCATGTCTGTGTCTGTGTTGGACACAAACACTTCTTGGACACAATCTAAAATATTTTATACACGGCCAAGACATCTTTTTTTGCAGGTTGGCCACACCTAGACACTATCCAGTTCTTGCAGACATCAATGTAGCAGCAACTGCTATAATAGATGATTTCAGAGTGCAGATGATGAATACACGACTACCATTTTAGTTGAGAAAACATAACTTAGAGCTATGCCTATTTACTTTTCTAAAATAATTCCAATTCATGCATTATACACATGTGTGCATATTTACTGTTTCCTCTCATCTAATGTTGCAATGTCCTATATTTTAGGAAAATGTCATGTTCTGTGTCTGTGTCTAGAAATGTCTATGTACTTACCTTGATAATTGTTACTAATAAGATTGTATGTAGGCATGGAAAATAGAATGATTAGGCCCAATAGCTAATGCAATAACAATATTTCGAGGTTGGCCTAGTCTAAGGCTTATTTTCATGGTCATAAGTCAGGCCTTAAGATTTAAAATGTCTTATAAATGAAAATATACATTTAGAAGGAAAAATTGGAGTTTCCATTGTAAGGTAGAATGCCTTCACTAGCCAGCATTTCTAAAATAATGCAAATGAGGCAAAGAGTAGAAGCAAGTGAAGTTTATAAATTGACCAAAATCATTGCAAATAAAAACAATGTAGCATTTGAAAAATAAATATAAAAAACAACTCTTCTTTGAATGTTAGAGAATATTGTATTAGATACTTGTTCCTGCTAGGTAAAATCTTATGGATGATTAATCATATCTCATAGATTCTCTAAGTAATAGCACCCTTTTTGCAACAGATAAATAATTTAAGATTATATACATACAATAACTCGTAATATGATATATGACAAAATGTGAAAGACAAATTGTTAGATATTGTCTTCTAAGATATAAAGAACAACGTTGATTTAGACGTGGAAGGCATGAATTTAATTTTATAATAAACACCAATTTCTTGAGGGTTAGAATTTATTATATTAGCACATCATGTCAGATCATTGACAGAGAAATGTAATCGACAACCAATAATATAACTAGATAACATAGATTTTACTTTAGTTTTTCTTCTTCAAAATACCACTCTCTTACTAGTACCTATAGTGAAAAATTTTAAGCTCATTTTCCAAACTTAAATAAAACCTATGATTTAACTTTAATTAAAAACATGGTTCCATTTTTTCTATAGACTGGACAAATAGCAAACTAATAGAGTTGAAAGAAGTAGTGAAAGAGAAGTGGTGTGCGAATACGGTATTTATGCTAACTGAGAACCTACCTCTTTTAATTGGAGATCAGTTCACAAGAATGTTTCCAACAATGGCGCCCTTGAGCTCTTCTTTCTCCTCCTCGTGACTTCAGTACTAGTGGTCTCAGTTAATCAAGGTTGGGTGTGACCTCGTCACTATTTCTCTCTCGTTGGGAGTCAAAGGGCTCGGTGAAAGTATAGATGTCCCACTTATCAGTGTGGAAGGTGTTTTTCATAGTGTGATCTCGACAGAGGGAATGAGAAATCCATCTTGGGAAGTAGGCATGGGAAGGACGCAGAGGTTAGGAGAGTGTAAGATATTAGAAAAAGAAACAATTTTACCATGTTTAGGGTTGATTCCAACATAGAAAAGGATGCAGTGGAGAATATTTCGAAGACAAAGTAGGCATCGACGACCGAGAAGGCATCGACAGTGTAGGTGACGTAGGAGACCGTGATGGGGGCAGAGGAGGCCCTGGAAACTGAAGGAGGCTCTGTGACCGAAGAGGTGGTTTCGGCAGAGGAGGCGCTGGCGGTGTACGCGGCGCTAGCGGTGGAGGAGGCTCTGGAGACTGACGAGGCGCTGGCGTCAGAGGAAGCGCAGGCAACAGAGGAGGTACATGCGTCCGAGGAGGCACAAGCGTTCAACAAGCTGCTGGAGTCCGAGGAAGTTTGCCGGTGATAGCAAAGAGGCGAGTAGGAGACTAGGTCGTTGAACCTCAGCTTCAACGTCGAGGGGGAACAAAGATGCTGAGACGGGAAGACGGGAAGGTTTGGTGAGTTGTGGTTGTGCGGCTGTGAGGGTGCGGGTAGAGGAGTGGTCTGAGTTTGCTTTAGTTGATGTTAGGGTTCCAACTAGAACCGTTAGATTAAAATGAATAAAAAGATCTGATCCATTTATTTTATATTTGTGGATGATCGTGTAGTTAAAAAGAGGGACTTCCTTGGCACGTAGCCACGGGAGATGGGGCATTTGGCTCCACCCAAGGCGGGGGAGGAGGGCGGGTGGGGTTGGGTTGGATTTTTTTATTGCTTTGGGCACTTTGCCCCTGTTTGGGAATGGACTGGGATTTTATAGTTTGGACTGGATTAGACGGGGTTAGTCAGGATCGAGTCTGATTTTGTTTGGCAACCCAGTCTGATTCTGTTTGCAAACCCAGTCTGATTCTGGTCAGCTGGTCTAGTTTGAGTCTGGTTTCATTCTGATTTTGTTTGGCTACCAGTCTGGACTCAGTGTTATTTTGTTTGACAACCTTGTCATGATCTTAGTGATTTTGTCAATGCATGACAATTTTAAAAATACAAAACTATGATGATGACTTGAGAATGATTGTGTTTGTATGTATTGATTTATAATACATGATAATTTCAAAAATACAAAATAATGATGGCACTCCATTTTTTGTATATATGATTCAAAATAAAATAACGGAGGTGATATCTCGGATATTGGTCAAAGCTATTATTTTTTTAACCCATTATCACCGTCTTGCCAGAAACCTATCGGAAATGAAACCTATCGGAAATACTCTGCGCCCTTGGCCTACCCCCTCCAGTGGGGTTCTGGTGTTGATGGCCCCGACGCTGGCCCTCCCTGCTTCACCGCGTGCGGGGGCTTCTTCATCCTGGCGGCTCGTGCTTCTCCGATCCTGCGTGGTGGTGGATCGTACTCCTCTGTGGTCCTTGCTCCATGGCCTCAGCGGCTTCGGGCTCTACCTGCCTTGGCCCCCTCGGCTTCTCCGCCGCCACCTGCGTGGTGGTCTCTTTATCGACCCCTTGGTGGTTCACCGGCGGCTTCTGCTCCGCGCGGTGTCGGGCCCCTCCTTCTCCGGGGGTTCGCCCCTCTCGGTGGGTGGTGTCGGGCCTTGTGTGGTGTGGCCTCGTCTCCTCGGTTGGTGCCGAGTTGTCCCGTCCCATGGACAATACGAAACAAGGCACCAAACCGCGCATGGAGAAGTATGGCAGATAGTTTAGTCAAGGGTGGACTCATGGTTGTGCCTTAAGAGGGTGAAGATGTGGAGCCGCTCACCAGTGAAGAGGGGAGTCGGAGAGGGGACTTGGGAGAAGAGAGGCGAAGAGGGTAGTCAGGAGGAAAGAGGTGAAGAGGGAAGTCGGGAGGAGAGAGGTGAAGAGGGGAGTCAGAGAGGAGATTTTTCAGGAGTGGAGTCGGGGTCACGGGAGAAGAAATCGACCGTAAACCAGACTGAGAATCCAAATCCCGCTTGAAGCAGGACTGACTTGGTCCGGTTTTGGGGATTACGAAATCCAAAACGATGACTATTATCTCATTACCAACCAAACACCAAACCAGTCCAACCCGGACCGGATTAAGCAGACGTGGCACAAGAAGACAACGCTAAATCCAGATCCGGTCCATTCCCAAATAGGGGCTCTGAGTCTCGCCCAAATCCGACGTATTCAATTGATGTATTATTTTTTTCGTCAAATTTTTTAAAGTAGTACGTCGGATTACACCCCCTCTTCCAGTAGTGAAACACAAATTTTATTCAGCGTTGCTTGATAAACATGGATAATCTAGATTGATACAAATCAATATAAATCAGGAGTCAATAGCATTTTAACAAATCAAACATATAAAATCCTTAACACGACATTTCATATTACTATCAAAATTGCATATTAAAATAACACCACTGTATACATATTTTTTGTCAAATTATTATTTCAATATGACCCAATTCTAACTTTATAGGTTTTCATAGTAACCCACTTCAGGTCAGTTTTAAGTTGGACAGTGTTCCACCAAACCAACTGAGAAACTAAGCCCAGACTGACCCAACACCAGCTTTACACATAAGACAACCCAATATCTTGTGTGCAATTTCCCTAGTTGTTTCATAAGATTAAAAAAAATGACAATTGTCAACATTGAACGGGTACAACAAAAGACATCGCCTATTTCCTAGAGAAGCGATCAGTGATGACGAAGTCGGCGATGTATCCGGCCAGCTAGGCCCGGGGGAGATACACAGGTAAAAGGGAAATGTAGAGAGGGAGTCTGACTCTTTCATATGAGATTTGGTTAGGAGAGGGCTTGACTTTAAGCTATTGGATAAAATGGTTCATATGACTAAGTGTTTGCACACGTATTATTAGATAGAGGCTTGGTATGCAGACCTATTTTGGAACCAAAATGGAATCCTAAATATTGTCTAACAAGTTAAAAGGTATAACAAATAAAATACATTGTTTTATTTGTCATACTTTCTAATATGTGGTGGAGAATGTTTGGGGTTTTGTTTTGGGTCCCAAACTGGTCTCCACCTAGAATATTTCTATTAGATAAAAGGTTTGAGACAATGGACAAAAGGAATTACGCCACCTCAGTCACCAATATACCCGCCCATACACCCGATACTCGGGAACCTACAAAAATCTGGTTCCAGCAGTTCTCTTTCATGCATATTAACTTTACCGCAATCAACTCTATGTGAAGCTGTAGAGTCCCCAAGCTCTCTCCTCACTCCTCTCTCCAGCCCTAATTTTTAAAAATTTATTTCCACTCTTGCAACTTCACTCTCCATCTCCATTCCACTCCCTCCCACACTAGTACAGTACATGGTTGAAAATATTGTACTTCTTGTACACAATTTTGTCAAATATTATATTTTAAATGTATACAAAATGTGGTTATTAACATTGTATTCTTCATACAATGTGGTTATTAGTATGTAAAATATATGCAAAATGTAGTCTCGTATTGTATGCGCATATTGTATATCTGGTATTGTATGTCTAAATATATTGTCAAATGATATTTGTATTGTTTGTCTCGTATTGTATGTCTTGTATTGTACGTATTAAAGATATAAATATCTTATGGGGCAATGGTAACAAGATTTGAGAGATGTAATATATGGTTGTTGGTATTGTACGTCTTGTATAGTGCGTATTGTACTGTGCATCTTCTAATGTACATAACAATTGAGTTTAAATTGATAATGATTATGCTTGAGCAAATATTACAATATATAATGTTATGTAAAGTATTGTATATATGATTAAAATTTAAAAGCTATGTTTTTGTGTATATATAGCGACATCAGATCCACCATATTAAATAAGTTACATTTAAAAGTATTAACAAATGTGTATACAGTACGTGTTTACAATAAGTGGGTTGGAAGGAATTAGAAACGGAAAAAATTTAATTTTAAATACGCTTCGTAATCTGTGGTGGAGTTAAGATGTCATAGGTGTAATTAATTGGGAAATGGATGCAATAAATGTACTTTTCATGCACTTTGCATGACTGTTATATGGGCAATAATGGCTGTAGGTGGACTATCTCTAGAAAGCATTAAATCTTCCTTTTTTTTATGCTCTGGGTATGCTAACGGGTGGGTGATTGACTGTGGCTAGATTTTTCAAAAGGTATGACACAAGAAATGTAAACAAATGAATCGTGTCGGATTAGTATGCTGATGCGCACGGCTCATGAAACACGTGGTTGACCCATTGGGCAAGCTGGTTTTCAGGTAGGCTGCTCTTATTTTCCTCCCAGTCGATTCTATCCACATTCACACTTATCCACCTGTTGCTCTACACAAAAGTTAGAAAAATGAGAGATTTAATGTGTGGCACAATGCTCCACCTACATCAAACTTTTTATATTATTGCCCATGCATAGACTTGTCAAATGAGTGGGTCGATTGGGTTTGATTTGGGTCGTTATGGGTGTGAGTCTGGGGGTGCGGGTCAAAAAAAATATACTTCTAAACGGATGGAAGAAAAGATCACCCAAACCCAACCCAGCAGGTTGCGGGTTGTTCGTGGGTGCCCATATAAAATATGTCCAATCAATAATAAGCTACTAGTTGCTTTCCTTAACACTAAAAGCAACATTTAAAATAACTTGTAAGTGTGACATCCCGCGAACACACAGACAACGAAAGGCCATGCGAAAATGTGGGAACATCCATAAGCCACATGTTACTAAAAACACGGGTTAATTAAAACCGATTGCGGAAAGCAGATAAATAAAGAAACTATTACATCCAGATACTTATCCTGCAAGGAAACATGTTATATAAACATACATGAACCCTGATATGTGTCCACGGTTCATAGGGTCCAGCTGTCACATAGGCACAAAGAGTTCACCACCTGCTTATATGCAGAACAGGCCATACTAGGCCAACAATCGGATAAACAAGATACATCAGCGATATATCGTGAAACATCGTCAAAACACCTCCAAGAACCTGAGAGTACAGGGATGACTCTAGGACTCTACTACAAAACAACCAAAACAACAACATATCCATCTCTTGCCTCCTACTGTTCTTCTTGCTACTCAGTCGCAACCTCTCGACCACCACCACGTCTAGCACGATCACCTAAAAAAGTTTAAAACCAGCGGGGTTAGACACACAGTCCCAGCGAGAAACATAACCCCCACTAAAACTATAAAACCTCAAAGGAGAGCTAGAATAGATAAAGTAGGTAACTGATATAAGCAGCTCATATATATGACATACTGAACGGAACTAACTTTATTAATAGCTTACCAAGATATCCAAGATTCATATAACCAGATATTTCTTTATGGAACATGATTGACAAGATAAGCTTTATAAGAACTTATCACAAGATATGAGGAATGTACAAATAACTGCAAGATATAACTAAACTATACAAACAAGGTCTCAACCAATGTTCTGTGTTTTTCATTAAGCAATACATACTATACGGCTAGATTATAATTTTATTATGCCCTGAGGAAGTGAGCCGTCCCGCTCAAATCCAACCTTCGGCTGAGAAGCCCAAAACCAGTGTCATACAAGGTCAATGGGAGAGTCAGACTCCATGACCTCACCTCCTCGTAGTCAGTGCACGATATCTAAAGTAGGGCCATACTCTCTTACTTAAATGGCCTCAGCCATAGGGTCAGCTCTGCAGGCTACCCTTGTACAATACTGAGCCAGGGGCCTGTTCACCATGTTCTATAACACTGAGCCATGGGCATGTTCACTATGCTCTATACATAATCGCAGTTGTACTCTAATCCTCCTACTTTCAGCTAGGAGAAACCCCACATATTCAACAATATGCTCTCCAGGTAATCCCGCAGGATAAACCTATTTCACCATCCCCAGCTACTGACGATGATGGATCTATAGCTAGGGAAAACTACATGAAAGGTTCATTTGTAATTAATTAATATATTTTAAGCGGTTTGCTAGATTCAACCAAGTTATGTAACATGTAAACTAAAACACAAGTAACAACATAGATCCCATTATCGAGTGTTACATTGTCACTCCTATTCTCAAAGACAACCTCATCCTGATCCATCACAGGATCCAACATTACATGTTACCACTTGGCCTCTTGCGATATAACTAGATCCATCACAAGTACACTGGGACTGAATCCCATCATCAGGGCACACATTGTAATTCCATGGGTAACACCCATCATATATCACTGGGTTCATCATAACCATTGATGTTCCACATCATATCATTGTTATGCCATCACCCTGACCTCATCATACAAATGGTACCTGCATGGTTAGTAAAATCACAAAGGAGCAATGATACTTGCACAAGGAACAATTACAGCTCTTTACTTTATTATGAGAGTCAACCATACAACATAGATGATTGTATCAAAGCATAACATTCTTATATATATATATCAAAGAATAACTGCCTCATGTATCAAAGCACAACAAGCATTAGGGTTACCAACCGAACACAAGGTACAACCCTCACTATATGTGTATCGGGTAAGGGACAACCCTCACCAAGGCACAACGTCTCTCACCAAAGAGTGTGATGCCCAACACTATATCGATTAAGCATGAAACTCTTCACCACCTACTGTATCGGCCAGCACCCATCTAGGGCTACAACCAAATTTTCCAACCACGGTCACCTTGGTATCGGGTAGCACACAACCTGTGACGCCTAAGGCAGCAAACCCTATCATCCACTTCGTATCACCCAATACACTAAGGCACTATGTCGGGCAGCACCACAAGCAGGTTGAGAACGAGTAACACTTCCTCAAGTGCAATGCCCAAGACATCATGTCGGGCAACAGCTGAGAACCAACATGTAACGCTCAAATGCACAACATCATATCAGGTAGAACCATAATGTGTAATGTTGTGTCGTGATACCTATATCGAGGAATGCCCCGAGACGGGCAACGTTGTGTCGGGCAACGTCTCACATCAACGCGTCACAGTAGGTAACACCCATACTGCCCGACACAACCACACAACAGACACCTACTCTATCACCCAAGGGATACAAGCCTCATAACGCCCAAACCTCGTACTACTATTTATCATCAACCAACACCTTGGTCATCACACCTTAGGCATATCACCCAAAGGTTCTAGGGCTACATTGACCAAGACTCCATATTGAGCAATGTCATATCAGCCAAAGGACATATCGCCCAACAACATCTTGGGTCAGGATCCATATTGGTCAAGAGGTCTACAAGACATCCATCAAGCATATCGGCCAAGCTCAACCCTAGATATGGGATATTAGGCAACCCAAGCATTCAACACACTTCATTCCATATCAGTTTGGGTAACTTTGTAACCGTGACGGCCATAAACCACATATCCTATCGGGCAAGGTACCATATCAGGTTGGTCATCTTCAACCTCAAGACTGCCACCAAGAAACCCTAATGATCAAGAGAGTTG
Source organism: Alisma plantago-aquatica (assembly GCA_963693085.1). Classification (NCBI taxonomy): domain Eukaryota; kingdom Viridiplantae; phylum Streptophyta; class Magnoliopsida; order Alismatales; family Alismataceae; genus Alisma; species Alisma plantago-aquatica. The sequence goes on along the minus strand of OY856409.1, from coordinate 21,437,768 downwards.
GCTCACCTCTCAACAACCAAGTAAGAGGGGATTTGCACAACTTCCATCACATATCGGGCAGCAAGGTGGGTCATCATCATAATGGCCATCCTTCCAACCTCAACTAGGTCAACACCAACCAAAGGCTCACCTCTCAAGTCCATGGTAAGAGAGGGGTATTGCCCAAGCAACTAGAGTGTAGACTCACCTCTCAACAACTATGAGAGAGGGGTTTTGCCCACACAACTAAAGCTTGAGCTCACTTCTTAAGACCAAGGAAAGAAAGGGGTTTTTCCCCAAGAACACACTACATGCACCAAGGAATTAGGAACACACTACACACACCATGGAATTAGGAAACCCTAGGCTCACCTCTCAACAACTAAGAGAGAGGGGTTTCGCCCAAAGAATCCTAACCCAAAGGTTTGGCCAACAAGGTCCAAGAACACATCTAAACAATATAACTGTGTCACCATATCCAGCAACGTCAAGGGTACATATTAGAGCAAAGATATTATCAACAAGATAAGCATGGACGATCAAGATAGCACATAAACAAGCAACATAAAGATAAGGTAATATAGTTAGGGTTAGAAGTTATGTAACCCGCCTTAAGCACACTCCTCAAGCTCCAAAGCTCCAAGGCACCACCTTCGACCAATACTAGGAGAGAAGAGAACTCCATAACCACCATGGCTGAAAAGAAAGAGAGAAGAAGAAGAAGGTGACAAGGAAAGGGAGAGATACCTACCACAAGAGAAGGAAAGGGATAAGCTAGCAAGGTGTGTCGCCCAAGACACCAGCAGTATCGGCCACCACTTGCTCCAATCTTCTCCTAGCTCGGCCACCAAAGGAAGGAAAGCAACTTAAAGGAACCAAAGAGCCTAGCAAGCAAAGGAGGGGTTCGATTATATACTAAGGGGTGAAGGGGAAGAGCAAGGCAAGGTGGCACCCTCCCCTAGAACACTTTTCCAAGGGTCCAAGGGTTATGCCACATGCTAGCATCCCAAACCACTTGTCCATGACTAGCCACCAACTTAGCAGAGCAACGACCACTTGTCCAAAGATGGTGACACAAATGTGGCTAGGTTAAGAGGGTGTGTGTCACCCAACATGACAACCTGACACACTGTGGACGACACAACCACTTTCCTGACACAACAAAACTCCTTGGCCGATACACCAAGGCACCAAGCTCTCCCTTGCCCAACACACTCAAACAAGGAGGAAGGGTTTCAAGCCCAACAACAAGCGCAACCTTAAACAAGCTCAAATGAGGCCCAAAACAACTCAAGCAAGGCACCCAACCCATCCTCTTAACCCTAGAGGATGCAAGGAGATAGAAAGATATCTCTCAAGGTGACTGATGAGTGCATACTCATCATGAAATTCAATTACCTTTTTGGGACACTTTCATCTCTATTCCACTTCTTTTCACCCTAATTTGAATCATAATGCACAATACTACTTAACCAAGATTTTAACTAAATATCCTCCATTTAATGCAGGAAAATCAAGCAACTCCATGCATACGGTCTCAAGACCGTTTGGATCCTTGCGGTCTCAAGACCGTTTGAGTCCACGCGGTCCCAAGACCGTTTGGCGGAATACACGAAGAACGAATGAAGAAACCAATTGCCAAAGAAAGCCATGCGGTCCCAAGACCGTTTGGTCCCATGCGGTCCCAAGACCGTTTGGTCCCATGCGGTCCCAAGACCGTTTGGTCCCATGCGGTCCCAAGACCGTTTGGTCCCATGCGGTCTCAAGACCGTTTGGTCCCAAGACCGTTTGGTCCCATGCGATCTCAATACCGTTTGGTCCTGCGCGGTCCCAAGGCCGTTCGACGCGCGCGTAAGGATCGAGTGAAGAACTAAAGCCGTACGATCACGCCAAGGCCAGACCGATCAAAGAAAGACCGTTTGGTGCTCAAACGACCTCCAAACAGTTTGGTGCCCAAACGGTCTTGCCCAAACGGTCTCAAGACCGTTTGGCGCCCAAACGGTCTCCAGACCATTTGGGGTCAGATCTTAAACTATAAATAGACCCCCAGGGTCCCCATTTTGAGGCATCGGTTCCGGACGTCGACAGGCTGCCAGAGCACCACCTCGATCAAGTTCCACTCCACCTACCGCTGGTCTTGCGTCCAAGGAGGCCAAGAGGAGAAAGAAGACGGAGCAAGGAACACATCTTCTTCACCGAGCTGCGTCCACCCTCTGCACGGAGCTCATGGCGGATCTATCTTTCTCTCCTATCCTTCTTGTATCTCGTATCATGAGCGAGTAGTCCTCTTTCGCTGGGGTGCGGGGACTAGCCCCGCTGCCCATGCAAACCATGTTCTTTTGTTAAACTTTCCAAGGCAATGTATATAACTCTTCATTTTGTCATTTATCGTTAAGCTTGTAGGTTGGTTATGTGTGTGGTTTTCATCTTTGTGCTCCCTATGTTGCGATAACTTCAATGCATGGGTTCCTATGTTGCGATAACTTCAAGGCATGGGTTGGAATGTCGTTTAGCATGTTTGACTCCTTGACGATAACTTCCGATGGGGTTCCTTGAGGTCGTAAGTGTATGATCCGCGAGGGGACGAGCCATCTAGCCTTCGGTGACGCTTCTGTGCGCCTAACGCCTGTATAGGGGGTTCACAACCTTAGTTGGATTTTGTATCACCTTGCTAAACGTCGATGTTTGCCCGCATGACATCTTCCTGCTTGATTATCGGTTAACGCGGCTGACTCCCAAACTAGAAATAGGATGGGATTTCATCGAGGTCATAAGTGTATGATCCGCGAGGGGACGAGCCATCTAGCCTTCGGTGACGCTTCTGTGCGCCTAACGCCCGTATGGGGGGTTCACAACCTCTGTGGATTTCTGTATCTTCATAGCCGTAGGACATGTGATCCTGATGGCGATGAGAAATCGGATGCCTATGGTGATGCTTACGCGGACCTAACGCCCGTATGGGGGGTTCTGCAGTAGCTCTACTTGGAGTGTTATATTGTGCCTGGATTGTTTGCAAAGGAGTATGTTTGTGTGTGTAGCGGTGGCCAAACCCGGTACCATCCCAGCGATTCCATATTATTGATCCAAACTCATCTTTTAATTCCGCATTTACTTTCTTGCAATTAGTTTAATCAAACCCAAATCAACCAATTGTTCTAAATATTAGTTTTACTTGAGCTAGATCTAACTGACAAAGATTCTTAAAAACATTGTCCTTTGGGTTTGATCCTCAACTATACTGCGATAAGATTCGTCCGCTTGCGGGTGGTATTGTTGCACTTGGTTTTGGTAAAAGCTCGGGGATATAAACTCCGAGTGAATTTGTTAGTGCATTCAAAAGGCCACATCAAATTCTGGCGCCACTGCCGGGGACAACGGAATCAGTCAGTCAAATCTAGTTCTTTTAAGACTAATCTAGGATTTTGCTTTTCTTTTTGAAAAAAATCGCTTATCTTCTTGACCTTTATTCTACTTCGTGGATCTCACTTTCGAATCCTTTCCAATTTCAGGAGTTCTTCAACGTTTAGTGCATGCACCGTTCGGATAGTCTCGGACTCACAGCAAGCTTTGATCCCGAGATTGATCGAACCTTCCATCGTCAGATCCGAGAGAATCAAGCAAGGATGGCTCAAGAGGAAGAAGTAGCCCGTAGAGTGGCTCAATCCATAAATGCACAAAGAGAGAGACTCATGCAAGAAGCCTGAGCTGCAGTTCAACAGGAAATCTTAGTAGCACAGGCAGCAGCGCAAGTAGTAGAACTTCAGAAAGATCTTAGAGAGCTCTCTATTCCAAAGGCCGTGAATGTCTATCATCCGGTGCAGCCTCCTCCCATCGAAGCTGCCAACTTTGAGATTAGAGCACATTGGATAACTCTGCTTCAAAACAACCCCTTCTATGGCAAACAAGCTGAAGACATCCAAGGTCATCTTCTCAGATTCATCGACCTATGTGCTATGACGAAGCAAAATGGAGTCTCCAATGATGCCATTCGACTCCGTCTTTTCAAGTATTCTCTTGCCGATAGAGCCATTAGTTGGTACAATTCACTACAGAGTGAAGTACCCATCACCACCTGGGAGCAACTCCAAAATGCCTTTCTGGAAAAGTTCTACCCCCCATCTCTTACATATGAAATCAGAGGACGAATCACAAATTTCACTCAAGTCCCAGGAGAAACCCTTGCTGAAGCTTGGGATAGGTACAAGGAGCTCCTACGCAAATGCCCACACCATGGAATTCCAAAGAACCAACTGATAGAGATATTCTACCGGGGTGTGGAAGATGACGTAAAGATGTTCCTTGACTCCTCGTCTGGAGGAAATTTCATGCGGCAAAGTTACGACAGCGCATGGAGAGTTGTCACCCTGGGAGCAGAAAATCAAGCCAATTGGGGCAGATCTGTTGGTAAAGGAGTATTAAAGGTCACCATGGCTGAAGCTATTCCGGAATACAAATCTATAGCTGAAACTTTGAAGGTCTTAGTTGCAAAGCAAGATCATATAGAATCATCCCTTGCTGCAATTGGAAGAGGACATTCTCCTACTAGGCAACAAGAACAAGTCAAGTCTACTTCTTTATTTTGTGAGGCATGCAAAGGCACTGATCATTCAACATTGTCATGCAATGTTCTCTACGATGTTGTTTTAAGTAATGCATGCGGACAAGGAGATAATTGCCAGATGGAAAATCTTAATGCTATTAACACCATCCCTGGGCAGAACTCTTACAATCCGAATCAAAATAGGAATCACCCAGGTTTCCAATACGGGAATCCTTCAAGAGCTATGAACTCACATCAATTTGGTCTAAACAATCAACCCAGGGGCCCATCCAGTTACCAGTTTAACCAACAACAGAACTTTGGGAATCAAGGAAACTTCAAGGGAAATTTTCAGAACAGAAACTACAATAATTATCAGAACAACTCTCAGTATCAGAATCTGAATCAACAGCAAGGACAGGCAGGGTCAATCCCTTCTGATGACAAGCTATCTACCATTGAAAGGTTGTTGCAAACTCAACAAACGATGATAGCCAACCAACAAGCCCAACAAAAGGCTATTGAAACTCAACTAGCTCAACTTGCTGCCAGTATTAAGCCACAAGCTGGAGTCTTTGCTGGACAACCTGAGAACAATCCAAAACATCTCGAGCAGCTGAAGGTTGTCGCCACTAGATCAGGGAAAGATTATTCGGATCCCCCAGCAAAGACAACTGTAGTTATCCCTAATGAAAGTAAACCTATGACAGACCAAAACTTGACAGCACGGGAATCGCAATCGGAGGAAAGCGAGACTAATAGGGGAAGTTCTGAAAAAGTTGCCAATGACAAAGTAGAGACACCAGAGCCAGATATTCCTGTATATAAGCCTCATGTTCCTTTCCCATCCCGTCTGAGAGAAACCAAGTTGGATACTAGATTCATCAAATTTAAAGAGGCCATGAAGAAACTCCATGTTGATATACCATTCCTAGATGCCCTTAATGAGATACCAGCCTGGACCAAGTATCTAAAGTCGCTTCTCACCAAGAAGTACATCACTGAAGAGTATGAAACTGTAAAATTGGCTGCAACCACATCTGATATCATACTAAGCAAGATGCCAAAGAAACAAAAAGATTCAGGATCCTTCGGAATCTCGTGTCACATTGGTGACTCATCATGCAAGAAAGGATTGGCAGATCTTGGTGCAAGTATTTCTATTATGCCGCTCAGTCTGTGCAAGAAATTAGGGTTCGCAGAATTGCTCCCAACTGCCATGACCATCCAACTTGCGGACAATTCGATAAAAAGACAGTTAGGAATTCTTGAAGACATCCCGGTCAAGGTAGGCAAGGACGCATATGTTCCGTGTGACTTTGTCATCATGGACATAAAAGAAGACACCAAATACCCTCTTATCTTCGGTCGTCCGTTCCTCGCCACCGCAAGAGCCCTTATTGATGTTGAAGCAGTGACTTTACTGCTCAGGTTAGGTAAAGAAACTCTGGAGTTCAAAGTTTTTGAAAGCATGAGAAGACCAAGTATACAGGAAGAAGTATATCTGATTGATTGCATTGAACAATTGTCACAACTGACTAAAGAATATGATGAATCGTACGACCCCTTGGAATTGGCTCTATCTGATTTATTTAATGATGAACCTACTGACCAACAGGCAAAGGATGGTAATAAATTCCCCAACTCTACTAAAGAGAATGATGAAGCTACTTACGAAGAACTAAAGACTACCGGAACTATAGAAGAAACTAGTGAAAAACCAGAACCTCCTGAAATGAAGCCCCTACCTGAAGGACTAAAGTATATGTTTGTAGACGATCTCAAAGCTTGTCCTGTGATCATAAACTCGGATCTAACAACCAAGCAAGAAGAGAAACTTCTAGAGGTATTAAGGGAGAGCAAGAAAGCCATAGGCTATAAGATGAGTGACCTCACGGGGGTCAGCCAAGCCTTGTGCATGCATAGAATCCCCATGATGGAAGACCATAAGCCAACCATCGAGCATCAACGAAAGTTGAACCCAAATATGAAGGAAGTGGTCCATCGCGAGATCATTAAACTTCTTACAGCTGGAATAATATACGCAATATCGGACTCACCATGGGTAAGCCCAGTTCATGTGGTACCCAAGAAAGGAGGGACAACCGTTGTAAGAAATGAAAACAATGAGCTCATCCCCACTCGAACAGTCACTGGGTGGTGGATGTGTATTGATTATAGAAAATTGAACAAGGCCACTAGAAAGGATCATTTTCCTATGCCCTTCCTCGATCAAGTTTTAGAAAGATTGGCCCATCAAGAATATTTCTGTTACCTGGACGGTTACTCTGGATTCTATCAAATTCCCATACATCCAGATGATCAAGAAAAAACAACTTTCACCTGTCCCTTTGGGACATATGCTTTTAAAAGGATGCCTTTCGGTCTGTGTAATGCCCCTGCAACTTTTCAACGTTGCATGACTGCCATTTTTACAGGGCTTACTGAAACTGTTATGGAGGTCTTCATGGACGATTTTTCCGTATATGGGAACTCCTTTGATTCCTGTCTCAAGCATCTCTCCATGGTCCTCAAACGTTGTGAAGAAGCACATCTGGTGCTAAATTGGGAGAAATGCCACTTTATGGTAAAGGAAGGCATCATCTTGGGCCACAAGGTTAGCAACAAAGGAATTGAAGTTGATAAAGCCAAGATAGAAGTCATATCTAAATTGGCAATTCCCACAAATCTGAAAGAAGTTCACGCTTTTCTTGGTCACGCTGGATTCTATAGAAGGTTTATACGTGATTTTTCCAAGACAACAAAGCCGATGACCAATCTACTTATAAAAGATGCTGATTTCAATTTCAATGAAGAATGCGTCAAAAGTTTCGATACGCTGAAGAAAGCCCTTACAACTACTCCCATCATTAGAGCTCCCGATTGGGAACACCCCTTTGAAATTATGTGTGATTCCAGTGATCACACGGTGGGTGCGGTCTTAGGACAATATATAGAGAAGAAACATTATGTGATCTATTATGCGTCGAAAACCCTCGACGAAGCTCAAAGGAATTACGCTACTACTGAAAAGGAACTTTTGGCAGTCATCTATGCCTTCGATGAATTCAGGTCCTACCTTACTGGTTCGAAGGTAATCGTTTACACAGACCATGCTGCCATCTGTTACCTTATGGAAAAAAAGGATGCTAAGCCAAGGCTGATCAGATGGATACTCCTTCTACAAGAATTTGACCTAGAAATAAGAGATAAAAAAGGGACGAAGAATGTCGTGGCAGATCACCTCAGTCACATCCACACTCTGGATGCTGAAGGGATTCTGATAAACGATTCCCTACCAGATGATCAGCTTATGAGGCTCTCAAGATTAGAACCATGGTATTCCGACATTGTAAACTACCTTGCCGCCGGAATCATCCACCTTCAATACACCGGGAACGCTCTGAAGAAATTTATCCATGATGTGAAGCATTACTGTTGGGATGAACCATATCTTTTTAAACTATGCACTGATGGATTGTATAGACGTTGCGTCGCCGAAGAAGAAGCCCATTCTATTTTAGAACAATGTCACTCAGGACATGTAGGCGGCCACATGAGCTCAAAGAAGACAGCTTTGAAAGTTTTGCAATGTGGTTTCTTCTGGCCGACTTTATCCAAAGATTCCTACGATTTTGTCCAATCCTGTGATAAATGTCAAAGGGTCGGCAATATAACCAAGAGAGAGGAGATGCCACTGAATCTATGGCAAGAAGTTGAGGTATTCGACGTCTGGGGAGTGGACTATATGGGGCCATTCCCATCTTCTAATGGATTCTCTTACATCCTAGTGGCGGTAGACTACGTCTCCAAATGGGTCGAAGCAATACCAACCGTCACTAATGATTCAAAACCAGTCATCAAACTATTCAAGGATATCATCTTCCCACGTTTTGGAGTACCGCGAACCGTGATATCTGACGGCGGCTCCCAAATTCATTGAAAGAAGCTTCGAAGCTTTATTGAGAAAATATGGTGTCTCACACAAGGTAGCTTCACCTTGCCATCCACAAACTAGTGGACAGGTAGAGGTCTCCAACCGCCAACTAAAAGCTATCCTTGAGAAAATCGTCAGACGCAATCGAAAAGACTGGTCAACAAAAATCAACGACGCCTTATGGGCCTACCGGACCGCTTATAAGACTCCCCTTGGGACTACACCTTTTTGTTTGATATAAGGAAAAGGTTGTCACCTGCCAGTCGAACTAGAACATAAGGCTTGGTGGGCAATTAAACAAATAAACTTCGATATGAAACAAGCAGGTCAAGCCAGAATGCTGCAACTCCATGAGCTGGATGAACTCAGAACGACAGCCTATGAGAATGCACGAATCTACAAAGAACGTACTAAACTCTGGCATGATGGACATCTGAAACTAAAAGACATACGAGTGGGAGACCAAGTTTTAGTTTTCAATTCCAGATTAAAATTGTTCCCAGGGAAACTCCGCTCACGTTGGTGTGGACCTTACATCGTCAAAAGCATCTCTCCTCATGGTGCTTTCTCTTTATGGAGCGAAGGGTCTGGCGAATTTATAGCAAATGGTCATCGCTTGAAAAGATACTTTACACCAACTGACCCGAAGTAATGTTGGAATTCAACAACCCAAAGGATCCACCATAATACCGAGGAACTCTGTCGAGCCATCGACATAAAACAAAGGCGCTCATCGGGAGGCAACCCGATCAATAAATCTGTTTTACTTTTCCTTTCCAAATTTTGTTTTTACCTTATAGTTAAATTTTCTTAAATAAAAATTGCCTTATGAGATAGTTTTCTTTCAGAACACGAGATCGGAGTGGCGCTGACCAGAACGAAATCATTCTCGGCGGTCATACCTGGTGTTTACTTTCCCTTCCATCTTGAATTTAGGGACGAGCAAATCTCTAAGTTTGGGGTGGAGGGTGGGTGGTACGTACTTCACTTCCATAAACACCCTTTTTCATACTCAATATGTCTCTATCATAAAAATTTTCAAAATTTTGAACAGATACCTGATGAAATTTTGACTTTTGTTGATAAAAATGTAACGAATTTTCTTTGCTATGCATCTTCTATCATAATATCCTCCTTATCTGAAGTGAATCCCCAAGAGGACTGACTTTTGAAACTTGCCTCTTGCCTCTTGCCTGAAACCATCCTTTGAAGCTTATGATTCCTAACATCATAATACTTTTTATAAAATGATAAGTATCCGTCAAACTGATAGGGATCAAACACGTCGTGCTTCCTAACTGACTAGTGGAACAATGGCTCAGAAACCCCACCGGATCCGCATCAAGTCATTATTTGAGCAGAGTATGACGAAGAGAATAACCCGGTTTTGAATTGTAAATCAAGTTGCATTCTGATCTGAACTCTCTTCTACACTTCTTCTATCATCTTCGTATCCCTCCATCCATCAATACCACCAAAATAGCCAAACTTGTGCCAAGCCCTAAGTTCGGGGTGGCACGCCACTTTCCCCTCATCCGTTTCTTCCATACCCCTCACAATGAATAGGGGCGTACCACCAAAAATGCAATCTCGAGTCGAAAAGAGGAGAGATTTGCAAATAAAAGATGTCGAAGTGCACACTAAAAGAAATGCAATCTCGAGTCGAATAGAGGAGAGATCTGCAATAAAAGATGCCTTAGCGCACACAAAAAAATATGCAATAAATGAAATTGCAAAACAAATAAAAAATTCTCGAGTCGAATAGAGGAGAGATTTACTTCTTCTTTCCATACCACCTTTCACTCCTTTTTCTACCTAAGGGCACAATACATGCCCTACCATCCTGAACTACACCAGTGTCAGATCAAATGCATACTTGTTGATTCTGCGGGTATCTCAGAACTCCTACAACACTCATTGACATACTTAGTGTTGGAAAAGGTAGGGAGGAAGCGTTATTGGGAAACGAACTCAGGAACGAAGCTATGGAAAGACGTGTTTTGTGGTCCCAGGAAGTTATGATACTCATTCATACTGAACAGAAAGAAAACATTTGTGATGTGAAGATGAAGAAATCACACGGATAGAAAGTATTTCATTAGGCAACAGTTTCAAACTTTATGTTACTCGAGGACGAGCAACGATTTAAGTTCGGGGTGTTTTGATGAGTGCATACTCATCATGAAATTCAATTACCTTTTTGGGACACTTTCATATCTATTCCACTTCTTTTCACCCTAATTTGAATCATAATGCACAATACTACTTAACCAAGATTTTAACTAAATATCATCCATTTAATGTAGGAAAATCAAGCAACTCCATGCATACGGTCTCAAGATCGTTTGGATCCTTGCGGTCTCAAGACCGTTTGAGTCCACGCGGTCCCAAGACCGTTTGGCGGAATACACGAAGAACGAATGAAGAAACCAATTGCCAAAGAAAGCCATGCGGTCCGAAGACCGTTTGGTCCCATGCGGTCCCAAGACCGTTTGGTCCCATGCGGTCCCAAGACCGTTTGGTCCCATGTGGTCTCAAGACCGTTTGGTCCCAAACGGTCCCAAGACCGTTTGGTCCCGCGCGGTCCCAAGGCCATTCGACGCGCGTGCAAGGATCAAATGAAGAACTAAAGCCATACGATCACGCAAAGGCCAAATCGATCAAAGCAAGACCGTTTGGCGCTCAAACGACCTCCAAACCGTTTGGTGCCCAAACGGTCTCAAGACCGTTTGGGGTCATATCTGCAACTATAAATAGACCCCCAGGGTCCCCATTTCGAGGCATCGGTTCCGAACACCAACAGGCTGCCAGAGCACCACCCCGATCAAGTTCCACTCCACCTACCGATGGTCTTGCGTCCAAGGAGGCCAAGAGGAGAAAGAAAACGGAGCAAGGAACGCATCTTCTTCACCGAGCTGCGTCCACCCTCTGCACGGAGCTCATGGCGGATATATCTTTCTCTTCTATCCTTCTTGTATCTCGTATCATGAGCGAGTAGTTCTCTTTCGCTGGGGTGCAGGGACTAGCCCCGCTGCCCATGCAAACCATGTTCTTTTGTTAAACTTTCCAAGGCAATGTATATAACTCTTCATTTTCACTACTACAGAAGTGCCTTTTAGTGTCGGTTGTTTAACCCCCTTTGGCATCAGTTTCTGAACAACGCCTATGTGGGCGCCGCTAAAAGGTTGGACACTTCAGCGTCGGTTAAAAAACCGATGCCTATTTAACATAAAGGCGTCGGTTTATTATAAAACACCGACGCCAAAAGGGTTCGCGCCACAGAAAACGGCGTCATCGAGGACGCTTTCTGCGTCGGTTATATACTAAACAACCGACGCAGAAAAGTGTCCTAGATGACTCCCATTTCCTGTAGCGCGAACACTTTTGGCGTCGGTGATCAACAAACGACCGACGCTGTAAGTCTGTGCTGACGGTTATCTGTAAATAACCGACGCCTATATCTATTTTTTTTTTATAAATCTGTTTGCAGGCCTGCTGTGGCTGGTCAGCAGGATGAGAACCTGCAGTTCAGTTTTCTGAACTGCAGGTTTACGACATCCATTGATATCAGCCTACAAACAGGCCACAAACCTGCAAAATTAACATAAAAAGATTCACACAAGTAGATACATTCAGACATCAATTCAATTGTCACGTTCACACATATAGAATCATTCAAATACATGTTTTAACATTCAGAAACATTCATTTACAAAGTATCATTCATCATCACTATCAACATCCCAATTATATCTTACAGTTGCCACTGTTTGTACAGCTATTGCCCATTCTTCTCTTACTTCATTTAATGATTCCCTCGTATATGGAGCATGTACATTTTTTAAGCGTTTGCCTATAGTGTGGTCAGTTTTAAACACTTGTAAAGAGAATGATGTATATATATAAGTAATAATATAAAAATAAGATTGATATATTTCATACTAACTAATGAGACTATATATAATACCTCATGTATGGTATCGATGTCCAATGCGGCATGTTTGATAATCATCTGCATAAATCGCATCACATAGTATGCGCATGCCCAGCCATTGTCTTGTGTAGCGCACTATAAATTGAAACATACAAATTAATACAACTAAGCACAATTCACATCAATAATATATACATTGGAGTCGGGGAGTCGGGAACTTACTTTTACGTTCTCCCAAGACAATGGCTGGTTCTTTTTCCTTGGGACCTTTCCTCCAGCATTTTTGAATGCATCTAAACCCCTACATGTTAATATAACACACTAAGTTGCATAAGTAAATAGTAATGTAATAAAAGATGTTAACGGATATAAAAAATGAAATATTTCTCACCAGAATAATGCCATTCTCATTACGTGTCCAATTTTAGTGTTTAATGTACTTCCTGCGGGATCTAGATAATAAACAGTGAACGTCCCGGGGACAATAACTAGTAACTCCCAATGTCTACCACTAGAGGTAAAAAGTTAACAATTAATAACTCAAAATGCAAAATAATAATGGAATTTTCTTAAGTCCAAATTATAAATAAAGCAAACTTACTTGACATTGAATGGAGCTATTATTATCGTCTTCATTTGATGACCAAAAATTGTAAAAGCATCTATACAGTATTGTTGAACACTATCAGGGTCTTTAGCTACCATACTAATCAATGATGGAATCAAAAATCCCACATGATCATATGCAAATTGTTTGCAATGATCTTCGATTAAGTAGCTGCAAAACATATAGACGTATGCATTAATATATAAGAAACTAGATCACCGGATCTTACACAAGGTATATGGATGTATAAACAAGATCTCACCTTATCCATGTCTCTATCATTGATGTATTCAACCAATCATACATAAACAGCTCAATAATATCTTGTATAAATAAAGAGCTGTCATATGATTGACCTGCATAATCTGCATCTAAAGAAACAATTATAGGGCAAAGTATATTATGTGCCCGTAGCCAACATGCCATTCCCCTACAAGCAGGACCTAACGGGTATTGTAGGTCAGTTGGAACCCAAGTTGGTAATGCGGGAATTGGAGGTGGAGGCCTAGGTGCTCCTGGTGTCTTCTTTTTAACCTGTATATATAATTTCAGATCAGTTGACATCATATATACACATTAACAGTCTAAATCAATGTAAATTTATCTTACAATTTCAGTCGTGTAGAGGACATCTGCTTTGGGCCACAATATGACCCCGCTTTCTGCCTCACCAAGTGTATCAATATCTGGGTGGGCATATGGCAACTCAACTTCCCTCCAATCGGGTAATACATGTATCGGGCTCACACGAATGTAGCCCTGCGGCATTGGAGTCCCATGAAACATTGCCCCAGGAAGGGACTGGTAAGCTTGCGCCTCTGCAACAACATAGTTTTCCATTCTTAAGCGGCATGGCTTCAATGCCTACAAATTTACGTAAAGAATGTTATACATATATACATATCATCTTGAAAAAATATCATCTTGAAAAGACTAGCTACAATGTCATAAACAATACTTACAGCAGACGTGTTAGGCGATGGGTCTCCAGGATTACTTGCACTTTGTGCACCAGGAGAAGAGTGGGTCGGCATAGGCTGATTGGAAGCCTGAGATGCCTGCCACCGCAACAATTCTTCCTTGACCTTCTCAGCAACCACATCGTTGAGCTTCTTAGCAACTATATCCTTGACTCTCTTATTCTCCTATACATGGATAAAACAAATATTAGCTTTTTATTAATGAATTTCGTTTTGCAGTAACATTATAAAAATAGAATATGTTACCTCTTCTTGAGAAAGTCCCGCTCTGGGTTTGCGCTGGGATGGCCCAAAGAATGCTTTGATGCCCACACCAGCGCCGGCACCTCTAACACGTCCAGGATGCTCTGGGTTACCCAGAGCAACTGTCAATTCATCCCTTGTGCCCTGAGGGATGAACGTGCCTTGTTTTCTCTGCTCGTGCAGCTCCCGCTAATCACCATAAACAAAAATTGGTAAGTTAACACCACAAATAATCAATATTCAAATGATTGCTCTAAGAGTTGTATTTTACCATTTTTGCAGCCGCCTCAGCAGTTTCGGGCTTCTTTATTTCACCCTTCTTGTTTTTCCTGCCAGCTATCCAGATATCATGGCGAGGGAAGGGTGTGGCCGCAGACTCCTGAGTAGTCGCAGATTCTTGAGTAGCCGCAGACTCCGCCTGTAGTCTTTGGCGAACGCTTGCATAGCCTTTTGGACCCATAGTATGGTCATGTACATTCAGTGCACGCCTTGCTTTTTGTGCGTCACTGAGGGCCTAGTTAGTATGCACATTTATAATTAGGTTAGTAGCACTAAATGTTAATCTTGAATAGGTGAATACAATGTATATTAATTAAAATGGGAGTGACGCCTAATACCTTGAATTCTTCAGATTTTCTTGAAGCAACAAAATTGTCCCAATCTTCTTTGTCCAAGAAGTTCCATTGTTCAAGGGCTGACTTCTTCTTCTTATCACCCTGTCTTATGTATTCTCTGTTCAGATTTGTCCTGTAATTCCTAAGCATCTTTCCAGCGCGTTGCATCACACTTTTACGATGCAACATCTCATCCAATACAAATAGATTCTGTAAAATAGAAATGTTATTAACTAGTACCAAAAATATAATTGCAAATAATAGAATTTGTAATCTACAAAATAGAATTGCAAATAATAATAACTCACGCATAAATCTTTCCATATCAAGTCTTTCTTCGCCTGAGGAACTTTATGCCAATTATCATATTTAACACCACAATGGCTTCGAGTGACAACCCCAAGATAGTTTATAAAATTATTGCGGTTCACTCCAATTGCATTCCCTCCATTATCAAACTCCACAACCAATTTGGATCCACTGCCACTCAGCGCAAGTAACTTTTTCAACAGAGTGATACCCCTTTTCTTGTTAAGTTTTTGTTGCTGCGCATCAAGTTGCTCAATTGCTTCAGTGGGTAGTTGTGCATCATCAACCTAAAATTTGACAAAAATAAACACACCGAATTAAGCCAATATAGAAATACAGGATATATGACATAACTAGAAGATAATGAATTTTATAGAAATACGGGATATGTTTTTAGAACTTACGTTGGTATCCTCGTCATGCTCGTCATGGACAACATGCTCATCATGGACTTCATGCTCATCATGGACATCATTCTCATCATGGTGAGCCATCTGAAAATTTCATTAAAAAGGAAAACATTTAGCATTTGTATCAACTAGAATAAGGAAAACATTTAGCATTTGTATAAACATACATGTCTCTAAAATTGTGATCTTTTATCAATTAGCAATCCTTCAATGTACAAGTAATATAAAAAACAATGATTGTTCACATTCTAGGCCAACAAACACATGTGATGTCATTCTTATATATAATAAATGTGTACCACCTATCCCATCCTTGAACACCTAATCTCACTAGTAAGTGTATAATGTGTATTGGGTTTTCAAGAAAATTTCAGCAGCATTTCCCCGTTGTTCTCTAAGTACATATGTACTTAGAGAACAAACGGGGAAATGCTACCAAAATTTTCTCGAAAACTCAATACACATTATACACTTACATCCTAAGTGAGATTAGGTGTTCAAGAACAGTCCCAAACCGGGGACTATCCAAGATTTACTCCTAATGAGTAAATCTTGGACGGGTTTCTAGGCCAACAAACACAATAATAGATATCTACAATGAAGCCGGACTCCATACAAACAGTATATAATTTAGTGATTGTTCATTCTAATTTATATCAATGTACAAGTAATATAAAAAACAATGATTGTTCACATTCTAGGCCAACAAACACATGTGATGTCATTCTTATATATAATAAATGTGTACCACCTATCCCATCCTTGAACACCTAATCTCACTAGTAAGTGTATAATGTGTATTGGGTTTTCAAGAAAATTTCGGCAGCATTTCCCCGCTGTTCTCTAAGTACATATGTACTTAGAGAACAAACGAGGAAATGCTACCAAAATTTTCTTGAAAACTCAATACACATTATACACTTACATCCTAAGTGAGATTAGGTGTTCAAGAACAGCCCCAAACCGGGGACTATCCAAGATTTACTCCTAATGAGTAAATCTTGGACGGGTTTCTAGGCCAACAAATAATGTGTTGTCATTCTTATACCTAAAATCCTAGTTCTTCAAATTAGGGTGATTATTGATGTCTTTAAAAGCATGATTGGCAATTTAGGGAAAAGTTCATCATTTAAATTCCAAGCATTCACATGTGTGCATTACAGTTCATCATTAAGCAAGAAGGGTGATTAGGATTCTCAATATACTCAACAATAAAATAAGTTAAACATGTGTGCATTACAGTTCATCATCAAGATATCTATAACTTACTTAAACATTCAATTATGAAGTAAATATACACTTAATTAAGAATAGCATGACACACAAAGTTGCAGTCAACATCATTATGTTTTGTTCTATCATGGACTATCAGATTGGTATATCACATATGTATCAGTACATTATTAAATAAACACAATCAGTAAATAACTTTTAGCAAAAAATCCACTAGACGTGCAGCCTAGACGTGCCCTGGCGCCGCCCAAGCATCTGCCCAGAGGCCTATCTAGGTAGGGCACCTGGGCTTGGGACCCTAGGCGTGCCCTGGCACCTACTTAGGCGCTGCCTGCGTGAGTTCTAGGTTGGCGGCGGCAGAGAAAAGCAAGGCAGAGGACAAAAAAGGTGGTGAGGGTTTGTGGGTTACCTTGCACGAGGACAGCACGAGTAAAGCTGCTTCTACCGGCGGGGGCGGAGGTGACGACGACAGCACCGTAGCTGCTTCTACTGGCGGCGACGACTAGAGGAGAGCAGGGGCGGTGGGCAACGACTGGCGGCGACGAGCGGACAGCAGCAGTAGCAGGGGCGGCGGAGAAGAAGGGCGCCGGAGAAGAAGGACGCCGGAGATGGGGCGCCGGAGAGAAGCGCCAGAGAGCAGCAGCAGCAGAGAAGCGCCGGAAAGTCGCCGCAACAGGGAAAATCGCCGCAATAGGGTAGCAATGAAACAGAAGAAAGGGGAAGAGTCGGGCGATCGCGGGGGGTAATAAGTTCCCAAATAGCGTCGGTTGTTTACAACCACCGACGCCTAAACAACTTTAGCGTCGGTTGGTTGAAACAACCGACGTCCAATTGGACGATATTTTCATGGAAATTATTGGCGGGAACCACCTTCAGCGTCGGTTATAGAGGGATAACTGACGCTGAAAATGACACTATTTTTTTATTGAAAAATGGATTTCGCGAGCGACTTTAAGCGTCGGTTGTTTATAAAAAACCGACGCTTAATACAAAGCGGTACCCGTGTCTGACTGGTCTTCGAATATAGACATCGGTTTTATTAAACAACCGACGCCTTATATGTTAGGCGTCGGTTTTCCTTAATAACCGACGCCCAAAAAAGCGACACTGAATGCTATTTCTGTAGTAGTGTTTGTCATTTATCGTTAAGCTTGTAGGTTGGTTATGTGTGTGGTTTTCATCTTTGTTCTCCCTATGTTGCGATAACTTCAATGCATGGGTTCCTATGTTGCGATAACTTCAAGGCATGGTTTGGAATGTCGTTTAGCATGTTTGACTCCTTGACGATAACTTCCGATGGGGTTCCTTGAGGTCGTAAGTGTATGATCCGCGAGGGGACGAGCCATCTAGCCTTCTATGACGCTTCTGTGCGCCTAACGCCTGTATAGGGGGTTCAAAACCTTAGTTGGATTTTGTATCACCTTGCTAAACGTCGATGTTTGCCCGCATGACATCTTCCTGCTTGATTATCGGTTAACGCGGCTGACTCCCAAACTAGAAATAGGATGGGATTTCATCGAGGTCGTAAGTGTATGATCCGTGAGGGGACGAGCCATCTAGCCTTCGGTGACGCTTCTGTGCGCCTAACTCCCGTATGGGGGTTCACAACCTCTGTGGATTTTTGTATCTTCAGAGCCGTAGGACATGTGATCCGGATGGCGATGAGAAATCAGCTGCCTATGGTGATGCTTACGCGGACCTAACGCCCGTATGGGGGGTTCTGTAGCAGCTCTACTTGGAGTGTTATATTGTGCCTGGATTGTTTGCAAAGGAGTATGTTTGTGTGTGTAGCGGTGGCCAAACCCGGTACCATCCCAGCGATTCCATATTATTGATCCAAACTCATCTTTTAATTCTGCATTTACTTTCTTGCAATTAGTTTAATCAAACCCAAATCAACAAATTGTTCTAAATATTAGTTTTACTTGAGCTAGATCTAACTGACAAAGATTCTTAAAAACGTTGTCCTTTGGGTTCGATCCTCAACTATACTGCGATAAGATCTGTCTGCTTGCGGGTGGTATTATTGCACTTGGTTTTGGTAAAAGCTCGGGGATATAAACTCCGAGTGAATTTGTTAGTGCATTCAAAAGGCCACATCAGTGACAAACTTGCACACCAACCCTAGAGCTTGGGTCATTTACAAGTTGCACCTCAACCTCTCAACAAAGCATAAAAACCCCTAATCACAACTTCAGGTGATTAGCAAGCATCTCAACACAAGGTTTAGGCAAAAAATAGGGTAAGCCAAAAATGGAGGTCAGTGTCCTTACAAGCCATAAACCCCTACCAAAGCATTTTGCCCCCAAAATCCAAAGAGAAAAGAAATGGATACTTCCTCCTCATCTCTTACTCAAGCTCCCACGTGGCTTCCTCAATGCCACGATGATGCCAAAGAACCTTTATAAGAACTAGGTCCTTCCTCTCCATCTTCTTCACTCTTCTATCGAGGATCAACACCAAACCTTCCTCATAGGTCACATCTTCATCAAGCTCAACCTCAAATGGATGTATTACTGTCTCTATGCCTGGATGAGTTTTCTTCAGCATACTGACATGGAACATTGGATGTAACTTGTGCAACTCTGGCAGTAGCTCTAACTTGTAAGCTACTTTTCCAACACGTGCTATTACCGGATATGGCCCCATATACCTGGGACCCAACTTGCCTTTCTGGCCAAACCTCAACACACCTTTCCATTGAGAGACCTTGAGATACACCTTGTCTCCCACCTGGAATTCTAGAGGTCATCGACGATTATCTGCATATGATTTTTGTCTATCATGTGCCGCTTTCAACTGTCGTTGTACCACCCTGATATTCTCTGTTGTCTGTTGTACTAACTCAGGACCCAAAAGCAGATATTCACCAGACTCATACCAACATAAAGGAGATCTACACTTTCTACCATACAAAGCCTCATAAGGTGCCTTGTTGATACTCCATTGGCAACTGATGTTGTAGGCCTCTATCAAACTGAGATGCACGTCCCAACTACCTAGGAACTGCAAAACACAAGCTCAGAGAAGATCCTCCAAAGTCTGAATAGTCCTTTCAGACTATCCATCTGTCTATGGGTGGAAAGCGGTATTAAATTTCAACTGCGTTTCCAATGCTCTGTGCAAATATTCCCAAAAATGACTCATGAACTGGGGACCTCTATCAGAGACTATCATTACTGGAACACCATGAAAACATACTATCTCATCCACATACACCTGAGCAAGCTTCTCTATTGTGTACGTCGCCTTTAGCGAAATGAAATGAGTAGACTTTGTCAATCTGTCCACTATCACCCAGACGGAATCATGATTCCTAGCTGTCCTCGGGAGGCCAAATACAAAATCCATGGTTATATGATCCCATTTCCACTACAGTAACAGCATGGGTTGCAATGTACATGTCGACTTCTAATGTTCAGCCTTAACCTACTGACATACCACACACCTAGCTGCAAACTCGGCCACGTCTTTCTTCAAACCAGGCCACCAATAGAGGTCATTTAGATTATGATACATCTTGGTGACACCTAGATGCATAGCATACATCTATGTGTGCACTTCCTCGAGCACTAGCTTCCTCAAATCGTCAACATCTGGGAACACCATCTTGTTATGATAAAAAACTAGTCCATCCTCAAACTCATGGAAGACATCCCACTTCTCGCTGCCAAACTCTGATCTGATCAATTGGACTGAAACATCTAGCTGTTGTGCTCCTTTGATCTGTTGTCTCAACGTAGGCTTCACTTGCATCTGTGCCAACAGTCCTTCCAACAAGGACACTTCCAACTGTACATTCATCTAGCGCAAAGAGATGAACATGTCTCGCCTATGGCATACCAAAGAACTCAATTGTGCCTTCTTTGTAGGAAGAGAAGAAGACTTCTTGCTAAGCACATCAGCTACTACATTTGCCTTACCAGGATGATACTCGATGGTGCAATCATAATCACTTATCAGCTCCATTCAACAATGTTGTCGCATGTTCAACTCACTCTGCGAGAAGATTTACTTCAGGTTCTTATGATCTGTAAAGATCTGACACACCTCCCCATAAAGATAGTGT
This sequence comes from Alisma plantago-aquatica, assembly GCA_963693085.1. NCBI lineage: Eukaryota > Viridiplantae > Streptophyta > Magnoliopsida > Alismatales > Alismataceae > Alisma > Alisma plantago-aquatica. The sequence goes on along the minus strand of OY856409.1, from coordinate 21,416,913 downwards.
CTCCAAATCTTTAACTCATGGACCACCACTGACAGCTCCAAATCATGTGTCAGATAGCTCTCCTCATGTTTCTTAAGTTGTCGTGAAGCAAAAGAAACCACATGATCTTCCTGCATCAGCAGACAACCTAAGCCTTTCTTGGAAGCATCACAGAAAACAACATAGCCCTTCCCAGGCTCTGGCAACACCAACACTGGAGCACTAGTCAGCTTATCCTTCAAGTTCTGAAAGGCTCGTTGACAGCGATCATCCCAAACAAAAGGTACATCCTTCCTGGTAAACTCCGTCAACAACAACGTGATCATACTGAAGTCCTTTATAAACCTCTGGTAGTATCCTGCTAAACCCAAAAAACTATGAACTTCAGCCGGAATTTTTGGTTGCTCCCACTCTACAACTGACTCCACCTTCATAGGATCCACTCTGACTCCTTCCGTGGATATCACATGTCCCAAGAAAGTTACTTCCTTCAACCAGAATTCACACTTACTGATCTTGGCATACAACTGATGTTGGTGAAGGAGAGTCAACACTTGTCAAAGGTGTTGTTCATGTTGTTGACTATCTCGACTATAGATCAAGATGTCATCTATGAAGACCACAACAAACTGATCTAGGAACGAATGGAACACCTTGTTCATTAGATCCATGAAAGCAATAGGTGCATTGGTTAGCCCAAACGGCATAACCACAAACTCATAGTGATCATACCTCATCCTAAAAGATGACTTTAGTATGTCATCATCCCTAATCCTCAACTGATGATATCCTAACCGTAGATCGATCTTTGAGAACACGGTAGCACCATGCAAATGATCAAACATATCATCTATCCTCAGCAAAGGGTACTTGTTCTTGATCATAACTTTGTTTAACTACCGGTAATCTATGAACAGATGCATCAATCCATCCTTCTTCTTCACAAATAGAACTAGAGCACCCCATGGGGATGTTCTCAGTCTGATGAAACTTTATCCAGCAGCTCCTATAACTGATTCTTCTGCTCTGCCATCTCAACTGGAGCCATCTTGTACGCTGTCTGAGCAACAGGTTGTTTCCCTGTACCAGATTGATCTCAAAGTCAATCTCTCGAGGTGGGGGAACATCGGAAAACTCATCGGGAAACACATCCTCAAGCTCTCTGACAACAAACACATCCTCAAGGCTAGAACCTTTCGCTTTGGTGTCTTGCCACTACAACCTTGCCGCAACAACTTTCTGCCACCATAGATGATACCAAACATATCGGAAGAATCTTCCTATCTCCCTAAAAGATCCACTTCTTACCATTATCAGCAAACACCGCTTTCTTGGAACCACAGTCCAGCACAACTTTATACCTCTCTCTAGGATATCCATCCCCAGGATTACATTGAATCCATACATATCAAGTGGTATAAGATCCACTTGTATGTTGTGTCTCGAAAAGGATAGAACAGAAGATGGACACACCTCTCGAATCATCGAGGAACCATCAAGAGGGATTTCTAACAACAAGCTATCTTTCTTACAACTAACATGTAAAAGACAGATCTCAAGCATACTACAGGTGATAAAAGAGTGAGTAGCACCCAGGTCAACCAAAATAGATACAAAGCAAGAAGAAGACAAATCAGAATGAAATAACTCCATCTGACCTGCCACCACTCGTGGGTTGACTATCACCTCCGGCTGACTCATAGCATAGAATCGAGCAGTAGCTTGCTGTCCACGTCCTCTACTTCCTTGAGTAGACGATCCTGCTTGTGATGCTTCACCACGTCCTCACCCTCTGGCGCCACTAAATGGTTGTCTATCTGAACCTTGTTGACTCTATCTTGGTTGTTGTGTCACTTTGACATCTCTCCTTGGGCAATTTGACTTCAAATGCCCTGCCTTCCAACAAAGATAGCATGGACTATCCTATAACTATGGCCTAGATGGCCCTGTCACGGCTACTGAAGCTGTGTTGTAAGCTCTGGATGATTAAAAAATGTGTCATCTTCCCTTACTTGGGGACCGCTGTGATGGTGTACTAGAACCTTGCCTCACAGAAGGTGAATAAAACCTTGGCTTCTTGTGGCTGTCAAACCTCTGTCTCTGGAACTGAGAAGGCCTTTTCTTGGACATAGTTTCTCTCTTTTCTCATACGGACCATTCAATCCTTTGGACAGACTCCACAAATGTAGCAAACCACTCTCGGTTTTCTAAAGCAACAGTAGGTATCGATAGTTCTGCACTAAGACTTTTCTAAAACTGTTTGATTCTCTCATCATTTGTTGCCACCATGTGAGGACAAAACCTCAATAGGTCCATAAACTTGGCTTAATACTCAGTGATGCTTAGAGATCCTTGGCGCAGATGCTCAAACTAATGGATCTTCTCATTTAGATACGTCTTCAGGAAGTATCGACTCATGAACTCCTACCGGATGGCGTCCCAACAGATCACCTCACTGGGTCGCTTCTCCTCCTCGATGGCCCACTAGTGGCCAGCACTACCTTTCAAAAGGTAGATAGCGTGCTTGACTTTATCTACTTCGGGGATGTCAAGGATCCAGAAGGCCTTCTCAAGACCTGTCAGCCAAAGATCTGCATCCGCTGGGTCAGCCGTTCCAGTATAATCTGAAGCTCTAACTCGGTGAAGCTGATCAAAGGTCTTCCCAATACCCAAAGATTCACCATGGGGAGCCTGTGCTCTTGGCAGAGGCATTAGGAATCTATCCACCATTTGATTCATCGTTGCCATTACCTGTCCCATAAGGTGCCGGTAGACAGGATTCTCGAGAATGGCTGGGTCGATTTGGTGGACCTCAGACACCCAATTTTCATGTTCCTTCACTCGTGCTCCATGAACAGATGCAGCAACACTTCTCTCATCAGCATGTTCTTCATGACTTCTAGACATCTTTTAACTTTATCTTATGCTGGGAGCAGAAGGTTATTATGAGAAAATCTGGAAAAATCACAAGAATAGACACAAAACCTAGTCCTAGATTCCTGTAGACTCAGCAAACCTAGAGCTCAATACTAAAACTTATTGTGATATCCCGCTATCACACAGACAATGAAATTGTTGGGTTTTAGGGGAGACAGAGAACGTAACATAAACAAAAAAAATTCTTCTCCCAAACCCAGACTAAAGGAATCACGTCAACTTATATACAATAGGAAGGATGGTTTGTAGAGACATACCTTGTCCCGAGGCTTGCTCAGTGACGTTACCTCGCGGCTTGCGCGGTCTTCACCTCTGGTCTTGGACGGTGTCTGTGCAGCTCTTGGTCTCCCTGGGACTGTCGGGACTGACATCTATCCTTCGAGCGGCAGAAGTCTCCCACCTCTGAAGTAGTCCACACGGACCACCTGGAACTCCGATCGCCTTGTCACACAAGTCATTGGAAGGAGTCGCACCCTCCTGCCAGCGTATTAATTACCGACACACTCTCCTACAACCAGTTTCCTTTCTACAGTTGTCTTTCCCTTGTTGTGCCTCCCTTATCGGGTAGAACTTTCTCGGGCTCTCCTGGTTACCACAACCAGAGAGAACGAAAACTTTGCAGAGAAACTGGTGTTCTGAGTTGTTCTTTGAGAAGCCCCCAATACCCTTATATATAGGAGGGTCATGGGATAGGGTTCTCTACCCCGGGCAATGCGGGACTAAAGCAGGAGTAGAAGGGTTCGAGATTTTCCACAAAACAACCAACTTCACTACCCGAACCAATTGTTTCAAGCATGAAACGGTCGTTTGGGGACGTGAGACGACCAGTTCACACATGAACCGATCGGTTGGGACTCCTGAGCTGATCGGTTCACTTCTAAAACGATCGGTTCGTGGTCCTGATCAGTTCCCGATTGACTTTTCCTCTTTTGTTTCAAATTGATCCAAATACCAATCCTTGTTCCAATCAAATTAGACAAGTGAAATGAAACGAAATTTCTCACCAACCTGACTTTCCCAACTTACTCATTTGGACCAGTTGAGCCGATCAGTTCAACCCTTGAAACCGGTCGTCTTAACCTCTCCTGAGCCGATCAGTTCATCACATGAGATGATCGGTTCATCACATGAGCCGATCAGTTCATCACATGAGTCGATCGTTTCACCAAGCTGAGTCGATCGGTCCATCACATGAGCTGATTGGTTGGGAGTGAAGACTGTACAATATCAGTCAATTGTAGTTTCAATCAATGTGATACTATAATCAATCAGTCCAACACCTTGAACACTATGATATTGAGCTATCAATTGATTGAGTGTTTAATTAAACTACTAAACTCCTTTAGTAATCAATATAAACATTGTTTGTATCCAAACTCCTCTTCCAGGTTAAATCCTATGTGTGTGACCCTGCACGTCCATTTCACGTTGGCAGTGGAAGTCCATAACACTTATGACTTCACAAGCAAAGAGTGGTGCCTAGTCGCACATCAGTGCTACCCAAGTGAAAAGGAAAGTTGGAGAACAACTTTCAATCCTACAATCTGTGAATGGTGTTACAGTGAATGTATAATTCCTTTGTCACTGATATCCCGAATGAACTCGAGGCATGGAACAGTCATCCTGTAAATGCTCATTCACTTTCTTGATCTCAGAGTAGATTGGAGGAGATATGTGTGACATAAATATCACATATTGATTCGCATATGTCTGGGCACGCCTATCTCAATCCTACTCATCAAGTGGCCATGGATATCAAACTCCCTCAGGAGGGACAAATCCCATATCTATCACTCACCCCTCAAAAACCCCATGTGTCAAAGCCACCCAATCATCACCTTTATAACAACCCATGTTTCAGTATTGCGTTTGATGACGTCAAAGCGTACCCAATGACATGTGTTGAGTGTAGTGATTTCAGGTCAAAGAATCACACTCACCACCATCACTGTGAGTACTAAATGTGACTACCATGTCATGGTTCCATGTGTCAAACTCACAGTGGGTATGTCTGGTATACTTGTTCTCTAACAAGTACCTATGTGTTTAGTTTGATATCTCCAAATCATGATTAAATAGATTTTATCATCAACCAACACCACAATCTAATCTTGTGTGTCATTGTTGACTATCTACCTTCCACAATGACATCTGACAAGGGACATAAAAAGAATGTACAAACTCTTAGCATCTGTATGATCTCATCATTCAGGTCATCAACCTGAAAGCATACGTCATTGAGTATTGTCATTCTCTAGATATTCAATTTGTTCTATCATTATCTCATATGACTGAACCAGAAAGAATTGGAAGCTTGCCTTTGATGTTTATCAAATCAATCTTAATGTATCCCACCAATAATCCCATCATTGGCTCTTAGGTCATACATACCAATAGAAATGCCACACAAAAATGTGGGAACATCCCTAAGCCACATGTTACCAGAAACACATGTTAATTAAAATCGATTGTGGAAAGTAGATAAATAAAGAAACTATTACATCCAGATCCTTATCCTGCAATGAAACATGTTATATAAACATACATGAACCCTGATACATGTCCATGGTTCATAGGGTCCAGCTGTCACATAGGCTCAAAGAGTTCACCACCTGCTTATATACATAATAGGACATACCAGGTCAACAGTCGGATAAACAAGCTACATCAGCTATACATCATAAAACATCGTCAAAATACCTCCAAGGACCTGAGAGTACAAGGATGACTCTAGGACTCTACTACAAAACAATCAAAACAGCAGCATATCCATCTCTTGCCTCCTACTGTTCTTCTTGCTGCTCAGCCACAACCTCTCGACCACCATCACGTCTAGCACGATCACCTTAAAAGGTTTAAAACCAGTGGGGTGAGATGCATAGTCCCAGCAAGAAACATAACCCCCTCCGAAACTATAAAACGTCAAAGGAGAGCTAGAACAAATAAAGTAGGTAACTTATATAAGAAACTCGTATATACGGCATACTGAACAAAACTAACTGTATTAACAGCTTACCAAGATATCTATGAGGCATATAACCAGATGTTTCTTTATGAAACATGATTGATAAGATAAGATTTATAAGAACTTATCACAAGATATGATTAATGTACAAATAACTACAAGATATAACTAGGGCAACTATACAAGCAAGACCTCAACCAATGTTTCGTGTTTTTCCTTAAGCAATACATGTCGTACGACTAGATTACAATTTTATTATTCCCTGAGGAAGTGAGTCATCCTGCTCAAATCCAACCTTCGGTTGTGAAGCCCAAAACCGGTGCCATACAAGGTCAATGGGAGAGACGAACTCCATGACCTCACCTCCTCGTGGTCAGTGAACGATATCCAAAGCAGGGCCATACTCTCTTGCTTAAGTGGCCTCAACCACAGGGTCAGCTCCGCAGGCTACCCTTCTACAATACTGAGCCATGGGCCTATTCACCATGCTCTATAACACTGATCCATGGGCCCATTCACCATGTTCTATACACAACCGCAATTGCACGCTAATCCTCCTACTTTTAGCTAGGAGAAACCCTGCATATTCAACAATATGCACTCCAGGTAATCCCTCAGGATAAACATGTTTTACCATCACCAGCTACTGATGAAGATGGATCTATGGTAAGGGCAAACTACATGAAAGGTTCATCTATAATTAATTAATATATTTTAAGCGGTTTGCAAGATTCAACCAAGTTATGTAACATGTAAACTAAAACACAAGTAACAACATAGATCTCATTATCAGGTGTTACATTGTCACTCCTATTCTCAAAGCCAACCTCATCCTGATCCATCATAGGATCTAGCATTACATGTTACCACTTGGCCTCTTGCCAAACATCAAGATCCATCACAAGGATCACTGGGACTTAATCCCATCATCAGGGCACACATTTCCATTCCATGGGTAACACCCATCATATACCACAGGGTTCATCATAACCCTTGATGTTCCACATCATATCATTGTCATGCCATCACCCTAGCTTCATCATACAAATTTACCTGCATGGTTAGTGAAATCACAAAGGAGCAATGATACTTGTACAAGGAACATTTACAACTCTTTACTTTATTATGAGTGTCAACCATGCAACATAGAGGAGTGTGTTGCCCGAAAAGAAAGAGAGAAGAAGAAGAAGGTGCCAAGGAAAGGGAGAGATACCTACCACAAGATAAGGAAAGCGATAAGCTAGCAAGGTGTGTCGCCCAAGACACCAGCACTATCGGCCACCACTTGCTCCACTCTTCTCCTAGCTTGGCCACCAAAGGAAGGGAAGCAACTTAAAAGAACCAAAGAGCCTAGCAAGCAAAGGAGGGGTTCGATTATATACTAAGGGGTGAAGGGGAAGAGGAAGGCAAGGTGGCACCCGACCCTAGCACACTTGTCCAAGGGTTATGCCACATGCTAGCACCCAAAACCACTTGTCCACGACTAGCCACCCACTTATCAAAGCAATAGCCACTTGTCCAAAGATGGTGACACAAATGAGGCTAGGTTAAGGGGGTGTGTGTCACCCAATATGCAACCTAACACACCGTGGCCGACATATCCCCTTGCCCGACACAACAACACTCCTTGGCTAATACACCAAGGCACCAAGCTCTCCCTTGCCAGACACACTCAAGCAAGGAGGAAGGGTTTCAAGCCCAACAACAAGCCCAAGCTTAAACAAGCTCAAACGAGGCCCAAAATAGCTCAAGCAAGGCACCCAACCCATCCTCTTAACCCTAGAGGATGCAAGGAGAGAGAAAGATATCTCTCAAGGTGACAAACTTGCACACCAACCCTAGAACTTGGGTAATTTTCAAGTTGCACCTCAACCTCTCAACAAAGCATAAACAAACCCTAATCACAACTTCAGGTGATTAGCAAGCATCTCAACACAAGGTTTAGGCAAAACAAACAGGGTAAGCCCAAAACAGAGGTCAGGGTCCTTATAGTAAGTTTGTGTTTTACGTCAAATATAGAGCAAAGGAACCAACCAACTACTATATTTGATGTCAAACCATTTGATTAATTGTCGACATATTTTTAAACAAACTTAAAGAAAAATAGCAGCCTGTTGTTGAATGCTAATTTAAAATAGGAAAACAAATGTAGTTTTCATAGATAAATGTGATAAAAAAACAACACTTAATTATGTCATCTAACATTAGACTTTTCTAATATTACAAGTACTTGTTGTTGCCTATTACAAATATAAAATAAAGAGTTAACTTGTGTAAAAAAATAATATCTTTTAATAGGTGTATGTATATATCATGTATATAAATATATTTACTTTAGTTAACTGAGTCACCAGTGGGTTCTTGCGGATTACCCTTGAAACCCGCTATATAAACAGATTGGTATGGGTTAGGATAATTTTCAACGAGTGGTAAGTTTCACACCTAAATCCGACTTAAGCGGGTCGACCTGTGGGCGTCCTTAGATTTTGACCCTGCTTGATAGGTCTACCCATGCAAAAGCCATGCAATCCCTTGAAAGGGAAGATATTCTATCCAGTTTCCAAAGAATTGTACTTGTGATATCCCAATCCAGCATAGATTATGAAAATCACTTAGATTTAATTTTTTGTTCATTTATAAATCCTTCCCATTTTTGAAAATATCTTCTGCCTCCCCCTCTTAATCCAGATTCCTTCTCAAATATGCACCTACTATGCGTACATTTACTGATACTATTTATTTTTTATTTGTTTCATATGTTGTATTCAATGTCGTTATATATACACAATAATGTATATTCATTTTGCGACTATTTTCATATGTTGTGTTTAATGTCGTTATTTCACATGTTGTGTCTACTTTTTTTAAAAGCATTGACATTAGTACTTTTATAGATGTACATTACTAGTTGCCTCTCTACTTCTTCCCACTCTATATTCTTTCACAAAATTCATACATATTGTACATTTATCATTTGTATTGAATTTTTTTATCTATATTGTTTAAAATTGTTAAACAATTTTTTTCAGATATGAATGAAATTCATTATCCCGATCAAGTGATTAAAGTTATCTTAATTTTCCCAGCGTACAATACCAACACACATACAAGATGTACTATAGAAGGTGTAAAGTACAATACGTGGATCACTCCTTCAAAGTAGTTAGCCTAATTCAATATAGTGCATGATGTATCCCATGATGTACATAAACTAAATGTAAAGTATGAGACGTACAACAATAACATCATTTATCATAGTTGTGTAGAAGTACATTTGTCATAGTACATGATGTAAAATACTAGACATACAGTTAAGACGTACAACAATAACATCATTTATAAAAATTGTGTATAAGAAGTACATTTGTAACTGACACATTATATAAGAAGTACAATCCTAACCACATTCAATACATCCATAAATCACATACAGTACCTGAGAAAATCATGTACAAAAGAATGTTGGTACCTACATACAGTATCTACATAAACTAGTTCATATTTTACTAAAAGACATACACATGTTACTAACATATAATTTAGGTACAGTACATACACACATTATAGTACATCAGATATTTCACATGTTTTATTTTACACATCCATACAATACACGAGGTACAATACATGATGTATGGTACTAGACATACAATATGAGTGGTATGGAAGAGGGGAAAAGGCAGAGGAGATGGAACTGGGTTACAGAACTTGGGAAAGATAGTCAACATCACCAAGAGATGTCACTTCCTAACAACACTCCAACTAGACAGTTGGTAGGCAACTCTTCGACAGGCCCATCAGCAATTTCACCTAGCGTGAGTAATGTACTTGTGCTAGGCTAGTTGTGTGCAGAGAGATTTTTTAGCAGAGGAGTATGTGGCAGTGTTAGGCGATGGATAATACAACTGACATTGAACAAGACGTGAAAGACTGTCGGCTATAGTTCCCTCATGTGTAAGTACGGAGATGCGCTCTGACATGATTGACGAGAGTTGGAAATCGGACCTACTGTACTAGTGTGGGAATGTTAGTTGGGTGGAATGATGCTGGAGAGAGGAGTTGCAAGAGAAGAACGAGTTGGAGAAATTTTAGGCTGGAGAGAGGTGGGGCTGAATGACTTTTCAGCTTCTATATGGAGTCAATTAGTGTGGAGTTAATTTGTATTACAGAAAATAGCTGGGACCAGTTGTAGATTCCCAAAAAAATAGATGGGTGGTTGGATGTAGACCTGACTATGTGTAGTGTAACTCTTATATAGCATGCCAAGCTATGTTGGCACAGGTTCAATGCGCAGCAGGGTGCATTAATGCTGTTTTAGGTGGGAAAAGTAGGGTAAATGTGGAAAAATCGGTTGGTGCCAAAGTGCAGTTGGAATGAGTTAATAGCACAATTTGTCTTTTTTTCAATTTCTATTTCATCGTGGAACTCACTTCTTCTACTAGCATTAAAATCCTTCTTGAACTCACTTCATCGTGCATTACTGGCCATCATCCTCCTCATTAACTCCTTCCTACTCTTTAACACCTTCCTTCTCTTTAACTCCATCACTTACTTTATTTAGTGCTCATTTATTACTTTACATCTTTGTTTGTTGGGGATCATATTTTCCTATTATCAAATAAATGGGCTTCCCACTACTACTTGGTATTTCTCAACAAATGTGTATTTTTCTGTTCACGCCAATATGTTCTCCATTTTCTTTCTTACATTGGGTTCGCATTAGATGTAGAGTTGGGAAGTGAGTATGAAGAAACATATTCTCAAGATAATGATACAAATCACAGTCTAAGTTACGAAGATGTTGAACTTGATTGCGGAAGAAATTGCCTGGAAAGTGATGAAGATTTAGAACAAGTAAATGTTGAAGACAATATACATTCTTTGGATCTAAATATTGTGGTCCTACAAGAAGAAGATGTTTAAGAAGTAGCCACTCATGATCAAGGTGATTTTTCTAACATTATATGCTCATAAGTGATGAATCGAGTGCTTAACATCAAGGTGTCGAACCTTTAAGTACTATTTAAGGTACACATGTAATGTGGTGTGTAATGAATAAACGAGGCACACATATTAGAAACCAGGTTCGCATAATGAATTACTTTCATATACACAACTAATGCCCATAAAAGAAACCAGGCGTACGTGCATATTACAGACGAGGTGTGCATTAAAGGAGGCACATAATAAAGAAACTAGGCGTGATGCAATGCAAACTGGGCACAATCCAATAACATATAGGAGCACCTTTTACAAATGATGCACACATTTGATCTTTATTATACATGGTGTTAATCAAATGGGTGCATCTCAGTATTATTTCAGTGCACATATTACAAATGAGGCATGCATAATGAATGAATGAGGCAGATATTGAATAAAAAAGGCACATTTCTAAAAAGACGCATATACCAATACTACCTAGATGCAATCCAATACTATCTGTGCGCATTTCAATACTATCTAGACGCAATCTAGTACTGTCTATGTGTAATCCAATACTGTGTGGGAGCAAACCAATACAATATGTGTGCAATCCAATACTATCTGTGTGTTATAGTGTAAGCAAATGAATGACGTGCAGTTATAAAATGAGGCATGGGACATTAAAAATTGGGCGCATTTTTATACTTTCTAGGCATAATCCAAGCATATATGGGCGCACACAAAATATTTATTTGAAATAGTATAAATGATGTTATTTTCTTTCAATTTTGTTGTAGATCCCAATATAGATTACTATTGTTGAAGAAGTCAAAGAATTTTACAACAGTTTTAGAATTTTGAATAACTTTGGTGTTAGAGTTTTATCTTCAGGAAAGAATTGGAAGGGTGAAATATTTAGGATGAAGACAATTTGTGTGAAATTGGAAAATACTAATAGTAATAGTGATAAAATGTCATATTCGTAGAGGTGTAGTGGTAGAGAGAACTGCCATTCTCACATTATTGTTCATTTGAATGAGTCGTATGTTGTTGACAACTTTAATAATGAACACAACCATGATATGCTTGGAGTGGATCATATAATATTTTTACTATTAGGATTTGAACGGTAGAATACGTCGAGTTCACAGCGAAATAGCAAGACGAGAATAAAGAGAATGATCACACAATCACATAACGTAAGATTTACGTGGTTCGGTCGTGATTACCTACTCCACGGGAGGGGGCAAGATTTTCACTATGTTAGATATTACTAGAAGGAGCGCTCTGAAAAGAGACAGTCTACACCCTGAGAAGGGAAGTTTCCATTTACGTAAACATAATATAGGATGATTGAAAAATATTAATCAAGACACATATACTTATACATGTAGAACCGTAATCAGATTCCTATTCGGATACAGAATTTTGACCATACCATACTCATTAATCGGATCGGCGAAGATCCATTTAATTTTAAAAATGATCTACAATCGGATGAACATAATTTTTAAGGCACACAACAATCTCCACCTTGACGAGAAGTCTGCAACTCTCTGAATAAAAATAATAGTAGATCATCTCTCCTCCTCCAGCCCCTAAGGGGGTCATTGTAGGTTTTGTAGACTAACCAAGTCTAGACAATGTCTGAACTTGTAAACTTGCAATGGCTTTATCATCATATCAGCAAGATTTTCTTTTCTTGTAATCTTCTTCACCACAATCATCCCCTATGCTATCACCTCTATGATGAAGTGATACTTGACGTCTATATTTTCGTCTTCCATGAAACATCTGATCTTTTATAAGATAAATTGCACTTTTAATATCACACTAGATGGCCATTGTTGTCTCAAGAATACAAAATTTGGAACACAGTCTTCTAAGCCAAGTAGCTTATTTTATCACCTCTATGAATGCCCTGTACTGAGCTTTAGTAGTAGACAATGCAATAGTGGGTTGTAATGTAGTTCTTCAACTTAAAACAAAACTACCAAGAGTATAGAGATAGCACGTAAGAGAATGCCTTTTACTGTGGTCATTTGCAAAGTCAAAATCAATATAACCGACAACTGTCTTTGTGCTCTTGCCAAATCTAAGGAATATCAAAGATGTAACCTTAAGGTACCTAAGAATGTACTTGACTACTTGCCAATGTAGCTTTCATAGATTGGACATGTATCTTCTCACAATGCTAACTGCTTGAGCAATGTTTGAGCAAGTGCAAATCATAGCATACATGATGCTTCCAACTATATTGGGATAGGGAACACAAGACATGTACATTTCATCCTCTTCAGATAGAGGTGATTCAGCAAATGAGAGCTTCTTAAACTGGTCATCTAAAGGAATAGACACAGTGGATGCATCAGCCATAGAAAACCATTGTAGAACTTTCTTCACATACTTCTCCTGACTGAGAAATAACCTTCCAGTTTTGTGGTTTCTAATAATTTCCATCTCCATAATTTTCTTTCTTGCTCCCAAGTCCTTTATTTCAAATTTGCCACTTAGTGCACCAGAATATGTGTCCCTTCACACCATCAACATTACCCAGAAAAGTGCACTTTTACACTCTACGTTCGAGCTTTCCTTCATTTGAATAGACATATGCATGACAATAAAAAAGCAAATTTGAATACTTTGTAGGATGGCCAGACCAAACCTCTTCTGGAGTTTTGAAACCAAGTGGAAGAGATGTAGAATGATTTATAAGGCAAGCTGTAGTAGAGATGACTTTAGCCCAAAAATCTTTGGTAAGACCTGCACTGATCAACATGCACTATGCACGCTCTAGAAGAGATTTGTTCATGTGTTATACAACACCATTTTTCTCAAGTGTATGTCTCACTGTGTGGTGTTTTGAAATACCTTCAAACTAAAAAATATCAATAAATTCAGAAGGACAAAATTTCATGCATTTAACTATCCTCAACCTTTTGATGCACTTTCATGTTTGATTTTCAACCAACGTCTTCCATCTCTTAAACTAACCAAAAGTTTTATATTTATGTTTTAGAAAATACACCCACACTTTCCTTGTGAATTCATGAATGAAATTAAGCATAGATCAGGCACCACCCATAGAAGGAACAATAGAGGGACCCCAGAGGTCAGGATGAATATAATCAATGGTACCTTTTACATTATGATTTGTATTTGAAAATTTGACCTTTTTATGCTTTCCCATTACACAATGCTCACACAAATCCAACTTTTCAGTACTAATATCACTTAGAAGTTCTCTCCTACTTAATAATTTGAGAACTTCTGACCCATGTATCTGAGTCTCATGCCATAATTTTGAGGTATCTAGATTTTTATTGGTTGAGGAAGAAAAATCAATAGCTACACCGGTCATAGTTACACCAAGCATCTTGTAAAGGTTTCATGGAATACTTAATCCCTTAGTCAGAACATCATCTCCTTTTGGTAATGGACAAGATTCCATTTTTAGTCTTATATGGAAAACCATTGGGTTCAAGTAAGCTAATTGAGATGGGATTTTTCTGAAGGCCTTGAACATGACAAACATTTGTAACAGTTCAGATAACTCCATTGAAAATCTTTATGTAGGTTGACACAATGTCAATAGTCTTGCAAGTGGTATCATTCACCATGTTTACTACACATCAATAAAAGTATTCATAAGAAGAAAACCAATCCCCATGTGGACACATGTGTTGTGAACAACTAGAGTCTATAATCCATAATGCACATAAAGAAATGGAGGGGACGTCGGCTAGGGTGGGCGGTGATGGGGGTAGCGGAGGGAGCGCTGAGGGGACTGGCTCAGGCAGAAGGGGTGATGATCGGAACAAAGGGGGTTCTGGTGGAAAGGCAGGAAGTAGAAGCTCATCAAACCAGACGTTTATGAGAGGTATTAAGATCTCCGTGCAGGAGATTGGGTTAAACCTCTATTATAGCGGAATGTGAGGACCAAGCATGGAGAACGACGACACAATACCTAGAACTGGGGAGTCAGACATGGAGATGGATAACCCAGGAGCTGAGGAGACCACACCTAAGGAGACAGAGACTAGGGACTACAGGAAAGCCATCAGTGGTGGGAAAGAAAGCCCAGAAAGGGATTTGATTGATAGAAGCATGCTCGTGGGCATTGATCCCCAGTACATTGAACTCATATTAAATTAGGAAATCCCTGAGATCTTCATTAATGGTGAGGAGGAGGAGAACATGATGTCCCAGTGGAAGTTCTTAGTTATTGTCAAGCTGATAGGCAAGAACATCGGCTTTATGACGATGGCAGACATGCTCAAGCTATTGTGGAAGTCGGTGGGTAGGAAAAAGCTATACGAACTGGATAAATCCTTCTATGTGGTTCGGTTCTCAACTAAGAAGGATTATGAGATGGCCATGGTGGTGGGGCATGGTCAATCTTTGGCTATTTTTGATGGTGTGGAAATGGAATGCCACCTTTCAACTGAGTAATAGGCTGCCAGACCAAATCGTGACTTGGGTGCGGATCTTAAATCTCCCACTCCACCTCTATGATAGAGTCTTCTTTGAGACAGTGGGGAACGCTCTGGGGCAGCTTGTTAAGGTCGATGAATACACTTTATCCAGACAAAGCAGTAGATATGATAAGGTCACTGTCAAAATCAACACATCGACGCCCATTATTCCACCTGTCATTCTGAACGGAATCGACTACAACCTAGAATATGAAGTGTTGCCGAGCCTTTGCCTCACCTTCGGTCAACTTGGGCACAGTGCAAAAAAGTGCAAAAATAGAGGGGAGAAATAGGCGGTGGAGGTGTCAGATCCGGAGCACGACAAAGCGGGGGTGAAGTGGTCCGAGGAGATGGCGAAATGGCAGAAGGTGTATGGAAAAAAGATCTAGACCCAAAGGAGGACACCAACCAAGTCGAATGCATATCAGAAGAGTGGCACAGGAAAGGGCGAAAACAAATTCCAATCTCTGGCGATGCCGAAAGAGGAGGAAGCGGAAGAGGTAACTCATGAGAGGGTTGTGGTAGAGGGTCCTAAAGAAGGGGCACAAACAAAGGTGTGGAAGAAATTGAATACTGTCCAGGAAGATGAGAGAACAAGAAAGGTTCTCAAGGATATTACAAAGAGAAGCGACAAGGATATTAACAAGAAGCGCGTCAACATGTCTGAGAAGGAACCCATTGCAAAAACGGTGGTAAATCCACATGTATTTGAAGTTATAGTTGGATCAGGTAGCCATGTGGAAGTAAATACCTCACCAGTTGTGGACACTAGAGGTGTTAGTAGCATCCCCATAGACGAGGGACCTGACATGGAAATCCATAATATCACCCAACCCATCCCAATTCCTATGCAAACTCACGATAGGAGCCATCCCAACCTGTCTCCCACAAGAACAGTGCTCACCAGGAGCATGGCAAGGAAAATCTTGGAGGAGAAGAGCACCCCGCCGGACGGACATCAGACGGCGGTCTGAGTTTGGTCTGTTCTCGTTGCTTGTGTTTGATGTTTGGTCTGTCACCCATCTGTATGAATGAATATTCTGGTTTTGAATATTAGAGGTGCATAAGGTGATGAAGCGAGTAGGCTATTGAGAGAGTACAGAAGACAACAAAAAAATCAAACTGGTTGTGATCTCGGAGCCTAAGATCAGCGGCGAGGGTGCGGACAAAGCCATATCTCGCATGTACCATAGAGTCGAGGCTAGAGGCTTTTTCGGAGGCATTTGTCTCTTGTGGAACTCTGGTGACATCAACGACGAGATCTTGAGAAGCCACAGACAATTTGTCCATTTTTTAATCAATAACAAGCTCACTTGCACCTTCGTATATGCTAATCCTCATATCAATGTCAGAAAATTTCTTTGGAACCATTTGATCAATCTAAGTGGAAAGACCACTGGTGCGTGGGTCGTGGTGGGCGGCTTCAATACGATGATCTACCTCACAGAGAAGAGGGGTAGTAATTTGTTCAACCATGACGAAGCTATCGTCTTCACCGACACCATGATGAAGGTTGGTCTCTATGATATAGGCTTTGAGGGGCCTCCGTTTACCTATAAGAGCGGTTGCCTCCTTGAACGGTTGGACAAGGTCGTTGCAAATGTGGAATTTCTATCAAATTTCAGAAATATTCATACTGAACACCAACCTAAAATACGATCTGATCACTACCCC
The DNA here is from genome assembly GCA_963693085.1 of Alisma plantago-aquatica. Taxonomy (NCBI): domain Eukaryota; kingdom Viridiplantae; phylum Streptophyta; class Magnoliopsida; order Alismatales; family Alismataceae; genus Alisma; species Alisma plantago-aquatica. The sequence continues at coordinate 21,399,957 of OY856409.1, read as the reverse complement.
TTGTTAATCAAAGAGAGGAGCCAGGAAAAACACAACTCAAGATTGATTACGAGAGCATCTTGGTCTATGAACCTAGAGTTCCACAATGAGGTGAATAGAATCTAGGATCCCAATAAGGTCTTCCAAGAGATGTGGGAATCTGCCAAAGGTAGTATCATCCGGTGGAGTAGTAACATTAGAGAGAAAGAGAGAAAGAGGAAAAGTAGACTGATGGAACAAATTGCCAAGTTTCAATGCCGAACAGTTGAGAAACACGATGATAGGATGGAGGACAAGTTGTAGGGACTGACAAATGAGCTTGAGAATGTTCTAAAATTGGAGGAGTGGGACTGGAAATAGAGAAGCCACCAAAGTTGACTCAAAGATGGAGATCGCAACACAAAATTCTACCAAGCCTTCGTCAACCAAAGAACCCAAAGAAACACTGTTACCATGCTCAAGGATGACTCTGAAAGGTGGGTGGACAACAAGGAGGAGCTGAGGGACATGGTTAGATGGTTCTTTAGAAACCTATTTATTGTATGCACTAACCCTGATGCACAGGCCATCGAAGCTTACCCGTGAGTGTTTGAATCCCTGGAGCAACAAGATTACATGTGTATTGGTGCAACCCCCACTCATTAGGAAGTGCTCTAAGTACTCAAGAGGTGTGACCCATACAAGGAGGTCGGTCCTGACGGAGTGGATGCGTTTTTTTTAAAGAAGAACTGGAATACCATTGCCAACTCAGTAATGAGAACCATAGGTGGAGCTATTAACGGCGATAAGCTGGAAGACAATCTTTGTGATGCCTCGCAAGTACTAATCCCCAAGTCGTCGGAACCGGCGAGATGTAATGACTTCTGACCTATATCGTTGAACAATGTCATTCTGAAGCTTACATCTAAGGTCATCACTAAATGCCTAAAGCCATTCATGGATGGTTGGATCTCTCTACACCAGAGCAGATTTGTTCTGGGGAGGAGGATTACTGATAACATCACAGAGTAGTGCAGGAGATAGTCCACAATATGAGGAAAAAGAATTCAACTTCCCTTATGACAATCAAAATTGACTTGTCTAAGGCCTATGATAAAATGAACTGGAATTTCATTTTGGATATGATAAAAAAAGCTTGTTGGCCTCCAGACATCACGGAATATGTGATGAATTCTATAATGCAGGGACATACCTCCATTATTTGGGATGGAAAGACCCTCCCCCCTTTCTCGGCTAAGAGGGGCTTGAGGCAGGGAGATCCACTCTTCCCTTATATCTTCGTGATGTGCATGGAAAGGCTTAGTCAGGCCATCAGAAAGGCAGAACAGGAAGGTAAATGGCAGGGTCTATAATCTCTAGGTCTGGGGATAGAATCACGCATGTGGCCTTTGCCGATGATATTGTCTTCTTCACAAAAGCCATTGGGCAGCAAATGTGGGCTATGTTGTGCTACTTCAAGGACTTCAGTGCGGTGTCTGGCCAAGAAGTATCCTAGGAGAAATCATGTATCTTCTTCTCAAAAGGGGTGAGTAGAAAAAGTATTCATGTTATTTGTAAGGCGATCAGTTTTAAAAACACAGATGACTTGGGGAAACATCTAGGTATCCTGATTATCCACGGCAGGATCACCAAACAGACGTATGCGACAATGCTAGAGAAAGTTGAGAATAGGGTCAACGGTTGGACTGCCCGTACCCTCTCACTGGATGGACGGGTGACCTTAGCCAGATCCACCCTCACATCCATTCCTTCTTATGTGATTCAAACTGCTAGGTTGCCTTTAAAACTATGTGATAGAGTCGACAGAGCAGTGCAGAGCTTTGTATGGGGGGAGGCCACAAGAAACACCCTATATCCTTAGTGGTCTGGGATGCGGTTACTTCGGAGAAGAAGGAAGGTGGATTAGGTATAAAGTCGATGAGGACCTGGAACAAGACCCTTATGTGTATAAATGCTTGGGAAGTCAAAACCAATAGACCTGTCCCCTGGGTTAAAGGCATCAAAGGAAATTACAATCTGAGTATCCCTAGACCATCCATCAATAGCAGTCCATTTTGGATAGATTTGTGCGAGGTGAAGGATTTTATAGACATGTATTCCTATAGAAAGGTGAGCAACGACAAAGATGCATTGTTCTGGCTAGACAATTGGCTGCCGGATGGGGGTATCTTGGCAGAGGTAGCAACTAAAGTTGTCCTCGAGGACCTTTGGGACCTCAGGGTGATTTGTGTGGTTAACAGTAGAGGCAACTGGGATGAGGCTTTATCAATGACTTCTTCAACGAGTAGATAGCAAGGAGAATCCTAGGTATGAAGGCACCAACGGAGGAGAGCGGGGAGGATGGGTGGATGTGGAAGGGAACTCAGTATGGCTTCTTCACCACTACATCAGCTTATAATTTTGAATGACGGTAATCATGGGAGGAGAGCAGGATGTTGGGAGAGACTTTGGGGCAGCAAGTGCCCAGAAAAAGTTAAAATGTTCTTCTGGTTGGCACATAGGGATGCCATTATAACAAACAAGAGAAGGAAAATATACCATATTACAATCGATGATACCTGACCCAAGTGTCTGATGGAGGAGGAGACGACCTTGCATGCCCTCCGGGACTGCCCAACAGCTAGGGAGGTGTGGAGTTACTGTCAGATTGAGCAAGCTATCCCCAATTTCTTTGGAGTGGATCTGGAAACCTAGATGAGTAGGTTTTTGAAGGAGAAATAGGGTATCAAGGAGAGAACTATGATGTTGGCATGGAAGATCTAGGGTGCTAGAAATTTGAAGACCTTCAAAGGCAAGGATATCCCGACATCTTTTCTCTACACTACCGCCGAGGATATGGTGAGGAGGGGAGGTCACAGTGAGGGTAGCATTTTGTGCAACAAGAGCGATAATCTGGTGATGAAATGGTCAGTTCCAGATGAAGGCTGGATGAAGTTTAACACTGACGTGGCAACCAGCAATAGAGGAGATGCCATTATTGTGGTTGCTAGGGACATGATAGGTCATTGGATTAGAGGAGTGAGCAGGAGTTGTAGCTGTGTCTCCATCATGGAGGGAGAGATCTAAGCTATAGAAGCCACTGTGGAGCAAGTTGGTGCTATGGGAGCCAACAAAGTGATAGTAGAAAGTGACAACAAGAAGGCCATCGGTTGGGGGAGGAATGAGACAAGGCTGCCCCCAGCATACATGCTGGTGCTGAACTAGATTAGAAATAGGGTCGGGAGCTTTAAGGAGATCAAGTTTCAATTTGTGAGAGGAGGAGCCAACCAGGCGGCCGACAACCTAGACAAGCACCACCTAAAAAACCTAATGGATTTCTACACCCATACCACCCCCTGGACTCTATCCGACATCTTGTCGAGAGGGATAGAGAGATTAGGGCTCAGTCTACCCCCAAGTCGCCCGTGACCCGAGAGACAGAATTTGTATTCATGAGTTGGAGGTTGTAAGAGGAGGACGACATGAATAATAGTACCTCCTATCTTCTTCAAAAAAAAGTCTAGAATCCATGAAGGTTGAGAATTTGTGGATGAAGAAGAAAACAATGATGCAATTAGAACATAATCTATATCTTATGGTGATACATTAGTATCTAAAGGTTGTTCTTATTTTTCACCAGTGTTCTCTCTCTTCTTCTTGTTCTACAACTTGTAGCATTCATAAACTATGTGTCTAGTCTTCTTACAATATTTACAGACCTTCTTTGATTTTGACTTAGATCTGTGTATCTCCTTCTTATTGTTACCCTTTACCTTTATTCGAACCCTCACCATGAGCTCTTCTTACTGACACCATCTATAAGAAGCAATTAGCTATTTATCAACCATGATATTTGAAAACAACAAGGATTTAACATACTCCACCTTGACTGAAGACTTTCCATATAGAATACTTTTTTTAAAATTTCTTGTATGAGGGGGGCAAAGAATATAACAAAATAAGGGCTTCACCTTTGAATTTAATATATATGTTTTCCAAATAAATAATAGAAGTAAACTCGTCAATGCGATCACGGATAGAACTAACTTCTACCATGTGCAGTAGGTATAGATTCTACTTCTGATAGAGTTTGATTTAGAGAGACTTCTTCATATAGAGATCTTTGTGTTTCTTCCAAATCCCAACAGCAATGGTTTCTTAGGCAACTTTATCCAAAACCCTATAGTCCAAGCATAACTTGATGGTAGTAAGACTCTTCTGGTCCATCTCCTTCTTTTCTTTGTCCTTATAGTTGTTGGAATCTTCTCGATCCCTTCTAGAGCCTCAACGATTCGTTGTTGAACAAGCACACCACACATCGTAATCTGCCACAGTCGGAAATTGATTTTACGATCAAACTTATCTTGAGTATGAGGTTATGATACCAATTTTTTAAGATTTGAATGATAGAATATGACGAGTTTGTAGAGAAATAGAAAGATGAGAATAAAGAGAAAGATCACGCAACCATAGAATGCAAGATTTACATGGTTTGGTTGGGATGACCTACTCCACAGTAAGGGGTGAGATTTTGACTATATCATAGACGAGACTACTAGGAGGAGCGCTCTTGAAAGAGGCAAAATAAATTAATCGGGATGACGAAGATCCATTTAATTTTGGGCTTGATCGACAATCAGATCAGCATAATTCTTCTAGGAACACAACATTTACCGTCTATGAGAAATGTGTCCTCCTTGCAGTAGAAAAGGCTTCTTATTAATGATCAGACTGATATATCAACATCACAGTCAATGGTTGCACTTGTTGTTGAGGCTGGTGGGGTAACCAACCTAACATTTATGGAGAAGTATGCATGTAATATAATAAGTTAGTGTAGGAGATTAAACCTTAGGAAAGGAGGCGCAAAAGTAATGTATGATTATTTCACCAAAATGCAGACAAAGCAATCTGATTTCTTCTATGTCATTGATCTAGATGACAATGATGTTTTAAGAAATGTTTTTTCATATTCGAGAGAAGTATCATAGAATAAGTACTTTGGTGATGTTGTATCTTTTGATAGTACATATCTCACTAACAAATACAAGATGCCATTCTCTCCTTTTGTTGGTTTAAACCAACATGTGCAAACAATCTTACATTGTTCTGGGATTTTATATGAAGAGACAACTCAAATTTCATATGTTTATTCAAGATGTGGTTGTTATGCATGCAAGTTAACTGAAACTATTTTACATCTAAAGATTTTATTGTCACTAGTTTGCAAATCCTAACATATATTATGACAAATGTTTTAGGTGTTCATCCAAAAGGTATAATTATGGATCAAGCACAAGAAATCATAAATTCTATCACTGAAGTATTTCCTAATATTAAACATAGGTTGTGCTTGTGGAATATAATGAAGAAGTTACCCTAGAAGTTTGAAAATTCAGAAGGAGAATGGAAATCTATAAAACGAGTTGTATATGACTCAATAACTACAATTAATTTTGAGTCCAAGTGATTTAATTTAGTTAACTTGTACAATATACAAAAAATAGATGGGTTTAAAGGATGTACCCTATACGAGACATGTGGGTTGTATGTTTTGTCAAATCATCATTTTGGGCTGGAATTCTACAACACAATGGAGTGAGTCTATAAATGCATTTTTCAAAGACTATTTCAAGAAAGAACAACACTATAGGAGTATGTTGAACGATTTGAACTTGCGGTAAGTGTGAAGTTAAAGAAGGAGCTTGAAGCAGATTATGATTGCATTCACAAAAAGTCAGTGTTGATAACTACATTTGAAATGGAAGGGCAGCTTGCTGAATGGGATAGTGACGTGTATTTTACTACGCGCTAAAAATGCAAGTGTACGCGTCGAGTAGTACAGGCCTTTGTGAGGCCCGAGTCGAACACAGGGATACTCGGAATTATTGGAGACTTCTACTAACTATTCGCGATCAACTAAGCCGAATAACAAATTAGGGTTTGTTGTCAAAATTAAAAGAAAATAAAAATAAAACAAAGCAAACAATCGATTAAAGGTTAATTTAATCAATTCAAAAAGGTATCTTTAGGATTGCGGTTTCACCACGGGTTTTCATTGTATTAGATTTCATATAATTCCTCAATCTTCTCTCACTATCCGGGTAGTGGCCTGAAAACAGAATTACCCACTGTCGTGGTGTAATTCACTACTTAGGTTTAGGTCGATTCCACCGTCGTAGTAATCTATCCCCTAAACTAAGTGCATTACGAACGATCTCTCAGTTTCCACCATTAATTTTACACCTCCTTTGTCAATGGATTTATCGATTAATGTAGGTTTCATCTCTTTTCAACCGTTAATCCTTCTGTCGAAGTGATTAAGGGCATTAGGTTATTATTATGGTGATCAAGCATAACAATATATGGAGAAAACGAAACTATACCACAGATTTAAGAGATAACATATGAATTATTAATATAAAACTATCATACAATGAATTCTCGGGCTACTCCCGGTCCTAAAGATGGAGGGGATTAGCCCCGCATGTTCATCTCACACAAGTACATGGTAGAAATAGGGGAAATCATATGAAAAACGTGAATTGAATGGGAAAACCCCTGAACGGAGAAGAACCGATTGATCCTTTGCGTAGAACACGAGCTTTCCTGCCTCTCGGTGGTGAAATCCATCTTCGGCAGCGTTCGGATCGACAGGTATGAACTTCTAGCCTCCGTTCTCCTTTCTCTCGCTCCTCGGCACTTGTGTAATGGAAAATGAGATGATCATCTTGTCTGGGCGGCCGTCATTAGGTATAAGTCCCTCATTAGGTCGTTAATTAACTCCAGCCATCCGATTGAAATCAATCTGAATCCAACACATATCTGACGGTGTCGATACCATCGACGCGGGTCGATGGTATCGACCCAGTGTAGTAGCGACAACCTTCTTGTCTTTTCGTCTGAGTGTGTGAAGCCATCTCGATACCATCGACTTGGGTCGATGGTATCGACTACCCTGTAGCGACGGTTTTGTCGTTTAGTGTCGTTGTAGCCTCCATGCGTCGATGGTATCGACTTGGGGTCGATACTATCGACCGCTTCCTCGCCAGCAACCTGAAGGGGTCTCGATACCATCGACTTGGGTGTCGATGGTATCGACTCTTTGCTTCTCCTTTCGGCTGGCAACTTGTGGCCTTGTCGATGGTATCGACTTCCGTCGATGGTATCGAAGGAAGCAAATACTTGTTTTTCCTGAAATTCAAAGACAAGATCAAATAAATCCACACGAATGATATTAATGTGATGATGAGTGCTCAAAATAATGAAACTAAGGGGATTTGACATAAAATGATGGCAAAGACCAAAATAGGTGAATTATGCAATATTAACCATAAAACTGACTAATAAAAGCACAAAACACATATCAAAAAGGTCTATAAATGCGAATCAAAATCATCGCATCAAACTCCCCTAAGCTTGAACATTGCTCGCCCTGGAGCAACTAATCCTTAGAATAGAATTGCAAATGTCAACTGAAAAACAACACACCAACCCAACATCTCATATGACTCCCACTAAACATTCTCAAACCGGCCTTCTCTAACCACAGAACGGTAATTACCCTAAAGGCGACCGTAATCATCAATAAAAGAAATTAACCTCCAAACCGATGAACACTATCACATAAGGCAGTTAACATAATAAAATTCGCCGATTAAGCATTGGTGCATCTTGTGATCGCCTATACTACGTTGCTCGCCCTAACTACCATCTACATGGAAGCAGTTCTCCTGATAATCATTAGTGAGGAGAAATTCACGGTGTCCTACCAATTCGAGCAACAGGTGGATAAAAATGGGTGGCTCATGGAAGAACTTGGAAGTATTGTACAGTTTCAACATGCATAATATAAAAATGTCCTATATTATGCAAATGCACATTAGAAATGCCCTAATGCCTAAAATTGGGTGGAATGATGCATGCACTAACCTTCCACCTCAAAATGAGATGGATATCTAGTCAACCTATATCATGTACTCAATTATCCTGAAATGCGAGTGATATCATGTTCCTTTCTCCTTCTTATTTCACTTTCTTCTAAATTTTTTTTTTAATATATTGTTGATTTTCAGAATTTTTTTTCTTTAGCCCACATATCCATAATTGCTTAAAGATAAGTTTATTGGGCTATTTTCTTCATGCTCAGAAATTTTTGCAATATTTAGAAGGTATGGAACAGTTTAATTCATCATTGGGGAAAAATTGAGGTACATGATATACTTTATGCATGAAAATCATGGATGCAACTACATGGCATGCACCTAAAGGTAATGTGCATGAAGCCCAATATTTTTTTCTTCTTTTTATGCAAACATATGGAAAATACCAATGCAAGTCCTATCTAAATGCTATGCACACAAAAAGGAATTAAAACTGCACTTTACTTCCAATTCTTAGGTGAATTATGAAAAAATGACGTGGAACGATCACAAGATTAGATGATTGAACCTTAGAAAGATATTATGTGTCCCTCCTTACTGACCTGTGTAGTAGTTTAGAGGGTTCTCTCTCTTACATCCAATTAAGGTCTCATTACCATTTGGTTTGGTTAGGCTCAAACAACCATTACTGTCCACTTTCATGAATCATTAGGAGTACAGGTGTGAAATGTTGTTTTAAAGTTGACATAATCAATCATTTTCGTAGGATGTGTTCCCCAAGGTCAACCAAAGCAAGCTATCCAAAGACACAAAAATTTTTAAAATTCCCTTAAATTTCCCATGAACTAACAGCAAGATGACACACTTTTACGACATCCACAATTACACTAGATAGCACGTGGATCCTACAAAAACTAGAGATGCAAGAAACAACTAACAATGCTAAAAACTAAGAACAATAAAAGATAGAGCTGTTCCAACTACCCCCCTAAGCTTGAATCTGACTATGGCCTCATCATTAAAAACAAACTTAAAGATTGGAACAGAGATACCCGATCACTCTTGTGGAGGTGGAGGTGGCTGCGAAGAAGTGGGGTCCCAAGACGGGAACTGCCCTTGGAAGTTCGGCTCATACGGGGGCATTGGTGGAGGCTGTGGATACCCACCAAAATAGCCCTGACTCCAGTAGTGGTCGTAGAATGGCTGTTGTTGCTTCTCCATCCTATGCAGCCGATCATGGATGCTCTCTTGATTGGCGAAAAGAAGGCGCTCATTCTCGAAGATCGCCTGCTGGTTGACAAAAAACTGGTTGGTGGTCTCTTGAATACCGGCATATGCAGCGGTGTGGCTGTGCTGCGTCTGCTGAATATCTTGGAGCATGTTGTACATGCCCTGCATAGAATAAGCATCCTTGCTCTACTGCGAGGGCTGCGGCGGTGGAGGCGGCGTAGGCTGTGAAGATGATGATGCACTTGGATGCATCCGAGGATGCTTCCGGGGTGCTACTCGTGCGCGAAGAGGTGTGAAAGTCTCTTCTGCCTCCTCTGCCTCGTCGTCCTGTCCGTTGTCGCCGCCGTCATTGCCGCTGCCGTCATTGCCGCCTTCTTCATCATCGGAGTCGATGGATATGATCAGCCATCTGAAGTGTTGTGCGCCCTCGATGTTGAAGACGGGATCCGGCAGTGCGCATTCCTGGTAAGTGTGGTTGACGTGGCAGTGCGCGTACGCCAACCCATCCCGCAGAAGAATAAGGTTAGAACGGTGCAGATGTTGCACGTTCACCTTACTCCTCGTGGAAAGCGGAGTCATGGTGGAAAAGTTGAGCCCGAGGTAGTGCGCCAACTTGGTGATGAGCCCGCCGAAATGAATCGGGGCCTTCCTCGTACTCCTCTTTACCGCCAGGACGCGCTGCAGGAAGAACGCACCCCAGTTGCATTCTTGTCGCTTCAGGAGCATGTAGAGAAAGAAAAGGTCGCTCTCCTGAAATTTGCTCAATGCCAGATCGCTACGAGCAAAGAATGTGAAACTCAACATCCGGTGTAGGACCCGGACGAATGGATGCTCGAAATCTGCTACTGCAGCATTGTGGTAGCTCACTGTCTTACCCGCCGGCACTGTCACTAGCTCGGCGAAGATTTTGTCATAGTCTGTGCGGGAATCTGGGCGTCTGTGATCATTTTGAGAGTGGTTCCAGTTGAAGATGTCATTGAACTGCTCAAGCGTGATGTTGTAGTCGATGTTGAACATCTGGAAGGACACCCGGCCCTTGATCCACTCACGATCAGAAGCAACTACGTCGTTGGGCACGACGCAGATGTCAAGGGACGCCATGAATTCCGCCACCAACTCTTTGTAGGTGGGCCATTCGCCGAAGAATGGCTAACCATCCGCATGGTACTCCAACTCGTCATCCATTCTGCCGGTGTGATGTGCTTTCCCTTTCAGAACATAGGCCAAGTTGGCCTCGAATCCAAGCTCTTGGATCATACCCCGGTCCACATACCGGGTAGGCTCGATCTTCCGCTTCAAGATCTCTTCATAGATCTTCCTCACCTCTATGGATGGGTGAACCAAGCGCGGACATGATACTGATGTAGGAGGAGGTGGCACAAACTCCATGATATCCATAGGATTCGCGTGAGAGGATGATGCTCCGGTGACGTGCACCATTGTTGCGAGAGAAACGGGATTAGAAGAAGAGCTCAGGGAAGATGGAGAATTAACTCTCCGCTCAGTGAAGATCTTTGCTCGATGGTGATGCTCTTCGATCTTGGATGGCTCGGGGGAGTGCTCGGCGCAAAGGAGGAAGATCACTCTGAAGGTGTGACGTCAAATGACGTAATGACTCTCCTTATATAGACTTGGCCGGCGCCTCTGTTGACCCGTCGATACCATCGACGCGGGTTGATGGTATCGACACGTCTCGATGCTATCCGCCCCCCTCGCGAGTATCGACGGCTGACGATTGCTTGATCTTGAAACCCAGATTGCCGACTCGTCGATACCATCGACATATGTCGATAGTATCGACGCGGTACCCGGATCGATGACGTGGATGCTGCGATCGCCGTCGATTTCTTTACGCTGATCGGTGACATGGATCGTCGATACCATCGACATAGGTCGATAGTATCGACTTGGCTTCATTGCGACACCACCACTTTGCACTTCAACCTGTGACCATGTCGATACCATCGACGAGGCCGTCGATGGTATCGATTTGACTGAGACAAATCGATCTGAACTTCTCCAGAGATCTTGATGGTATCGACTCTTGTGTCGATACTATCGACTGTTGTTGGGCGACCTGCCTGTAGGTGTGTCGATACCATCGACGAGACCGTCGATAGTATCGACTCAGAACGAACTCTGTAGTTGTCAACCTGAACCTATGTCGATACCATCGACCAGTGTGTCGATGGTATCGACCCTGCCTCAGCCTGCACAATGAACAAACGGATCAATGTATCTTCTTTACACTAAAAATTGAACGAAATTAAAGCAACCTATGATTATAATTAAACTATCCTAATGTACCGATGGTTGGGTTGCCTCCCAACAAGCACCCTTATTTAACGTCTTAGGCTAGACGGTATGAAGCTCATCCTCTTTTCACCTTGGGAACTGTGCTTAGAGGATCATGTGGTAATTTGAATTCGACTCGATCTCCTCCAATTCCCAATGACAAAGTACCTCTCCCTAAGGCAGTCACGACGTCCGCCGTTGCTTGAAAAGGTCTTCCTAGAAGAATTTCACAGCTTTGGAGCGGTGGCATATCCATGACAACAAAGTCCACCCGAAATATGAATCTATCTACTTTGACGAGAACATCTTCACATACTCCATAGGGTCTCACGGTAGACCCATCCGCCAATTCAATGGTTGCGGCCAACTTCTTTATCTCTTTTAACCCAAGCTCTTGAAATGTCGCCAGAGGCATGAGATTTATGCTAGCGCCGGAATCACATTGTGCTTTAGGAAAATGTCGACCACCTATTGAGCACGGAATGTAGAAACCTCATGGGTCTTTTCTCTTCTTTGGCGAACTCCCGTGTATCATAGAGCTCACTGTCTCATTCATCCGACAAATATCATCGTCTTTTATACGCCTCTTCTTATTGATGATTTCCTTGATGAACCTCCCATAGGCGGGTACCTTCTCGATCATCTCCACTAATGGAATATTGATGTGGAGTTTTCGGAATATCTCCAGGAATTTCCTAAAATGACGATGCTCTTTCTTGGACTTAGGATTGACCAGATTTGAAACATCTACTGCATCAACACGCCTGTGAGGTGGCACAGATGAGCTTTTCGGGGTTACCTCCCCTAAGCTTGCTTCAATCACTCCCTCAGACGTGGGCTTTGGCGAGACATCCTCAATAGTAACAGCTTGTTGTGGTTCCTCTCTCGCATTCGCTGTATCCACACGTGCACAAACAACTTCAATTGTTCTTCTTACCTAGATGGAGATACAATATTCATAACTCGGTGTGATTTTCTGAAGAACGGGTTTCCGCCCGACAATCCATAGTAAGTGCGTGGATACGGTATCGCCGGTGTCGCATGCGTATTAAAAGTCATTTTTCTTTCTTATTTAGCTTCTTGCACCTGAGATTCCTCCTCATTGCTTACCACAGAAATATACTTGACATGGTGGTGTGCTTGGGCCACGTTTGCATTCTCGGCTGATTTCTGTCGATGTGCGTGCTTGATAGCAGCCACTTCACTGGAAATCTGTGCCACGGTGGTTTCTAATGCCCGCATTTGTGCTCCATGGCTTTGCAGCGTCTGTCCAAACTTGGTTAGAATATCACCTTGAGATTGCAATTGCTTACCAAACATGGCCATCATCTCTTGGTTTTGTTGTACCATTTGACTCAGTAGTTCAGTGTTCTTATCCTCGGCTCTCTGCTGTAGCTTGGCATCCGGATCCTGCAGAAAATTATTCAGATCCTTCCATGAAAACTTTTTATCCTTCCTCCATGCATAGTCATTGTTTCTATAACCCTGTTGTTGCATGAATTTCACTTGGGCTTCCTCATCCTCAGATGTATCTTCCTTAGATAGCAGCTTTTTTGCTAAAAGATCTAACTTATCGTTCAGCTCCTTAACTATTCTGGATTTTCCAGCAGCTTTGACCTGCTCCATAGCACCTCTGTCACCCCATGACTGTTTCCTAGCCATGTTCTTTAATATCTCCCAACATCTGGTATCCGTATTATTCAGAAAGAATCCGGATCCAGCTGAATCAAGGTTACTCCTATCGTGCTCGGAGAGAGAAAAATAGAAGATTTTCACTTGTGTTTCCTTATCCAGCCCATGATGTGGGCACCTCCTCACCATGACTTGAAATCTCTCCCAGGTCTCCGAATATGTCTCTCCAGCCTGTTGAGTGAAATTGTGAATTTTTATGATCATGTCGTTAGTCTTCTCAGGAGGGAAGAACCTCTCAAAGAAGACTTCCACCATATGATCCCAAGTCTCCACAAATTTTTCATCTAGGTTGTGTAGCCATTCTCGTGCAATTCCCGCTAGAGAGCACGGGAATAGCTTCAAATAAAGTGCAGTCTGCGGAAATCGGTCAATTTTCACCATATCGCAGTTCTCCACGAATTGACTCAGGTGCGCAACGAGATCCTCATTCTTCAAACCGTGGAAAGCATTGGACTTAACCAAATTAATTAGAGCTCGATCAATCTTATACGTCGGTATATTGATTGCTTGCTTCTTTATCGGCCCTTTAGAGGCAGATGCGGAAGAAGCTTTGATCTTCGCCCATATCGTTGGTTCTTTGGCCATCTCTTCGTGTTTGACTTCAGAACCCTCCTCTTCTTGTTGCTATTGCTCTTGATAATCCTCGTATTCAGGTCCCAGAAACGGAACCTCGGGTGTGCGATTCGCATAGTCCATACTACGTGTGTGCACCATGCAAAGTACCTGAAATGAGAAAATCCGAGTTCAGTACTAAGCTTAGACGAGTATAACAATTATAGAGAAATTTAGAAATATTTGAAGTTGTTTCAAAATAAAAAAAAATGTGGCCTAGAGTGGCCGCTCATAGCACTCGAAGTGCCAACAATTTGCCGTATCCCCGGCAACGGCGCCAAAAACTTGATGTGTATTTTACTACGCGCTAAAAACGCAAGTGTGCGCGTCGAGTAGTATAGGCCTTTGTGAGGCCCGAGTCGAACACAGGAATACTCGGAATTATTGGAGACTTCTACTAACTATTCGCGATCAGCTAAGCCGAATAACAAATTAGTGTTTGTTGTCAAAATTAAAAGAAAATAAAAATAAAACAAATCAAACAATCGATTAAAGGTTAATTTAATCAATTCAAAAGGTATCTTTAGGATTGCGGTTTCACCGCGGGTTTTCATTGTATTAGATTTCATATAATTCCTCAATCTTCTCTCTCTATCTGGGTAGTGGCCTGAAAACAGAATTACCCACTGTCGTGGTGTAATTCACTACTTAGGTTTAGGTCGATTCCACCGTCATAGTAATCTATCCCCTAAACTAAGTGCATTACAAACGATCTCTCAGTTTCCACCATTAATTTTACACCTCCTTTGTCAAGGGATTTATCGATTAATGTAGGTTTCGTCTCTTTTCAACCGTTAATCCTTCTGTCGAAGTGATTAAGGGCATTAGGTTATTATTATGGTGATCAAGCATAACAATATATGGAGAAAACAAAACTATACCACGGATTTAAGAGAGAACATATGAATTATTAATATAAAACTGTCATACAATAAATTCCCGGGCTACTCCCAGTCCTAAAGATGGAGGGGATTAGCCCCGCATGTTTATCTCACACAAGTACATGGTAGAAATAGGAGAAATCATATGAAAAACGTGAATTGAATGGGAAAACCCCTGAACGGAGAAGAACCGATTGATCCTTTGCACAGAACATGAGCTTTCCCGCCTCTCGGTGGTGAAATTCGTCTTCGGCAGCGTCCGGATCGACAGGTATGAACTTCTAGCCTCCGTTCTCCTTTCTCTCGCTCCTCGGCACTTGTGCAATGGAAAATGAGATGATCATCTCGTCTGGGCGGCCGTCATTAGGTATAAGTCCCTCATTAGGTCGTTAATTAACTCCAGCCGTCCGATTGAAATCAATCTGAATCCAACGCATATCTGACGGTGTCGATACCATCGACGCGGGTCGATGGTATCGACCCAATGTAGTAGCGACAACCTTCGTGTCTTTTCGTCCGAGTGCCTGAAGCCATCTCAATACCATCGACTTGGGTCGATGGTATCGACTACCCTGTAGCGACGGTTTTGTCGTTTAGTGTCGCTGTAGCCTCCATGCGTCGATGGTATCGACTTGGGTTCGATACTATCGACCGCTTCCTCGCCAGCAACCTGAAGGGGTCTCGATACCATCGACTTGGGTGTCGATGGTATCGACTCTTTGCAGCTCCTTTCGGCTGGCAACCTGTGGCCTTGTCGATGGTATCGACTTCCGTCGATGGTATCAATGGAAGCAAATACTTGTTTTTCCTAAAATTCAAAGACAAGATCAAATAAATCCACACGAATTATATTAATGTGATGATGAGTGCTCAAAATAATGAAAGTAAGGGGATTTGACATAAAATGATGGCAAAGACCAAAATAGGTGAATTATGCAATATTAACCATAAAACTGACTAATAAAAGTACAAAACACATATCAAAAAGGTCTATAAATGCGACTCAAAATCATCGCATCAGATAGTTTGGATGTTTTTAATAAATTTCAAAGAGAGCTAGAAGGACTCATGTATTGTAACACAGTTCATAAACACACAACTGGAGAATGGATTTTCCTTGAGATTCTTTTTTTTTTGGAAAATTTGGGTAAATATATTCCAAACCCCTAAACGGGGACAAAGTTACAAATCACATCCAACATGTGACTAAGAAACATAAAAGGAAAGGAATTACAACAAATCCCAATTCCTAGCTACTACAGGAGTAATATTAAGCTTTGAACTATGAATTTGATAGTGGTATTTAAACTCCCTAGCAAGCTGCGAGAAAATCATAATGAAATCTGACGAGCCTCCATTGTGTAGTCTTTTATTTCTTTCCATCCAAATCAGATATACTGCACCAGTAACAGCCCAAAGCTCCAATGCTCCATTATGTTTAGATCTGGAACCAATGTCCGCAAGACATGCATGAAGTGAATACGAAGACCTGATGTTAAGTTTTAATTGAGCTCGACCCCAAATATAACGCCAAAACTTGCATTTCTCAAACAAATGTTGAACTGAGTCTGATTCTTGATGACAAAGCAAACATGGTGGTACTGGAATTCCAGACCATGAGCTGATCCTCTCATGTGTGGGTAGAATATTCTTAAGAGCTCTGAAGGAGGTGAGACTCCATCTAGGGTAGTACTTCCATTGCCATAAATTACTATAAGCAGTATCAATGGGTTGTTTTTGTCGAATATTATCCCAAACAGTCGAATCATCCACGCTATAGAGGGAGGGTCTAAGGAGAGACATCCTCCTATAACTAGTAGAACCCATATTATATCGCACAACAGTAGCAAAATGAGCATCGTACCTTCTGGTCATCCAAGACGTCCATATGCTTTGTGAGTCAAGAAGCTTTTTAACCCTTTTCAACGTGTAGTAATCAGCTAGTTCATGCAGATTTTTGAGACCCAGTCCACCTTCATCTGTAGGAAAAGCTAGCTTAGTCCAGCTAGATGGGTGTGTAGAGCTGCCCCAGAGAAAGTCCGATAAGAGAATTTCCATTCTACTTAGAACGGCAGAGGGAATCTCGCCCATTCACATCCAATAACAGATCAGCCCCATTGCACAGTGTTTGATGAGCATTAGACGTCCAGCCATAGAGATTTTGGAACCAGGCCACCTTTGTATCATATCTCTAAGTTTGTCGATGCATTCATGAAAGTGTCGTCTTCTAAGATTGCCTCCAGCCATAGGGAAACCCAAATATTTAGTGGGCCAAGAACCTCTTTGTCCTTGAGATTCTTGAAAGGAAGAGGATATGTGTTGATTCTAATGATTTCTTGTCACGCTCTATGTCATTTCATATTGTCTATAGAACTTTAAAGAATGGAGCTATTTGTGATTGTTTGATATATTTGAATGTCACACATTATGTAAATTCATCTTGTCTATATAACTTCAAAGAACAGAGCTATTTGTCATTGTTTGATGTTTGAATCATCGGGCATTATATGTAGACACATGTTTACTGTCTACATACTTCTTGGGATCGACAAATTGAATAAGCAATATCACTTGATTGACATATGGAGGAAGGATGTGAAGTGCATTTTAAGCAAACTAGACACCATAGAATCAGTAGACTATATTAACCCAATTAACATGTATGAGGTGGTTCTATAAAACATCCACTCACTGGTGATGCAGTTGCTCTTTCTCAACATAATTTTATTATAGTTATGCAAGGAATGGAGACAGTAAAATTTCAACTTTGTCTTAGACATATTATAGGTAACAATTTGTAAAGAAAATAATTGAATATGTCATTTCATGTTGTCTATAGAACTTTAAAGAATGGAGCTATTTGTGATTGTTTGATATATTTGAATGTCACGCATTATGTAAATTCATCTTGTCTATATAACTTTAAAGAACAGAGCTATTTGTCATTGTTTGATGTTTGAATCATCAGGCATTATATGTAGACACATGTTTACTATCTACATACTTCATGGGATCGACAAATTGAATAAGCAATATCACTTGATTGACATACGGAGGAAGGATGTGAAGTGCATTTTAAGCAAACTAGACACCATAGAATCAGTAGACTATATTAACCCAATTAAGATGTATGAGGTGGTTCTATAAAACATCCACTCGCTGGTGATGCAGTTGCTATTTCTCAACATAATTTTATTCTACTTATGTAAGGAATGGAGACAGTAAAATTTCAACTTTGTCTTAGACATATTATAGGTAACAATTTGTAAATAAAATGATTTAATTGCTTATTTTCCTAAATTTCTTATGGTTTACATTTGCACTATAGACTAATAAATACAATCAAAATCTAAATATGGGCGTTCAAGTTGGTCGACCGCGCAAGAAAAGGTTCAAGTCATATGATGAGACAATGACCAGAACTCACAAATGCCCTAAGAAATAAGATGTTATAGAAATCAATGCAATCTCCTATTTTTGTAATCAAAGGAAGACTCATTTTGTATGTATAGCCAATCATACAATGACCAAAATGTTGTAATCAAAGGCATCCACAGTTAGTAAACCCAATCATTCTGTGTATCTTACTAAAGTTAGAAACTCAATTAGGCTAATGAAAGCACCAAGTAGTCACATTCATACAATTGTTCGTTGTAGTAATATTAGGTGCATTAGAACGTAATATACACACCTTACAAAAATATTTGGCACATTACAAAATAAAGCAGGCATAGTGTAGAAGTAGGCATGCAACCACTGCCTTAAACAAAATATATAGCTCTGTATGACCTAGTTATGCCAAAGTTTTCATTTCGTCCCATTAACTTGGATACTCTTGTCTTTAAGGATCATGAGTGCAAATGTCCCTCTTAAACTATGGATATCTTCAGTTGCAGTTTCATCACCTATAGTTTCCCTTCCATCCAATAGTTTTTTGATCTAATGTAGCGTCAATAAACCAAAATCTTTGCTATCTAATGGTTATTTTGGATAGTCCCTACAATACCACATTTTTTAATATGAAATTTCGTGTTGCAAATATGTTGAAAAAAAAAATATTTTAACCACTTAGCCTGTAATTTGAGTAGACTTGCAATTAGAATATTATAAATGAGATCAGTAAACATAGTGATTGAACATATTAGATGTTAGGATAATGAGATGGTTACAATTTTAGATGCTAGCTTTCCATGTGGGTTTTTTGGTAGATGTGGTAATTTCATATTTTTTCCAGCTCGGAATTAGCCTTCACTATTGTAATGAAACATGATGTTTTTGGTCATGGAAATATCCATCAGATGCCAATGGTACTTTTACTGTAGCACCATAATAATTGTATCATTCTTTCACGACATGTATTAACGTGAGGTATAACGAGCGGTTGTTGATTGCCATTTGCGATGTAATTGTTCTTGTAAATTTGGCATAAGGATTTTATATTCTAAGCAAATAAAATAAGCAGTGGTTAGAAGGAAAAAAGGGCATGTATATAAAACAAATGGGCGT